>JAACJN010000041.1:0-301962 GCA_013368555.1 Collybiopsis confluens
ATCTTTGTATCCATTAAAGAGAGCTTCAAGACGTGGAGCCAAAATCTTAGGAGCAGGTATGTATCTGCGTACTCGACGGTTTATCACATGTGCCTTTGCACGGATCATAAATTCCCAGTCAAGTCCATCAGTCTCCAGAACTTGTTTCACTCTTGCCTCATCATTAATGTCTCTAATAAAGATGGCTTCTGAAAAATCATGGGAAAATGATTTAAAGGCACTATTTTTCTTTGATAAGAGTCGCAAAAGTCTATCCATAAAATGGAAAGCATCATCTAGAACCCTGGTTGGCATAGAATTATCAGAAATACTATTGTCACCCACAACCTGAGTGCTTTCAGGGATTTGATGCAGCTCTTCCCCTAAATGCTTGAACATATCATCAAGCTCCTCATAGAATGAGTTATCATGCTCTGAATCATCCTCATCTATTCC
Source organism: Collybiopsis confluens (assembly GCA_013368555.1). NCBI lineage: Eukaryota > Fungi > Basidiomycota > Agaricomycetes > Agaricales > Omphalotaceae > Collybiopsis > Collybiopsis confluens. The sequence goes on from JAACJN010000041.1 coordinate 436, forward strand.
CTCTATAGCTGAACTATTTTCATGAATAGATGACTGATCATTTTCCACTATAGACAGTGTCAATGTAGGAATATGCTTGTCTAATTGATAGGAGCGTGGTGCTGGAAGGGCAAAGGCATGATCAAATGCATTTGAGAGTTGAATTGCCTGATTTTGACTACGAGATCGAAGAGTGGATGTAGTTACTACAGCTAGTTTTTCATGATCAAAAATCCATTGGATTGACTGTGAGTGCAAAGCATGAATGCTGCCTGGTACCAAAACCTGTGTGATGGAAATTAGGGAACGAGTGGAAGTTACTCGGATTTGTCGAGTCTGCCCTTCATTATCATTGATAGCATTGATAAATCCTGGGTGTGGCCAAATAATGCATCCACCAGCAACTGGCTTATCACCATGAAACAGTGTCACTGGATGTCCATTCTTTTGACTTTGTTCCAGAGCCAGATGAAGACCCACTGAGTTGCAGGTATAGAGAGCTTTATACAGCTGCCAAATACAGTCAACTTGATTGTGCAAGTTTTGAATATAGTCTGGTAGATTCCAGTTTGATATAGAAGCAACAGGTGGGAGTGACAATGATTTTTTCAAAATAGACTCTGAAAGAACATTGAGTGGACTAGCTGCATGGGTTACTGCTCCTTTAGCTTTGAATGTAACCCAATTTCGAGGATAGCTGGATTTGATTCAAGGGACACTTGAATTTCATTATCATTGTAACATTTTGCAATTTCAAGCAATCCTTGCTTGACCTGACAGCCCAACTTGATAATTGACTGGCTTGTAAGTATGGCTCTCAGGGCTGCAGGGAAATGTTTTTGAGAATGAATATGGCTTGTCTAATAAATATAACAGTAAGCAAAAATGTATTTATACTATAATTTTCCTACCTTGAAGACAATGTTTATCTGAGGTGTACAAAGCTGAATAGCTTGTACAGAAGATGCCAAAGGTATAACCTGGACATCAAATGCTACTAGGAGATGAGATGAATGAGATGATGGTGACAGATCAACTTGCTGCAGAATATCTGCACACAGCTGATCCATAAAAGCAGCATCCTCTACAAAGAAAACCTTCATATCTTTGGAAGGCTTGAAAGGAATAGAGCTCTGGGAAGGCAAAATATGTTGTACATTCTTCAGCAAAGATGGAGTAATTTTTTCATGAAATTGATGTTCAGCTAAATAATAAAATCAAAAAAACTGTCCGGCAACATTATAAATAGCATACTTACTTTGTGGACTATCAGTATATACTATGCTGCAGGGAGGATGTCCATTCTTCTGGAGTCCTTTCACAACTCCTTGCAAAGTTTCTGCTACATATAGCAAAGATTTGGATGGCACAAGGGCCAGTGATCGTATTTCTTCAAATTGATTGACATTTGTATAAGAGGCCTCATGAATGCGTTGACCATTGAGGCCGCCCATATATTTTAAATACTAATAAAGATAGTTATTCATTTTTCAAATAGGTTGACTTTGTATAATGATACAAAGGCACTTACATGAAATGTATGATCCACTTTCATAATATCAGCAGGAAGACAGGCCTGTGCTCGCTCAATAAAAGGTCGATGAGCTGTGACCCATTCTACAAAAAGAGCCTTTAAATAGTGTGTAGAAGGTGGGCTACCTGCATAGTGCAATGGGTCATCAAAAGCAGAAAATGGCGGGATTTGTTGAGATCCATATAGGTTTTGGTATCGAGCAGCATCAAAATACATGAGCTCTAGCTCAGAATGATGTTTTCGTTGCAGCTCAGCCATCATTTCTGCAAATGGAGAAGGCCCAAATCTTGTTGCAAAGGTTTTACACATCTGGGACATGATACCTTTATCAATTGCTCCGGATGCACTTAAATATGCTGTGAATGACTAAGTTAGATATGTACACTAAATTAATCTGTACTAGAGAGTATACCTACCAGGGAATGCAATAGATACCCAACGTGGAAGTTGAGCAATAATATGTGGATCAGTACCTTGCCAACTTGTTCCACAGCCAGTATCAGTCTGGCGAGCAGAATCACACAGAAAGCGATTTGTCAATAGAAAATAATCAGCTGGCAATGATTTGACCCTCCGAGCAACAGGATTGTCATTGTAACCTAGAAAAAAATTTATATTCTGTTAATTGATATCAAGTATATATATATATTCTAGGAATCTGCACTGAATCCACTTAAAATCTCAACTTGGACCAAATTAATGTCCAGTTAGACTGTATTTTCAGAGCCATAAATGGAAACAGTGCAGGTCCTTAGTACTATGACTTAAAGCTCACCATTTTTGCTAAGCCTTTTTCCACAAGTACATTTAAAAGCCTCAGGTGCACCTGGAAGCAAGGCCGGAAGCCATACAAAAATATCTCTGTGGCATAAATAGTCTGAAGCAAGCCCAGTCCTGGCAGCATCATGCAGAATGAAAATTGCATGTTTTGGCCTAATGATAAAATCTCCCCTCCTATAGCAATCTGGTTGTCCATGTTTTTTGATCTGCTTTCCAAGTCTTTCCAATGTAGCTACCAAATACTGCTGTAATGCAGAATTTACTATAGGCTCAGAGCTCTGGGCTTCCCTTTGAGCAGCAGATGCAAAATTGTCTGGTGACTCCAGTGTCTCATCTGCAAGACCTTCCTGAGTGTCCTGAAAGCCAGATGCAATATCAGCATGTTCATCATGATTTTGAATGAAATTGATTTCACTGCTGAGGTGGGTATACTCAGCTGCAGTCAGATGAGATAATGAGGCAGGTGGAAGAGAAGGAGCTAAACATAATATAAAAGGTGAGCATGTCATCTGCTGGATGGTAAAAAGACATACTGAGTTGGGCAGATGCCGAGTTTTCTACCAAAAAAGTGGATGGATTTGTGCCAGGTGCACCAGCCAGGACATCCAAGCCTACAACCCTAGTCTGCATTCTAGGCGCAAAAAAACCACTTGCCATATTTGCACTCCCAGAATATGTAACGACGGCTGCAGAAATTGGAGCTGGAGGGCTCAAGACTGCCCGAGTCACTGTGATCTTCCTTTTTCGGCCGGAGCCTGCTCGTTTGCCACCCCAGTTAATACTCCGCTTTCTTTTCCCTGTTGTGAGTGTCTCGTTGGTTGGTCTGTTCATGGCGGCAAGAGAAAACAAAGTTGGGGAGAGGAAAAAGTGTAATCGCGTCCAATCAATTGCAATCAATCACGGCCATCGCGGGCAAATATGATTATCAAATATTTATGTCATCACAAATTACAAATCTCGGGCTAAGACGGTATTATTATAGTACATCAGCATACCAACATAAGCAATCAAGACCTATGTCCAAATATGGACATAGGTCTCCACAGACGTGTGACATGGGCCGGTGTTTGTACCTGGGCGCGGTACGGCAGCCTCTAGAACGGGCGAAGCCTGCGGCGTTGGCTGCCTGCGAGGAACACAGTAGGGGAATACCGAGCGCTTTCGAAGGCTGCGACGCACAGGTCCCATTTTTGTTTCAGTGGGAAGGAGGAGTGAGGAGTGCTTTGCTGAGCGTGATTCACTTTTTATATGTACTGGTGTTCCATCATATCATCCTGTTGCAGGGTTGGAGCCAGATACATGCCCTTCTCAGTCAGGGTTCAATTCAAGTTAATCGACATATTCTTTCTGTTATTCTTAATTGCACGTACGTATATCCACTTAGATCTGTGATGGTTATACAGTCAACTCCCTTATAATGCATACCCCTCGGTGGAAGGCATAGGGTATGCATTATGAGGGAGTATGCATTTAGAGAGTTGAAAAAAAGCCTCATAAACAGCAAAGGGCCTACCTATCTAGGAACGACTCTCTATGACTCGGATTCTCACCTACTACGACTTTCTGAGGCCTTTTATCCTGGCTGTGAGGGCTCCTGGTTCTAAAGCTATGCATCTCATTCTCGGGCGAGCGGCATAAATAGGTCTTGACTCCTGATTAGCGCTTAACGCTCGTATATTACCATGACTGTCCCAGAACTTGAAGTATAACTGCAGACCGTGATATTGTGCTGAGCCTTGATCAGATTTCCCGTCCGAGATCTTTGTAGCGTCCTCCAGGCGGAAAAATTTAACTCTTCTTCCCATGACCGGGTCAAAGGCGCGCTCAAGCGTACAGTCGGGAAGAAATGGCCATAAAACGAAGCAGCAGGTACATACATAGTCGAAATGTTTTCTTGAACGGGATTTATTTATTCTAACCCAGCAATTTACTACTTCCACGCATTTCTTGACATGCTGCGGATCACAAATACGCACGATAATACTTACCAACTTTGGCCAAAAAGAAAAGCCTAACATCATTCTATATATACGAGTTCCACTCCTCACAAATGCTAAGTTCGAATGCCATGAGAATAAAGTAAGTATTTCTTCCCGATTTATACTCTCGTGGCATGTATGCATAATTCCTGCCACATTATAATGTTCGGCAACTTGAAATGCCTGAGGAACATGGAAGCATCAGCATCGTTGTGGTGCTTAACTCTTGCCTTGTATGCAAATTTAAACAGGGCCGCCCTCCTTCAACTGATCACTTACTGTACAAAAAGCCATACGTTGCTATTATATACAGTCGACTCCCTCATAATGCGGCATACCCTTCTAGTAAATACATACTCCCTCATACCGCATACACTTTCCGCCAAAAAAAAACTTCGTTTCTGAGCTAAATGCCTCTCTCATAGTGCGTACTTCCTCATACCTTTACCCTTCTACTGAGGGGTGGGTATGTATGCATTATAAGGCGAGTCTACTGTATGCGGAACAGAAACGACCTCCGCTACCTCTCTCCGGCGTTTAGAGTATTTATTTATCGATAGCAGTAGAAATTCCAAATCAGAAACGTAACTCTTTTTCTATTTTTTCTTTTTTTGGCCGATCTCGATCCTCGCTAATAGAAGCGGGGAACGGCCCCCAAAGGCAGGCAAGGGGGTACTCGTCCTACACAAACACAGTTTCAGTGCTGCAAGGAACTACGTGATACGGGTAGAACCGAGAGAATACAAAAGTGAATTCTGGTGAGCAAATTTGTTCGGAATCTAGAGCTCCCCCAAAAACCGAGCAGTGTAAACCAAGAAAACTCGGAATTCAGGCAAAAATACAAGTGGAAAACGAATGGAATTCGACTCGTATAAAAGGATGTATCGCGTTCACCCCAGTCTCTATGAGTTACGTTCCAGCTCTTGTGGCTAAGAAGAATATTTACTGCTTTGACCCAATTCATACCAATTCATGTTCGCCGATGAGTCGCATCAGAGTTCATAGCCCCACATCTTGGAGATCGAAGTAGTCATCCTTCTTATTCAAATATTACGCAGTAAAATAGAAAGAACAAGCTTGATAGCCCGTGACTTTGTCACGGGGTGTACGCTTGGTCGGCGCTTTGCGCCTCCTTACTACCAAGTCGGTGCTTCGCACCTCCATAAATCAAATAATAATATATTTTTATTTTCATATATAAATGCAATACATTTAACTAAGAACACTGGATATACACTTGGTTGGCGCTTTGCGCCTCCATAAATCAAATCATGATATACATAACTAAGGACACTTTAGTAACACCTCAGGATAGACAATGTTCACTGTTGAACAGTCTTCATTATCTTAAGAAAAAAAAACACATTTAATAACTTAATGATATACAGAAGATCAATCACACATACCTTCTGGAAACAGCACTTTTACTCCAGACTTACTTGTACTTCGAGATAGAGCAACATAAAGCTGCCCATGGGTAAATACTGGAGTTTGAAGGTTCAATCCCACTTGCTTCACTGATTGACCTTGGGATTTATTGATAGACATTGCAAATGCCAAACGGACTGGAAATTGTCTTCTTTCAAATATAAATGGAAGGTCAAGATTTGAAGGTCTCAGTGTAATGCGAGGAATAAATGTAGTTTTGCCAGCATTTTCACCAGTCAGTATTCTTGCTTCTAAGACTCTGGAAGTGCTATTTGTTAGCACTGCTCGAGTACCATTGCAAACTCCAGCTGATATATCCAAGTTTCGCAGAATCATAATAGGACAGCCAATCTTTAGCTGCAATCTTGAAATAGGCAATCCTGACCCATTGATACTATTTAAATATTCCACAGGATATTGGAACTGATCGTCTTTTGCTGCACCATCTGGAATAGCTTTATCTGCACTATTGTATAGGCGAATCTCTCCAGGTATGCACTTGAGACATAACCAATTTACCTCATCAACAGCATCATTTTTTGCACAGAGAATAGTACGCTCCATGAACCATTCATCATTATTGCCGTTGATTTCTATTAGATTAAGACTTGGATAAATGGCATTAATCAATGACTGCACAGTATTTCCATGACATCTCATATTTTCATCAAGATGAACAGTATTTTCTGGACCATTGATAGAGCCTTGACCAATTTCCAACAACCACTTTGCATATTCTTGATCTTCTACCGAACCTGTCAGGGAGTTGAGAAAGAGCAGGAGGAGGGGGAATATTCTGAGGGGCAATAATAACTGGTAAACCTCTACCCCTACCTCTGCCAGGATATACAGGATGTGCTGGAGCAGCTGCAGCCAATGCTCGAAGAGCATTTTGGGAAAGTAAAGGGAGAGGTTCAATCTTTAAAAAAAAATGTTATAAAAAAATCACAGGCACATTCAATATGCACATTTGCACGGCAACCACGCACAGGCTGCAGTGGAGGCAAAGCTCTAAGTTGAGCTGCAATACCTGGGGTTAACTGAAAGGCCTGGCCATTATATTGAACTGGTTCAAACACAAAAGGGTCATCATCATTCTGAGAAGGGGGAGGGGGAGGAACAGAAGGAAGCCTGTAATTATTTTGGGGAGGAGTTTGATGTAATAAAAATGGAATGGGAGGACCCCTGCCTTGAGATTGAGGAGTCCGGCGATGCTCAGGACTATTCAATACTCTCTGAGCTTGTAAGCGACGGCGTTCAGCATCTCTTTCTCGCTGTGGAGTAGTTGGAGGTGAAACCCTACAATTGAAATCATAAAAATGGTATAATAACAGATTAAAAATACATACATCAAAAAGGCAGTCTTTAAACAGTATAAAAAACACGGCCTCAAACTCGAACAGGGACCGGCTGCGCCGGTCCAAAAAGGACCGCTTGTTGATTTGTAAGATTATCTAATATTACAAATCACCTTCCCAAAAAGGACGGGCGGCTAAGCCGCCTTAATTTCATATATAGGATTTGGCAATTTTAGCACATAAGAGGTCAGAAAGGAATCCCACTCTATTCTAGTAAGAAAATTGGATATTTCATTGGAATAGATCATGCACCGACAGAGAAAAGAGGGGAAAAAAACCACAGATGTTGTTCCTTTAGTCGTAAAAAACGTTAATGTATGTATTAGGAAGCATTAGTAGCGAGAAGCCGTCAATTTCGAGATCGCAAACACTCCGATAATCACAACAGCCAGAACGCCGATGCTCGCTGGAAGCAATAGGTCCTTAGGTATACCCATGACTTCGTCGCCAGAAGTTGCGTAATGGTGGTTATGGTTTGGAGGCGAAGGCGGCTGTTGGTTGAATAATGGAGGAAACTCTTGCTTCTCCACTTCCTCAATCTCCTTCTGGGCAGCTGCCGCCACTTCTGCGGCTTTTTCTTCACTCTTGCTGGCGCCCGCCTCGTCCCAACCTTTGCCTCCCTGGACGAATAACACGACACGGTCGGAACCAGAGTTTCGAGCAATTTTGACCGCGTCTGTGACATCGTGGTCAGAAGTGATCAGTACAGTGTCGCCGTCCGCGTCAGTGTACGATAGCAAAAAGTCGATGGGGTCTGGGGGAGTGACATTGGGGTCCGAGGGCTTGAATTCAGTAAAGAAGGGGTCGGTCGCGAGTTTCCCTGCAACAATCTCCCTCAGATGTTCAATATCATTATGTCGGGACTGGAATCGATGAGTCCTTCCGCTAGGTGTACGAAACTTGAAAACGTAAGTACCGTCATCGACGGGCGGGGCAGGAGAAGTGACCGAAGGATTCTTGTGGTTGTAGCTGATCATAGATTCGTCGTCCACAACAGAGGCAGAGTCATTTGGATGTACTTCCGAGTGGGGAGATTGCAACTGGGATAGGCTCCGATTAGACTGTAGGGCTCGGACTTCCGGGGGAGGATGAGATCCAGATAACATCGATTCTGCGTCTTCGTGGCCAATGGAATCGAAGAATCTACCCCACATTGGACCTCCCTCAGTATCGTTGGCACCATGCTCTGCGCTGACGGCATTCATTTGCTCGAGCGTAGCATACGTCAAAGTGAGCACATCGACAATAGCTACAAGGCGACCATCATCCTCAACGACAGGCAGATTGAGATAATGGCCAACTGCAGGCATCGTCAGAAACTCAATGTGATACAGGTAGCTACGAGAACTTACTGTGCATTTTCTTCAGTGCATCATGGATGCTGAGAGTCGGAGGAGCAGTATCAGGATGAGGGGTCATCACTCGAATCACGCTGCACCTTCCGGCGTCCAGCCCAGCAGCAATGACTCGCAGGACAACGTCTTTGCTCGTAAAAATGCCCGCAATTCTGGGGTTGGTTGAGATTCCCGGCGAAGTTGTAGCACTTTCCATAACACAGACCGCAGTCGTCCTTCTTTCCTTCATCAACTTAGCGACCTCACGAACCGTAGTCTTGGGACCGACAGTTGCAGGTTGAGTCCTGGAGTCCATAACCGTCGTAAGATCTGGCAAAGCTGTCCTCTCTCGCAACTTTTCCGCCCAAGCTAATAAGGCTGCAGCTTGAGGGTTAGAACCTACACCTGCTAGCTCGGACTGAACGCCGGCCATGGCGTTGAAAAGCTGTTCGGACGCGAGAGAGCTTCGTTCCACCTTGCCTAAAGCTTCATGGAAGACCTTGGTGATATCGAGTAATCCAACTACATTTCCGTCTTCGTTGCAAACGGGCTGATATGTTTTGACGCAGGTCAGATCCGTATCAGGAACAGGAGAACGAGCGTACCAAGTGTCTGAAATGCCTAGACACCATCAACTGTAGTGCTTCGGTGGCACTGGTAGTATCTTGTGTGACCATCGGGTTCCGGGTCATAATTTGGCTTACCGGTGTATGGTGAGGGTCTAAACCTTCAGCAGTGACCTTTAAAACTGGTTAGAATAACGAAGGAAAAAAAAATCTTTTCAAGATCACATACCCGGTAAGCCAAATCCTTCGCCGTGAAAATACCACTCAAACCTTCATCATCGTCTACAACAAGCACACAGTCGGTCCTCTTCGCGGCACAGAGTTGACTGGCTTCTGCGACAGTGATATTCTCTGGAACAGTGAGGGCAGGAGAAGGTTTTAATGCAGCGACGGTTCCTTTTTGAGCAGAAGGTTTGTTGCCGCGTCTACGTTGCTGAGTATTCATAGAGATTGTGCGCTTCCGGGAGAGCTCGGATTCAATCTTCTTACGGATAGCCTGCGGAACGAGGTTTGTAAACCTTGGCAGAATTTTACAGCCAAAGTAGAACATACTTCATCTCGTTTGGAAATCTTTTTTCGCGTTTCTGATTGCAAGCCTGAGAGAGAAGACATTGAAGACTGGGTATTGTGACGGGGCAGAGGAGAAATAGCCCGCTCGCCAGGAAAAGGAACAGGTGAAGCAGAACTTCGTGTATGGGAAGGCGAAGAACTGGGGACCGGGATCCTCGACATAAATAAAGGTTCGCCGTGGCCTGTTCCCGAATGCAGAATATTTAAATGGCCACGTGATTTAAATTCCCACAAAGTCAAAGCAACAAATTTTAATTTTACAGATGCTTCAGCTTCAAGCTTCAACTCTTAATCTTTGCGCCCCCTCTTCTTCCAGACTGGTTTGTGTACCAGTAATAGACCCCCCCAATCACTGCGATGGCAAAGAAATTGGCTATATTTGATTTGCGAGATCAGTATGCCGCGCACGTTTGTCTTGAAAGCTCGACTTGCCTACTATAAATCCAACCAAGCCCTGGCACATATCTATGCCGAGCTTTAGCAGACTCTGCAAGAGTTGCACGGCACTTCCAAAGATATTCATGAAGAACGCAAGGATGGCCTGGAATACAGCCATAAGGGAGTTGAATAGACCAGCAAATATGCTGGTTATGGCGTTGAAGAATTCAGAAAAAGCAGACGATAATGTAGGGGCCATGATGTTGTATGGACTCAGAGTAATGGAAAAAGTTGGGTTTTATACGTGTCAGAAGTGAGGAATCGGTTTAGGAGGAATTGGTTTCAGGTGATCGTGTTGTGGCGTCCTGAAGTATTCAAGTCTACTTCCGTACGGATAAGTTTCAGGCTGTTCCTTTTCTATTCATCCTATCTTCCTTTCGCTTAATCCTTATTTTCGTACTTATATATATTTACATACAATTTCTCCGACGCTCCTCAGAACTCATACATTGTTCTGAGGGTACGTCTGTTTCTTACTTCTCATTCGCTCACGTACTTATATTCTTTATAGCTTGTGTACTTACGTAGGATATAGGTACGAGCGAGAACTCATACATTGTTCTGAGGCTTGTGTACTTACGTAGGATATAGCATTTCTGTCATGTCAGATTCGCAGTCAGAAGCGATAAACAATCCTAGACTGACACGTACCCTCCGATTTCGATATATTTATCATGTCGTCGTCCAATGCCAATGCACTTCCGAATCTTATCTTCTTCCCAGAAGATCGACAGCTCGTTGGACTCAATAACTGGGCAGTATTCCGTGACCATGTTAAAAGCGTTGCTCGCTCCTCCGGCCTCGACAAGTATCTTGATGGCACCATTTCCGCTCCCGCCGCTGCCCCCACTGCCGCCAACGCCACATTCGTTGTCACGCCAATTAACTCGCGTAATCCCACAGTCGAAGAATGGGAGCTCCGTGACGCCCGTCTTGCTGGGATCATCTATCAGAATATCAAGGATCCTAGGAGCATCGGAGTTACTCAAGATATGACATCGCATGTTATGTGGACAACACTTACCGGCGAATACGAGAATACTTCCGCTGCTGCTCAAGCTCTCGCAAAGGAACGTGTTCAGCAGTGCAAATATGTACCAGGTACTCCGTTTGAAGAATACTTCAAGAATCTCGAGGGTCTTCGAAAGGCAGCGAATGACATGGGCTGTAATGTTATGGACACCGAGATTAGAGCTCGTTTCCTCACCTCTCTTTCCAAGGAGTACTTGTGGATTTTGCAGAACCATGGAAACAGAACGTACTCCGAGCTCAAGAAGACCCTCATCGAATATGATATGATGGTCCAGTCTACCAATCCTATCAAGGACTCCTCTCCCGTTCCAACCGCACTTGCTGCGACCACTCGTTCCGCCATCATTTGCGATCACTGCAAACGTGTTGGGCATATCCGAAAGAATTGCTGGGCTCGTGGAGGAGGAAGCGAAGGGAAAGGACCTCGCTGGTATAACGCACCTAAAGGAATGGAACCCTCTTTGGACACCACGACTGCCGCTGTTACAACTGCCGCTCCAAGTGCTTCCGTCACCGCCGCTGTCACCTATGACTTTTGTGACACTGATCCGGAAGGTATGGACAGGCCGCTTCATCGAACCTCTAATCCTGACACGTCTCCTGATAGACTGGGACCAGAAGCTTTTGCCCTGGTGAGCGTGTCAGAGGTCGATGTAAATAGCGCGCAGTCTACCGTACTGTCTGTCCCTACTTCCAATACTATCCCTAGCTTCATTGATAGTGGTGCTTCCCACTGGTGTATTCGAAATCGTGCTCGTTTTGTAACCTATACAGCAGCCAGGTCAACCGGGCGCCTAGCTTCGGAAGGAACTAGTGGTTCTTTTGACGTTGAAGGCTTTGGTATGGCTGAAATCACCGTTAAAACTGAAAAGGGGGAAGTAAATTGTCTCCGGTTCCTTGCAAAACACACACCGACCTTTCGGATGAACCTCCTATCTCTACCAGCAATGGATCGAAAAGGCTTGCGGGGTGCTTGGGGTAATGGACGGATTGAAGTCATCCATCCAACTACTTCAAAAATCGTTGTTGATGGTAGTCTGGCAGGCCATCGTGGTGGTCACGGATTGTATGAAGTCTGTGTTGTGGATGATTTGGATAATTCCCTTAACCAGTCCTATCGCACCACTCCCGCCACTAATACCTTCGCTCTTGCAGCTTCTGGTCGCTCTCGCTCTAAACCTTGTTCCCTCGAGATGTGGCATACGCGGTTCGGCCATGCTGACATCAACATGATTCGCATAATGGCTAAACGCAAGACAGTTGAAGGACTTGAAGTTTCGGACTTTACTCTGTGCGGTAAATGTGAAGTATGTCTACTTGCGAAGGCCAAACGCAAACCTTTTGATGATATAGTGGTTCCGTCGTCAGAACCGCTTGATCGGATCAGCTTGGATTTGTGGGGTCCTGCCCGAACACAGAGTCTTGGGGGAGCACGTTACATGATGCTGGCTTGCGATGATGGAACAGGCATACCTTTCCCGCATTTTCTCCCAAACAAGGAAGCATCTACCGTGCTTGGCAAGGTGGAGACCTTCGTTGCTATGGCCGAACGTCAGACTGGGCGTAAGGTTAGAGTTATTCGCATCGACATGGGTCGCGAGTTCGATAATCGAACAATGGACAGCTGGTGTGCGGAACGAGGAATTCTTATTGAGAAGATTCCCAAAGCGTCATCAGCGGCAAATGGACAGGTGGAACGAGCAAATGGCACAATTATTGAAGGTGTTCGCTCGATGATAGAGGACTCCGATTTGGATCACCGGTTTTGGGCAGAGGCAGCAAATTCACACTGCTATATTCGGGGGATGATTCCTACGAGCCGCCATCCCGGTATAGTTCCTTGGGAGAAGTGGTTCGAAGCGAAGCGCGCTCGGGTTAATGTATCGCACTTAAGGCGATGGGGTTGTCGAGCGTGGGTGACGGATTTAGATCGGGTCAATGGTAAACTTGGTCGACAGGCGTGGGAGGGAAGATTAGTGGGGTATCTTGGACGGCGGGGTTATCGCATTTGGGACCCCGCTCGAAGAGCCGTGTATCCCGTTCGAGATGTGGAATTTGAGGAAGGTATCGTTAGACGAACCCTGACCCCAGAGGCAGCATTTCCAATTTCGAATGATGCCGACGTCGAACCGGCAATCTCCGGCCCGCCCGAGAACGTTCTTGGCAATCCCGAAGTAGCGCCACCAACGAACGACATAACCTCCACTCCTCCGCCACCAGAAAATCTTCCACCTCCAATACCAGTCCCAGCACCTCTTTGTCGCTCAAATAGAGTCCGGATAGCTTCCGAACGACAAATACAGTCGCAGGAGTACCTAGAGGATGAAAACCGCGCAAAAGATGAAGCACAGCCCTGGGCTAGCGCAGTTGTTTTAGCTAGTACCATCAAAGGGGGAGGCGAGATAGGAATACCAAAGTCCTTTCCAGAGGCAATGAAAGAGGCCGAATTGTGGATGCCTCCAATGCAGGCGGAGATTGATTCGCTTCGGCAACGTGGTTGTTGGACGTTGGTTGACAGACCAAACAATTCCCGTATCCTGAATGGCATGTGGGTCTACGATTTGAAGGTTGATGGTCATGGTGCCGTGGTTAAGAGGAAGGCAAGGTATGTAGCTCGAGGGGACATGCAAGTGCCAGGGGTAGATTTTGACAAAAGTTGGTCTATGGTTGCGCGCTTTGAGTCCGTTCGGCTTCTTATTGCCATCTCTGCGTTTAAACAATTACGGACTCGACAATGGGACTTTTCTACGGCGTACCTCAACGGTAACCTCCCTGATTCACCTCGGGTCTACATGACACAGCCGACTGGTTTTGCGGTTAAGGGGGAAGAGCAAAAGGTGTGTTTGATGCACAAACCGTTGTACGGTATGTCACAGGCCGGACATATATGGTATAAGGAACTGGAAGGACAGTTCCGAAATCTTGGTTTTAAGTCATCAAAGGCTGATCCCTGCATTCGCTACCGAAAAGATCCGTCCACGGGCGAGTACTCAATTGCATCTGTTCATACTGATGACATTTTCTCTGGCTCTTCCTCAGACAAGGAGGCCGACGAGGTTATTAATGGATTCAGTATCTGGGACTTGAAGGATGTACGTGATAAAAAGGTCCTTGTCGGTCTCACCATTGAGCATCTTGCGGATGGGTCAATCGCTATCTCTCAAGCCCCCTTCTTCCATAATGCGTTCCGTTACTTCGACCTCATCAATGAACTTCTTCCTTTACACACCCCGTTGCCTCCGAACTTCTCACTCGATCCGCTCGAATCTCAAACAGACGACGACATTGCCTTCATGACTGGGAAACCTTACCGAGCAATTTTGGGTTGTTGCTGGTGGGGTGCGAGCTGCACAAGGCCCGATATATTCTTTGCATGTTCGGTGCTATCCACTGTGCAGAATGCTCCAACACAGAACCACTGGAATCTCCTCATCAAGATGTGCCGTTATATTCATACCACAATTGACTACGGAATCGTCTATCGTCCGGGAACAACTTCCGCAATCAAACCAGTTGGATATGTGGACGCAGACTGGGCCGGAGATAAGGTAACTCGGAAGTCAATGTCGGGCTATATTTTTATAGTTAACGGGTCGCCGGTATCCTGGTCGTGCAAACGCCAAACAGGGGTCGCCTTGTCATCAACCGAAGCGGAATTTATCGCACTCAGTCGGGGTGTACAGCAGGCAGTATGGACAAGGAGTTGGTTGGACGAGATAGATCTCGGGTTAGGTCAAGAGCCGCTTCCGATATTGTGCGATAACCTTGGAGCTATCAGCATCTCCGAGACAAATCGCGAGCATAATCTCTCGAAACATATTGACACCAAGTATCTTTTCGCCCGCGATATTGTCGAAAAGGGTCGTGTTGCAGTTTTCCCCATATCAAGCACTCAGAATTTGGCCGATATCATGACAAAATCTCTTCCGAAAGACAAACATCGACGCATTATAACCGCTCTAGGACTAGACTGGCGATATCAGGACGCCAGGGGGAATGTCAGAAGTGAGGAATCGGTTTAGGAGGAATTGGTTTCAGGTGATCGTGTTGTGGCGTCCTGAAGTATTCAAGTCTACTTCCGTACGGATAAGTTTCAGGCTGTTCCTTTTCTATTCATCCTATCTTCCTTTCGCTTAATCCTTATTTTCGTACTTATATATATTTACATACAATTTCTCCGACGCTCCTCAGAACTCATACATTGTTCTGAGGGTACGTCTGTTTCTTACTTCTCATTCGCTCACGTACTTATATTCTTTATAGCTTGTGTACTTACGTAGGATATAGGTACGAGCGAGAACTCATACATTGTTCTGAGGCTTGTGTACTTACGTAGGATATAGCATTTCTGTCAATACGGTTTTAAAAAAAAAATTCACGTCATCTGATCGTCATTACACTGTTGGAGCATTGACGCCGAGGTGCGTCGTGCATTAGTCGAACAATCTAAGAGCTAGCCATGTCCTTCAACGGGCTCCCTGTGCAGGTGCCAAGTTACTTCCTCCCCACCGAGAAATCAATGCCTTCCCTTGTCCCCATATATTCGAAAGTGTGGGATTCCCTTGTTGGGCCACAGTACCATCAATCTTCCCCGTAGTGGCACTGACAGCCTGCCTGGTAAAATTGGACTGATACCACCTTTGTCGGAGGAAATGGGCGTAGATAATTGGGGACAGGAGCGAGTTCTGGAATAAGATGGCACCGAGTAGTACCCGAACAAAGATAATGAGCTCGGCGTATGCGACCGCTTTCATGGCAGTGTCATAATTCGCTAGTGAAATGATCAAACGAGGTCAGCAACCAGATATGCACAAAATCGCACCTTTAACCCAGACTTGAAGCTGCTTAGCTAGCCGGTGGGGGGTAGGAGGTCCGTCAGGAGTGGTAGGAGGTCCAGGAGGGAGAAACTGCGGCATCAAGGTTGTACGCGCAAAGGTAAGCGCATGGAATAGCGAGAAAATCATGTACGGAATTAGTGTGACTATTCGAAAAAGGGTAAACTGAGTGTCGTGCATAACCAAAGAGATATTTAACACGCACTTGCAATGGGCTTCGACGTCCACCAGAAGAACGCTAGGAGGAAGTATTGCACGTTCTAGAAAATTCGTCAAAGTTGGAACTCAAGCACACTAAACAGTACTCACTTCGTCGAGCAGAGCCTTCTTCACGTAAGCCGCGTTGGGTTGAGGCACCTAAATGAGTCCGTCAGTTTGGACGTTTTCGCCACGAAATTCGGTTCTGCTCACTCCGAGTGATTTCCTGCAAAAGTGGTATCAGTAAATGGTCTGAGGTAGAAAGAAATGAGACTCACTGGCAGACGATGGCATAGCTGAGGAGAGCACCAGTGTAACACGCTGCCGAACACGAGTCAGACCCGGGTTCTCTACCAGCTCGAGGTCGTAGGGCACAAAATTATCCGAGACAGACCTTTGTACCACGCTGGAGAGACGCTTTTGAAGGTAGCATATGCAAGAAAGTATCGAAGGGCAGACAGCAGGAGAATGAAATGCCCCGAAGCCCACAAGTAATGCTGCGACGGAATTGGCATTATGAAAGACAAAGTCGGTTTATAGCTCACCTGAGTCGTAGCCATCTATATGAGGATTGAAAGAGCAGAAAAATCAAGATCACAACTGAAAAGAACCCGGTGAAAAAACGATGCTGGGTGGAGGTCAGGTGCAAGCTGGTTCCGATTTCATAATTTCGTCTTATTCAAATTGGGCGCTTGTTGCAGTATATATGGGTTTCCCGCCCTCTGTCTCCCTCGTACCACCATGTCTGACTTCCAGGTGGTTGATCCCAGCGGCTGGAACTACGATCTTCATTCGGTACGCCCTTATAACCAGACATTTATCTCCTCTCAACTGCCCTCCAGGTCTACTCAGCCTACATTGGTTACTTCCAAACACACAACATTTCTTGGTAGGTCTCTGAAACCGCACTGACCGAAATCCTTGCCACAAACCGATCTCCAATGTAGGTACGAAAAGTCCTGGGGACACCTTTTTTCGACGTTCGAAGAGTTCCTTGCATTTTCATGGCCTGTCATTGTCGTAACCGACGCTGGGACTGGGAAAGCCCACATCGTGACCCGATTAAACTCTATTGGGGCTTTTTTAAAGATGATCAAGACGAGGTGCGAACTGTCCATTGTACGTTGACATGTGCATATTTATCAAACAATTCTTCCTGCATAGATTCGGCGAGACATTACCGCAGGCAGACAATATGATCATTGTCACACCATACGAGACGTCAAGTCGACATCTCCGCCGTGTCTCCGACCACGCCACATACAAAAAACTCTACAACACTCTTCCTGCTGCCATCCTGCTCGCTCAAAAGCAGCGGATACGTAACGGAGAGCCCGATGCTATCAGAGAGATTTGGGAAAAGTGCGATAAAACCTTCATGGCGATTGACTTTGAGTGGTCCGAGCGTAACGAAAAGAGCACTCTTGAGTTTGGTTATGCGGCCCTCCGGTGCGGAGCTTTGAAATCGTAAGCTTCCTTCCGTTTTGCAAACGGTCTTCATTGACCGGCTATTCAAAGCCTCGGTATTTGGCCACCGGTCCCAGATGAAAATTATAGGTCCGTGGACTTCTCTGCTCTTTCATGAGTCGCGTTTGACGCGTTCCAAATCCAGGAAAGGACACTATATCGTTCAGGAATACGTTGACAAAGTCACAAACAAGTATTGCCCAACATATCCCTGGCATGTAAGTTCTGTCGTCATCCCCTTCGTATTTCACATCCTCACTACCCAATCAAGTATTCGGTACGACTATTTTCGTCTTCAGGCGCCAAGACGCGACCATGAATTTGTTTTCCTAGTTTGGCGACAGTCAAGTGATTTCAAAGGCAAAACTCCCTCAGCTGATACAAGCAGTAATTAGGTTTGTAGCATTCTTTTCCATGCCTCCTCGCCGGAACTAAAATATTATCGTACCCGCAGTAGTCTTGCCAGTCCCGACTCTGAGACGTTGCCCAATGCTCTAGTCCTTGTCATGCATGGGGCTAGCGGGGATCTAGCTCGGTTGGAGGATATGAAGATCAGTTAGTTGTTTTGCTACCAGATCCCCACATAGAGAATGACAGAATTCTAGAACTTCCTCATAACATGCTTGTTATTGACACTGCCACTTTTGAGCGAAGACTATACAATGCAGGACGTCGCCCTCTAATGATCGATCCAAAAACCGGCAAGGAACGTCAGCCTGGTTCCACATTATCCCTCGAAAACCTCCTCCGCTCGTTTACTTCAACTTCCCAGAAGGATAGCATTGTGCTGCCTAATATCAAGTTTCACAATTCTGGCAACGATGCATTCATGTGCCTCTTTGCACTTCAAATGTTCATTGAACCAAAGGGGTTGAGCGTACCCACTCCGAAGCGCACGAACCATCTTCGATCAGGAGTAGCAATCGTTCCTACCATCATGCAGGCACCCATGCTACCCGAGCTAAGGATCTCATCGACAGGACATTCTGGCTATGCGACTTTCGGTGGTCTGCCAACGCCCGGTCTGACCCCCGGCAATCGCTCATCCATGTATGACTTGGCTTCGGAATTTGGGCAGATGCGAATGGGTCTCGACCGTTCAGCTTCCAGATCACCTGGTAAATCGAATGGCGGAAGTATGAGAGTGTCGAGGAAGCCGAGTGCGCTGAATGATTATGGATTTTAGAACGCAGCTGTTACAACGACATGGACTTTTTTTTTTTCACGACACCGGACTTGCTTTCTAGTTAGAGTAGTTTATCTGCGTAATTTTCTTTCATGTCTATTAGAATATCTGGACTTTGAAGTACGTAGCGATTTCGCAGCAGGGAGAGCGTTCATATTTCCTTTATATTTAGAGTACACACCTATTTTATATGCTTGCCGTCTACTGATTGTCGATGGAGATTTCAAGCTTTACTTCGTTCCTCAATTCCATAATTGTGGCTAATACAAGGCTGTTGAAGATAATCTACAGGGGTTCCGCTAAATCTCCACCCGGCAAAGCCGACCCATTCACTGACGGGAACTCTCCACTAGAAGCTATGATTGCGCCACGTATCAGAATCGAAAACATATACGACGGAAAAAGTTATGCTCACATTGAGACGTGATGGGTCCGCTCCGACGAGCGATTGGCCTTTCTGGCCATTCTGGAATGCCATGAACGTCGGCATCTAATTTAAAGGTAAGGTAAACGGGACTGCAGCGGAATAGCGGGTGAGGGGAACACTTACAGCACGGATACCCACTTCCTGAGAGATGTCTCCCTGCTCATCGACATCTACCTTGTAGAAATCGATGCCCTCGTTTTGAGCTTGTTCAGATAATTTCTCGAACACGGGGGAGATAACCCTGCAGGGACCACACCAAGTGGCCCAAAAGTCGATGAGGACCGGCTTGTCGCCGTTGATCTTTTTTTAGTCAGGGGGGTGAAAGTGAATCGGAATCTTGGTTACTTACTATGCGTTTGAATTCGTCGTAAGAGTTGATGGCTTTAACGACCATGATTGTCCGAGTTTTTCTGTTTGGTACGGAAGAGGAGGAAAGGGTTCGTTGAGAATGTGATTGCAATCGCGTCAAATCCTTACTGCCTTTTTATACCGCGGGCGAACCATACTTAATCATTCCGGTCACGTCTACGGTTGACTAAGTGATGACTGAGCTTTTGGTTGAATATCACACTTTATGATCAGCTTACCCAGCCTGTTCAGCGGCCAGCCGCGCTATCCTTGTTTTCTGACTTAGTCAGTGCAATACAAGTTCTGTCGTGGACTCGTGGGACTCGTGGTCCATTCTCAGTAACCATATTGTACGTGGCGTGACGACTTGTAGAATGTGTAGAAGCACTTCGAGCTCTCGACAAGTCCGGAGTGCACCTGATGGATCACCCCTTGACAGACTCGTATAAACCAGGTATACAGCACCAAAACAGCAAAGCGAAAATCATCATCTACTCCACTGGCCTTTGCCCGCCAGTTTTTTGCGATCATTATTCCTCTTGAAAAACTCCTTCGCGACTCTTTTATGCCCAAGCGACTCTATTCTCCGTTGCTTACCTTGCTCCCGCCGCCGTGGCTGGGTCCTCGCACCCTCATCTTCATCCTGCCATCCATCGTCTCCGTCTCCGCCTCTGTCTCTGTCTCCGTCTGATGCACCATCGACCTCCTGCGCATTTGTCACTTCTTCCATGACAATATCGTCTTCATCCTCATCTTCATCTCGTGGTCGTTTCTTCCCGTTTTTCTGTGTATTGGAAGACGTTTTGGCTGATCCAGTGCCAAGATTCACGTTGACCCGCGGAGGTACCGCGAACCCAAAGGCCTGTCCAACCTTGGCTAGATCCAAAGCGTTGACGTCAAAGATCTTTTTGAGAGAGTAGGAAGCGTAGGCCTGAAGATATGAGCGATATCCGTCTTTAGCCGACTGATGGAGGTAGTAGTTTTTAGCCAAAAGCTTTTCCAGCTGCGATGAACAAAATAAATTGGGTACGAAATCTTAGAAGTGCACACGCAAGTAACCCACCTGAGTCTGGATATTCAAGATTCGTTCTTGAGGAAAGCTAAATTCGTTCAGAGGAACCTTGGCTTCCTTGAGGTATCGAAGGAAACCTAGCTCGCTCGGGAGTAGGAACAGGAGACTCTTGCCAACCTTGCCAGCGCGAGCTGTCCGACCCACACGATGAATATAATCACGAGGGTCATCTGGAGGGTCGTATTGGATGATAACATCCACTCGAGGAATATCAAGGCCTCGGGCCGCAACGTCCGTACATAACAAGATACCACTTTCGGCGTTCATAAACTCGAAAAAGGTGTTTGTCCGTTTTTGTTGCTTTTGGTTTCCCTGAAAGTATGTTTTAGATTAACGAGAATCCTAGAGGAGGTACAAAAAGACCATACATGCAAGTCCAGTACTGGAACGTCAATGTAATTTAGCAGTTCAGCATGATATTTGACAGAATTTCGGCTGGAGAAGAAGACGATGATCTTCTTCTTCCGGTTGAGTTTGAGATATGTGAAAAGTAGCAAGAACCGTTTATCTGACGGACAAACAACGTATCCTTGGGATAGAGTCGTCACCGTACTTGTTTCCTCCTCTTTGTCAACGTCAATAAGTACCGGACCTGGTCGCAGTGATATTCGAGCCAGATCATTGACTTTTGTGGTTTGAGTGGCAGAAAACAGCATCGACTGCCGGTTTTCTGTATGGCTTCTTGAACAATCAAAAATCGAGAAGAAGACAGAGACGCACCGCTGGGTAATATAGAGATAATTTTTTTCATCTGCTCTTCGAATCCTATCTCCAATATTCGGTCAGCTTCATCTATAATCAACGCTTTGAGGTTGCGGAAAATAAATCCTTTTGTGTTCTAGTCTCCTTGTTGAGCAACAAGAGATCAACACCTCACGGTAAAGACATACCTCTAAATGATCCCAAAGTCGACCAGGGGTAGCTACTACCAAGTTGACGCCTTTGGTCAGTTTTTCCTCCTCCGCTCTTCTGTTAGCACCACCCATAACAATCCCAAACGTTTGTGAATGATGCTGCATCAGATCTTTCGCGACCCCAAAAATCTGCAATGCAAGTTCGCGGGTTGGAGAAACAATGATAATTCCGGTTCCTTTACACCGGAAAAAAAAAACTATAAGGAAAAAAGGCTTGGGAAAGATTGGGACTGCGCACCGTTCATCGGTTTGAATTTTAATCTATGCAAAAGCTCTACGGCCGGGATGAGGAAAGCCAGTGTCTTTCCGGACCCCGTTCGAGCTGCACCCAGTACATCCTTTCCAGCGAGCAATACAGGTATTGATTTAGCCTGCACAGGCGTCATTGTGCTGAACCCCATATCTGAAAGTGTTCTAGATGTCGGTTCAGACAAATCTAGCGTGGAGAACGGCTGTCTCTCGGTTGTTTTGGCATCGGGCTGAGTGCTGCTGGATGAAGCAACGACGGGTTCCTCTGTGATAGTTTCGGTGGTAGAGGTTTTAGATTTCGCGGGTTTGGACGAGGAATCTCCCTGCGTTTCTTTGTCTTTGCCTTTGCCTTTTCTGCCCATCGCAGCAGTAATAAAAAAAATGGAAATGCCGGCGGCAAAAAAAATTAGTGCTTTACTACCTCTCCCATGGTCAAATCGCCTACTGGATCGCAAAGCATGTTTTTATTCAACCTCATAGGCTTTTAGTAAGTGCTAATGAACACTAGTAGTATTCTCTTCCCTTCTCTTGGGGTCTGTATCTGCTGCAATAGGATATTATCTCGGTCGCAGGAATGCAGACCCTTCTCCAGTTGCGGATCGTGCTACAGGGCAAACTCCAGAAGTCGAATCTTCAAATGCTGAGGACGAAGAAGAAGAAGAAGACGACAACGACGACGACGAAGGGATTGCCGACGGTGACCTAGCGGCAATTAAACCGGGGATGTTAGAGCCGTGCAAAATGGTCAGTTTACGAGCCCCAAGAGATTTTCAGCCGAATAACTTTTTTTTTCCACGGAAAGAATAGGTCTTGGTTGTAAGGACCGACCTCAAGATGACTCCAGGAAAAATAGCTGCACAGTGAGTATTGAATATCTAACGAGAGTCTCTATCCTCGAACGCCTTCTTTGTACACAGATGCGGGTAGATATTTCTCTCTATTGCGCGCTGCCGATGTATTTCTTACCACGAAACTTGCAGCCACGCAACATTAGCTTGCTACAAGGCGCTCATGCAGAAAAATCCAACGGCGAGTACGCGTATACGCATAGCCTGAGACGCTCCTTATGTTTGCATATCCAACAGCTTGTGCGTCACTGGGAAAGAACAGGGTAAGTAGCCTTACTGCCGTGGCTTGATTGGACTTGGGCTCATTTGTCTTCTTCTCAGCCAAGCCAAAATTGCTCTCAAAGGCGATTCGGAAGAGACGCTGCTCGAGTTGGAAGCTATTGCTAAAAGCCTCAACTTGTGTGCGCGATCGATTATCGATGCGTCAGTATACCCAATTCTCTTTGCAATCTGTGACTGCTGACGCGTTCATTAATCTTAATCAGTGGCCGCACACAAATTGAGGCTGGAACGAGAACTGTTCTTGCCATTGGCCCTGCACCTGTCGCTCTCATTAACCAAGTCACTGGCTCTCTGCGTTTATTGTGAAGAATGCCGTGTTTTTCATGATATACATAGAATACAAAGACGCTGTGATGATAGTACAAGTTGATATGCAATGTCCGCAGTCCTTTCAGAATCGTCTACTGGCAGTGGGAATCTCCTGCTGATCCAGATTCAGAAGCTCCGCCGTTTCCAGCATTGCCTACGAGCGCATACAATTAGCGAGTCTCTCTGGAGATGAAGCGAGCGTACATGCAACTTACCGGACAAAATGTTGGCCAGCGCATCATCATCCGTTGTAGAGCCGCCTTGTGCAGACCCGGAAGCGCCAGAGTAGGCATTATTGTCATCGCTTCTGCATTTCGAAATGCCTTGGAAGAAAGTCGTAGCATCTCCGGACTTGGAATTCCCGCCGTGGCCAGCGTTATCTACAACAGGAGAATATCAGAAAACGCGTTCATAAAGACGAGTGAACGATAATCACTGGACAAGAGGTCGAGGACTGGGCCGTGATGACATTGGCCACCGTCACACGACCCGGAAGACGAAGGATTGACATTTCCACCGTCGGCAGGGCCAGTGGCGCCAGTGTACTCGCTGCGGTCTTGGAAGAGAGGGAGGGCGAATGTAGTGTCGGCGAGGAAGAGCACGACGAGGAGAAAGGCAGCGACGACGAAGAAGCGAGAGAAAAATGCGGACATTGCGAGTGATAGCGTGTGAGATGGTGGGAGTAGAAGAATGAGATGCAATTTTGGTCAGAGATGGTTTTTAAAGCCCCAGAGACCCTAACCCTAATCCGGAGGGCGCATACATCGATTCGCGAAAGATTTTCAAAGAGAATCTGGCGAAAGAGTTAATCTTTCGCTCCTAGTATTACATGCGTTTATTGGCGAGTATAATCGTGTTTTTCACATGTAGCTGCAGTAAGATGTATAGTAGTTCAAACGTTCAAACGTTCAACGTTCAGCCTCAAGGGTGGCAAAGGCGAAAAAAAGAAGTCCAAATAAGGCAATTAACCAGTTTAATTAAACGCGTGACGTAAGCAGGTCTAGGCGCTAATCTCAAATTTGGAGCTTGTCGTCAGCTCTGCATCACTTGCGGAGACAACAAAAAATGAATATTTAAGCGGGGAGGACGCCTCCTCTGTTTTTGTATTTCATTCCATGGCCGCCGTAGCCGTTGCCAGAGCTTATCAACAATCATTTCAATCTGCACCAAACACGACTCTCGCACTCACAGGAGGCTGCTTCAACGCGTTGGGCGACTTCGTTGCTCAGACTTATCAGAATAATGCAAATATCTTTTTCTACCACCCACACAAAGTCTTTTACTGACCCGACACAGAATAGAAAAGAAGAACTTACAGGTTCTCCTCGATATGATCTAGACCGTACCCTGCGTTTCTTTTGCTTTGGTTTCGCCATAAGTGAGTTTGGGGCCAATGTCTTGCACCGACCTCGATGTTCATTCTCATCAGGTCCCCTTATCGGTCGATGGAACCTCTTCCTCGAACGCCGCTTTCCTCTCCGTACATACCCTGGTTCAAACAAAGTCAGTCTCAAAGCCTTATCTAAGAGGGTCGCCGCAGACCAAATTATCATGTACGTGTTTCAGCATCCTATGAATAATTACTCCATCTGACCGCTTTATCTAGGGCTCCCATCGGGGTACGCTAGCCATACCTATATCAACGTGTTGAAACTGACTCGGCACTGCTAGCTATCGCTCTTCCTAGGTTCGATGGGCGTCATGGAAGGACGGCCGACACCCCAAATCAAACAAAAGTTCACAGATCTGTACATCCCAGCCCTCCTCACCAATTGGCAAATCTGGCCCATAGCACAACTGGTCAACTTTCGCTTCATGCCTCTACCTTATCGCGTCCCATTCCAATCAACCTGCGGGGTGTTCTGGACATTATATCTATCCATAATTAACTCACGGTGCGTTTTGTTCCATTTTTCTTTCCTTTCTTACTCATCTTCAATCCGTACTATAGAGAGGATCGCAGACAAGATCGTCAAACTGAATTGCGGAAAACACTAGACCGGTAGAGCGATAGATTACACTCATATTCGAACCTTTTCTCTCTCTGGCTTTTTACCTTCGATGTAGCTTTAGCACGTTTACTTCCTCTGGCATACTGGTTCAATATTCTAAAGTAGTACTCGAAATATGCTGATACATTTTAGCAATAATTCATACGATACTTTTTTGTGTTTTCTCGCAATAAAATCTACGAAGCACCATACTTGTGCTTGAAGTATGCAGGCGGTAGCGCAGCAAGAACATCGACCAATGGTCTCTCAACCACTATCATCTCCCCTGGACCCAAATAATCCATATACAACAGCGGCCGATAGTGCGTAATGAGTTTAAAGTTCCTACGATGTTCCTCTGTCGGGGGACCTTCGTTCAAATGGCCATTGCTATTAGCATTGACACTATTTTTTTGTGGCGTTGTAGGAGGAAGGACTGGCTTCGTACTCTCCCTCCGCCGCTTCTTTGAATTCCCTCCCTCTCTCCCTCTGGCAGCGGAGGAGGAGGAGGGAAGCACATCATCAAAACCGATTTTACATATCCACGTCGCACCCCAAAAAACCGCAAATCGTTCAGAGGAGTTCGACGGAGCATCAGGAGGCGAAGGCTCGAATGCCACTCCAATAATCGGATCGTGGAGATGTGTGAATCTTTTTGGGAGGTTATTGCATAGCTCTCGGGACCAAGCAGGGAACTGTCTAGACTCGACGTCGTATATCTGGAAGGTATTGTTAGGGAAGGCGAGAATAAGGAGATTTGGATTGGAAAGACTGAATGCGATGGATTGTGCGGGCTGAGGGAAGGAGGGTAGAACACAGTGATGCTACATTGAGAGAGAGAGAGAGAAAGAGATTAGACAAACAGTGTTGGAAGAAAGGCAGTTCCGCACCTGAATAGAATCCATGTTGAAGATATGACTTCTACAACGATCATCAGAAGTCGCCAACCATTGTCCGTCTACGCTAACAGCGACACGAGATACGTTGCCAAGGAGAGGTGAATCATCATCGTCTTCGCTACTTTCTTCTTCGTTGCTATCATCCTCGAGCGTTTCCCCCATCTTAACATTCTTAGCAATATCCCGCGTCTTCAAATCCTTTATGACCCGCTCCCGCAAAAGATTGTTGCGCTGTCGATGGTGATCAAACTTACGCACGACCTCTGGCTTTTCTCCACTGATATCAACGATAAGCACATAAGATGATAGAGCGGTAGCCATGACAAGTTTTGTCGAGTCGGGGGAAAAGGCGAAAGATACAGCTCCGGTCGAAGCAGGCTTTGATGGTAAATGGGGTGCGACGATCGACGAAAATTCCCGTACGCGTCGAGGTTTGATTTGTCCTTCAGCCTAAACAATACCAATCGATTAGTATGATCTGAATCAACCGCGATGAAAGAAAGAAGAAAGCCTCACATCTGTGATCAACTTGAACAATCTTGTCTCATACAGATCCGAAACAACAAACCAGTTCCCATCGTCCGACAACTCGGAAGCCACAAGGTTGGTATGGACATCCAACTCCATCTCCACGCATTTTTCCCAATCAGGTCTGCCGGTCATCTCCTGGAATTGAGGATCCCCTCCTTCCTCTGCGTCTTCTTGTATGGGAGGCGAAGGCTTCTTGAGTATCCTCCAAATACTCACACGCGAATTTTGCATGCACGACACTAGCCTCGCTTGCCTCGCTAGGCGGATAGCAGATGTAGACGAAGCTCCGGAGGAATAAGCTAGTCGACGATGATACGAGTCTTCAAAGGTAGCATGTACACTCGTCCCGAGGGGATTCGTTACCTTCGAAACCAACGTACTCGAAGGAAGAGCAGCAGGAGTAACAACGACCGACATGTCCAAGCCGCCAGAGGCAATGATAGGTGCTATCTCAGTCGGATACTGTCTTTTGTGTGAAGGCGGGAGGGAGGTGAACGGAGGCCATATAGCTAATGAACGAACATCGTGTGCATGCATTCGACGAGAAGCGGATTGCACCCAGCGCGTTGATGAGCGGATTTCCGAGTTCTCAGCTGCTTTGCTGGTTTTGACCCGAGAAAATTGGACCAATTTTTGGTCAACGCCGGAAGAGTAAGCTGCAGTACCATCCTATCGTAACTGCAGTGAGGAAATATTACTAGGCAAAGACGAGACGAAACACACCGATCCAACAGCCAGGCAGAGGACATCGGCTCCATGAGCTTGGAAGCTCTGAATTTGCGTGGACGTCCTTGAATCCCAGAATTTGACCATGCCCAAAGAATCACCAGAGATGATTATTCCATCCCTGATAAAGGATCATGAGCGACATTCATTCTCCACACGCACATGCCTTCCACTAACCCAGTCGTAGCAACAGTCCAGACTAGGGTTCGTTCACCGCGTATTTTATCTGTACCCATTCGATCAAGCATTCTTCCAGTAGACGCGTCCCATTTTCGCAAACTGCTGTCCGAACAGCCAGTAACAAGCCATGAATCGACCCACTCGTCTTCATCTTCATCTTCAGGATCTTCTTTCGGTATTGGAGGACCCCAAGCGACGCTTAGGATGCGACATTTTACTCTGTCAAACCGTTTGTGATGCTTGAGAGTATCATCGGCGACGGAAATGAGTCGGATAGTTCCGTCTTCGCAGCCCAATGCGAGCATCGTCCCGGTAGGGTTAGCAGCTACTGACCATATCGTCCCACCTTGTGAATTGATCGTTCTCTAAATCAGATGAGCGTAAGGTAAATTAGGGATTGAATAACAAGAACGTACTCGTATACACGAACTTTCCATGTCCCATTCCAATAACTCACTGCCGCCGCCAGAGCTGAACAAGCGCAAATCAGAGACTAGGGGTACTTGGTCGTATTTGAGTGTATGAGGCTCGCTAATGATCAAAGCCAGAGAGTCTACTTTGGAAGGGTATAATCCAGGCAATGTCTGAACGAGGATCAATTCAGACCCGAAAAAAAAAAAAGTTTTGAACGCACCTTTTTTATAACCCAGGCTTGTGGCGACTGCGATTCGTTCTTCAGACCAGCCCACTCGCAGAGATCAATGTTTCCGTTGGCATGGCCGACGACGAGAAGACCGAAATCGAGATGAGCGAGAGATTTCTGACGGCGAACAGAGGGAAGCGGCAGAGGAGGGAACGCAATGGAGGTTATTGCGGATGGGTCGTAATCGATGAATCTGCATCGATGGACAGCGACCGTGCTCGTCGTCGCCGCGTCCGCCATGGAAACTTTTTTCAAAGAAAGAAACGAAAAAACGTGATGCGCGCGCTCAATTTCTAGTTTATTCAAGTTCCACCAAACCAAAAACCAAAATGTCTTTTCTCGGAGGAGCAAGGCCTTCAGGCTCAGTCAATGGACTCAACACTGATAAAATAGAGATGGCCATTACAGAGTATGTGCTCAACGGTTGTACTTTTGAGGTTCAGACGTCTTGACCGGGATTTTAGACTGGACACCATTACAGACTTTTTCAACCGCATGGTCTCGTTCGTACTTTTTTCTTTCTTTCTTTTCTTTTTACCGCAACAAACCACACTCATTATGTTTGGACAGGTCATGTCATGCCAAATGCATAGCAGCGCGATACTCTGACGGAGAACTGAACAAGGGAGAAATGGTGTGCATAGACCGATGTGTGTCCAAATACAACGACGTGCAAAAGAAAGTTGGGGAAAAGATTCAGAGTCGAGGAGCAGCGGCAGGGGGAGCACCAGGAGCAGGAGGTCTATTCTAAAACGGACGGACAACGTAAATTATTTCCCGAATGTCGGGAAGCAGTCGGCGAGCGCCTTTGAATGTTTGTTCTGGGCATGCTGGTCTAGCCTGGCTCGCATTGTCAGCCTGCAAAAACTCAAACAGTAGATTTGGACTCCAGCTCACTCTGGTGCTCTCGTAGTAACGAACTGTGATTTTTGTACTCAGTCCAATCTGGCAGCAGTTCCAACAAAAAAAAAAACCAAACTCACAAACGCCTGTCTGCAGGTCTGGCAGACAATGGATTTCGCCGCTTCGTTGGTCTTTGATTGGGATTTAGATCCTTTGGCGGCATTTTTGTCCAAGTTTCGCTCTCGTTTCTGTTGCGCCTTTGCACCGTTGCCCATCTTGGCCGCAGAGAAAGCTGTGGGACTGGACTAAGCGCCCATGCTTTTGTTATGGACGAAATACCCCCGCCGCCGCCGTCGCCGCTCGAAGATAATGCTGCCTACTCTCAGGACTGGTATACAAATGAGACTACTGGCGGAGGATTCATGCTGGATGGATCTCCATCCACTTCGATTCTCGCTCTTTAGAGATAGCCGTAAGCGCATGGCAATCGGTTGGTGCACCGTGCACGGTTCCCCGATCCCAACATTTACTAAATTACTCTCTAGAGGACAGATATCGATCCAGACCCCATGGGATCCTATGAACAAAGGCTCAAATATGCCTTGGTTGAAGGCTACTACAGAGGGTTGCAGGACTTTATGAGCAAGAATTACAATTATGAACAGTACATTGTTCCTTTCGGCGCATATTGCGGGAAGAGGCTTCATCAAGTCCGCGATAAGCCTTGGCTTGAGTCGTTTGTGGACACACTGACGAACCATCTAGAAGTCATTTATTTCTTGGTCTCCCTACCTATTTACCTCTCCAACTTCCCTAGTACCCCTTGTTCTGTCAAGCCGTCCAACTGTGGCTGTATAACCCAAGACATGATGAAGTTTATCGAGACATTGGCGAAAATCTGGAACAAAGCCACGCTCGGGACGATAGAGATCTTACTCGAGAGCACGAATCGGATAACGACGCAGACGATAGTTCGAATTCTATGGACGAGTTCATCGATCACGACACTGATCGTGTCGACGAAGAAGACGAGGACGAGAATGAGGCGGAAGAAAGTTCAACGATAGATGACGAGGATATTGCGGCAGAAATTTTCATGAAAGAGGAAGATGGTGACGCAGAGATGGTGAAAGGGGAAGATGACCCCCACGCGCGAGAGGAACAATATGAGGATGAGGATATCGAGTCCGAATTCGAGTCTGAATATGACAAAAGTAGGCGACTTTGTATACTAGCTTTTCAATCCGGACTCCATGACCTATAGATGTCTTCAAAACACCGACCAAAAAGCACAAGGCTCGGTCAAATGTCATATACTCAGATGAAGAGGATGAAAAGGATCTCGCTCCGTCTCAATGTAGCCAACATTCTGCTGGTCCTACCGCCAATGACGACCAAGGTCGATATTTCCCATGAAGTTGAAGCTTGAAATCTTATTCATCTGAACATTGTAGACATGTCTCCGAGCAAGTATTCGGTACGCGTGATCCTGATCTCGGATATCTCAGATATCCCTCAGATAGCGAGCAAGAGGACAATGTGGGTAATGCGAATCTTTGTCGTGACTCGTTTGAGAAATTTTTGAGATGTATCTTGACACTGTCTAGTTATGCCCCCGCCTTCAACTGGCGATTACGCTCGCCGCAGGATGCTAAAATCGGATCGAGAATCCGAAGGAGAGTGCACGTACATCGAGGAGGAAGAAGAGGGTAACCAAAAAATCTTTTTCGAAAGATGCGCCGGCCCGTCCGCTCACTGTTGTATAGACCTTCCTCAGCTATCACCTAGTAAGTATGAACAGAGAAACCGTGTTATTTCAGATAGTGAGCACGACAGTGACCAAGGTTGTCATTTACTTTACTTGCTTCACGATATTGCTCAATGTGCGACTCAGATGAACCCTTCAAGTCACCAAGAAAACGTGGGCGACGCCGGAAACTGGTGGTATCTGATAATGAATACGAGACTAGGTTCAAAGAGGAGCCTTTTGATTAGGCTTTATCTGTATGGTCTATGTTCAGGCATTTCTGCTGTGATTCGTGATTTGTTGAAGCATTGAGTCATAAGTAATACGGACCGGGTCGGACCGTTGCCTTGATTCGGACAAGGCGGCTCATGGCTTTGAACTGGACTATGGCATCCGAACTAATGCGTCCCAATCATTCCTCGAGTTCAGCGCAAAAGCAGAGTCAGACAGCAATCACAGAAGAGTATGTAACATTTTCAGGCCGGCTTGCGTGGATTGACGGGTCAACTTTGTAGTGGGGAACCCATTCTACTCTCTCTCAGTGACCAAAACTCGTCGTACTATCCTTCGCACGGGTACGACTCTTCAGATGAAGACGATGAAGTGACTCACAGAGGAAATTGGGGAATTAAAAATACGAAAGGAGCCAGATGGGCTCGAAGAGGAAAAATCAATGCGTGGGGACCTAACAGAGGCGAGTGGGAGGTGTGTACTGATTTTATGCCTGGCTTATTCTCAATCCTGAAACCTTCAAAGGCTGAAGAACGCACAAGAGAAAGGATAAAGCTACTGTTGCCTCAGAGCAGACGCTCTCTGTCGCCGCCGACCCTCCCACACCTCGACCGTTCACCCTCACCGCCTCTTGTAGCCCCATATCCACCTCCGGCAGCTCATCATCTGTCTTATTCTTCATTTGTCATGGACAAGTCCGTCACGCATACTTTTCGCTCTAACCTCCTCGACGAGCTTGAAAATTCCACCAACGGACTTATTGAAGGAGAAGCAACGATGAAAAGAGCTCTGGGTCGACTATGGCAAGTTATGAGCGAAGATCCCTCTCCAAACGCCATAGATCCCCCAGTAGTAACCAAAAAAGAAGATGAAGAAATGGACGAGGAGCTCAATGGGGAAATATCCCGAGTGAAACGTCTCGCACGCGCTCAGGACCTTACACCTCCCATTCACAAACTCTTTCTTTTCCAATATCCGAATAATTCATCGCTTTACGGAGAGCAGTCACATTTTACCACTCCGGAATCACAACAACATAATCTAGAGCGTGCGATGGCTGTTCTGCGAGAGCTCCAGGACGATGGCCGCGAGTATGTGGAACGCCTAGAGGAGATTAGGGAAGGCTTGGGAGACATCAGGGCGCATCGAAATGGGATTTGGGACACGGTCAGGGAGCGAGCAGTCCAGGAGCTTCAGGGAGCCGCATATGAGGCAGCGGCCAGCGCATGACTTTCTCGCTGTAGGCCGCTGTAAGTAGATCGCCATAATGTATCTGATGCTTCCTCTCACTGCACAGATTTCGACACGGCACAGTTGACGAGCGGAATCAAAGAAAGATAAAACCGTCGGAGAACGTCAGCTGTTTGAAATGCTTCCTTCCCAGTTTCAGATTTACGGCGAGAATCCATATTATTCTCCTTCCTATTTTCTTTCTTTCATCCTTGTTTCTCTCCCATAAATACCCTCACCTTCGTACCATCAGCTGCGGAAATTACATCTCCGTGGAGCAAATGGATTGTTGGGTACAAGTCTCGACGTCCTTTGCTTAAGCGGTCTTATACCCTTAATCGTTTCTGATAGTATGTTATCTTTTATAAGCTATTGCGACTTTGCTCATAACAATACAGGCCGACATGCAGGAGATGTTTCATCCACAACTGCGAGCAACAGCTCATCTACAAACACTCCTTCAATCAATCACAACTACATCCGCACCCACAACTGCGACCAACTCTTTGTCTTTTAGCACCATATCCTTGCTAGTTCCCGCAACATCGGCCAACCATGTCATTCCTAGCAGCACCTTAAGCGCGAGCAGCTCAAGCCCAAAATCTGGGAACGTTGTTGGAGGTATGGCCGCTGGCCTTGTTGCATTAACAGCTCTCGTCATCTTTGGGAACTTCATCTTGGTGAGTTCTTCGCACGCTTAGATTTTAAGTCAACATTTTGAATCATCATGTTGACTCTACGCAGGGCCAACTTGGGAGACGCACAAATACTGCCAATGACTCGCTCGCTGTTAACCTATTCACTATTGGTTTCTCCCCCAGCACGAGAAAGATCTACCGCCCTTACCTCTGGTCACTGAACGGAGATTGACTTTTGGTTCCAAGTATGGAAAGCCATGTCCAACGAATGGGAAAGTCTGACATGTGTTCAACAATCTTACTCGGTAGCGCCACAATTTTATCATCCCTCTACGCACCAAGCGACAACGTATACCAACGGACATTCACCTGACTTGTGTAATGATGCATTCACTATAGAAGGTCAATTTCCTCCAAGGAATCCAAGTCTATCATCCCCGGTCACCGATTATACTCTTCCAGTCCGCCCTCTTGTCGCTCTGAAACCTCCTACCAGAGTTCTGCCGCCGCTAATTATTGAACCTACTCCTTTGACCTTCCCGACATCTGAGGTTCCATGAAGCAACTTGGTTCCTGCACCTGTGTACCCGGATCGTCCACCCTCTTTTGTCAAGGCTAGTAATCATTTCGCGCAGTCATTATTGACTGAACCGTCAGGTTCTGGCTCCAAACTTAGAACTCGAAGGAATTCGGCAGCCCCGAACCTACGTATACCATTACCAGCGCCAACTATCCCTCTTCCTTCCCTTCCAGAATCTACCCAACTATAGGAGAATCTGTCTGTTTAGAGCGATAACGAATCGGAGCAAACCATTGGAGCGAGAAGCATGACTGTATTGTTTGCGATGATAAGGTCCATATTCGTAGCAATAAACGTAGACGGAGTGTTGTGTTACGTCTATATTTCAGCCAATTCTTCTTTGTGAGTTGCATGTCCGAGCTATTTAGCCTTACATGGGTATTTATGACATAAGGCGGTGGATACATTCTGGCGCCAACCTAATTCGCGTCCCGCGTCCGGCGTGTTGACCCGCAACTCATACTACCTCAGAGATGGCTCTCCCTGACCTCTCGTCGCTGAGCCTCGGAAACTCTGGACGGAGTTTTTCACATCTTTTTCCAGACGGCGTGGAAGTTCAAGACGAATACTACTTTCAAAAGCTCAAGAGTTATGCGTCCTCACTACCGTATTCCATCGAGGCATATTCCAAGATGATGGACATTCTTGACTTTATCATCCTTCGAATTGTACAATGCGTTGAAGCTAAAGACTACGAGGTCGGCCTGTTGCAGTGGATGTGCATGGAAACTTAGTCCGTCCAGTTCTTTCATAATTTATTTCTTTTTGAAGCCCATGCAGAATGTCATAGTTGGTCAATGCTGAAATATCCCATTCCAAAGGATAGGCGAATTGCGCTCGCCAAAATTTACTTTTACGTTGGCATTACTCCGGGCATGTCAGCTCAAGTTATCGCCACCTGCGCGGATAGCTTCAAAATATTGACCCAATCCAAGAAGAAAGTTTCTATAGAGGACATGAGGCTCCCCTGGAAGCCTATATATAACATTCTCAGTCAAGACCTCTTTTTGTCTCGTAGGCAATTCGAATACACGTATGTTTTTTTCAAGTGACCGACGGAACTCTAGTCACTCACCAAGCTATAGTCAGTTATCCTGGTGTATGGGATACATTGCTGAGAATTCGCGCCGCTTTTTCCATCCTGCTGTCATAGATGAGATGCTCTCAACGTTCTTGCCGTCGATAAATGGAACCGAATTAGACGTGCGTTTTCCTCTTCTCAAGATTTCTGTGCCAGTTATTGATCTTTTGTTGCAGAGTATTCTTTCTTCTCAGTACTACCTTCTCACATTCTTGCCCTTAACCCATCCCCAAACGTATCTGCCCATGTTACTTCGGATGTGGGAGTCTATAAACTCCTATAAGTACGATGAACGCATGTTGCAATTTCTTTCCAAACTGGCAGAGGTGCATGTATCGCCAGAAGTCAGTGATCCTCGCAGAATTGCTGCTCTGCCGGATGATGAGAAATCTGAAGATGAGGGTAGACCGAACTGGTCACACGACAATATGAAGGATGATGCGTATCATTGGGAGGGAGTGTACAAAGATGTTGGTATTTTCACCGAGCATGAGTGGAGTCTCCTAATGTGCAAGTGCTTGGCTTCTATGGGTGAGTAGATACATTAATCAATGGCAAAGAAAAAAAAAGTCTTGATTCCTCATGGGTTACGGTGATGTTTCCCAGAAATTCCACTTGCGGATGCAGGGTCCCTCACTACGGGACCTTCAGCCGATAGTCA
Source organism: Collybiopsis confluens (assembly GCA_013368555.1). Classification (NCBI taxonomy): domain Eukaryota; kingdom Fungi; phylum Basidiomycota; class Agaricomycetes; order Agaricales; family Omphalotaceae; genus Collybiopsis; species Collybiopsis confluens. The sequence goes on from JAACJN010000041.1 coordinate 35,550, forward strand.
AGCTGGATTCGAGATTGGACGATTGCCCAATCCGGCGTGGCGTATACGTAAGTCCCTACGATGAATTTCGATGGAAAGTATTAATGATTGTTTATCAGCGTCACTCGCGAAAATCATAGTGTATTCCATGGCTCCTGACGGATTACCGACTCCTCCGTCCAGTGCCCCGACCCCATTTTTTACGCCCACCCCATCTGGAATGAATACACCTTCTATAGCCAGCAGTACTCTAGGAGAGTACCTCTCTGCACCTCTGGGTAGAGGTGTATTCAACAAGGGCAAGACATATCTCGCAGGATCGAAAGCTCTCGATTCTCTTGCAAGATTAATCGCTTCTGTGGAAAGTTTCTTTCACCCGACCAATTCAGGTGCTTGGACGACAGATGTACGTATTGTCAGAGACTGTGCAGTTGATTAGTTGGCGCTCATGGTTTCCCTAGCTAAGCGCGTTTATAAAGTCCATTGTCTATAATTTTAATAAACGTAAGTTCGGTCTCTAGACCTGAATTCTCCTGGGTTCTGAAGTGTTTAATTAAATATTAGGGTGGTTTGAAGAGCGCCAGCCCGAGTGCGAGACCCCGATGGTTTGTTCATTGATTTAATTGCACACGTCCAGCGATTGACTATTTCCCAGAACCGACGATTAACAAGGACTATGAAGAGAGAGCTGGTCAAGTCACTTCGCACAGTCGTCCTACTGGCTATGTTCTCGGAAGACTCTTCGACTGTATCAAATATTCAGAGCTGCATTAAATCGATGGCTGTAATGGAGCCCGATCTCATTCTTCATCCAATCTACGAGCGTTCATTAGAGGCGCTCACGGCGCTAACTGAGGTAATTCCAGGTCGCACAAGGTGCTTTTATATAGCTCACTATTCCAAATCTAGACACAGAGGACGATTGCTGTTATCAAGGCATTAGGAGCTGTAGCTCCTGCCATTGTGTCCCGCAAGCTTTACTATCCAGGTGCTAAATATCTTTTGCCCATTTTGGAGTTATTGATTCCGGGCATTGATTTGGTAAGTGTTCAGCTCTCTTCCTCGTGTTAATTTTGATACGCTTGCTACAGAATGACCCAGCTAAAACTCTTTGCACTACTGCTTTCTTGGAAGAAATATCCCAATACATCCAATTCAGCGACCTTAGTAGCTCGTCAGGCACCACCCCAATACCGGCAGATCGTGCTTCTTCATTGATCGACTTTAAGCCCCCCACATTCGAAGCCAATGGATTTGGGGATCTAGTATCAGACATGGAGCCTCACTTATCATATGAGGAGGAGGACATACTTCTTAAGGTACGACGGTCGCATGTCGCTCGTTATTTGGTGGCTCATTTCGAATCTAGGACTCTACGGCTGGGTTCGCTGATTGGGTTGCCAACTTTATACGTCGAGTCATCCAGCTCATGGAAAATCTTCCTGAAGAAGGTCACAATGGATATTCTGGTGGTACTACTGAGGGTGAATTCATAGCTTTTAGTGATTATCATGAGCTCACTTTTTATCATTTAGTTCAAGTCGTCGATGCTGTTGCTTCAGCCTGCAGTCAAATCTGCGTCCATCTCTCAGAACCACTATTCGATCTCGTTCTCAACATGGTTTTTGATTACGCAAGTACCAACGTTCGACCTAATGCTGTCCGAGCGATTCATCAACTCGTCGAGTGTATCTCCAACGCCAACCCAGAGAAGACCTTGGCTCTATTCCTTCCATTCTGCGCTCGCAACATTCGAGTTGAACTTGAAAATGGGGCTAGCTCCCTTCGGACTACTTCGTCCTCAATGCCGCTGCCTTCGGATGCTACATTACACTGGAGTGAGTGACCCGGCCATCATAGCCGATTTATATCGATCCTGACTTTCTCAAGATCTCGCCATACTTCGAGGAGCTGTGTATAAGTGTGTAATCTCTAGTCCGAAGTGTCCGAACCACGATTTGACGATTTCCAAAAAGCGATGGCAGGGCTGTTGTTAGGTATAGGGACGAATTGCTGTCGCTGTTGAAGTTGCTTCATGCAAAGACCTTCTCGAAGCGAGGGTTCTCTTGGACGGGAAAATTCCTGTCGAGCATGTTGCTTACTCTCACTCATACCTATCCGTATGAAAACAAGTTTGTGAATCCCGAGGATTGGGAAAGCGAAGGTGCGACTTCTAGGATGCATTTTGCTGCCATTGTTCAAAAATGTTTTCATAGAATTTCGTCAGACTCATCATCAGTCTTGGGGGAAGGTATATGCCGAGGAGGATGTCACGGTGAGTGGGCCTTTTTGGGGAAATTCCTTCGCTTTACACTTTCTCCTCTAGATTTCTTGGCATGTACCTAATGACGAAGAAATTGACTTTGCAATTCAAGTATTCACCGAGCTCGTGGAACCTAGTTTGCTCATTTTGGATCATTTGCTGGACTCCGGTTAGTCTTAGACCTCCCTGCTTCAAGTTCATTACGCTCATGACCTGTTTTCGTGAAAGATGTCGAACGAGATGCAATATGGAGAAATGATTTTTGTAGGCATGTCATTGCCCATTCGATCTCTTCCTTCAGTGATAACATAAGGATTTCATCAGACATCTAAGTCTAGTTCGTTATGCCTTTTCTGGTATTCCAACTTTCATACGGCATCACGTTCGCTCGGAGGATCTCCAAAACGTCGTCGAAACAAGTGATATACTGTGCGTTCTGAGGTTTAACTTGATTTGATACTGAATAAATTGACAGCGACGAGATACCGGAGATGATTGCCTCCCTTGAGCCATTGAACTGCGGCTTTTGCTTGACTGATGCTGAAGACCCGCGTCATCAAACTATATCCGCGCTTAGACAAAGATTCGGAAAGTTTCTTCACCAGGCATCTGTTTCCCTTCGCCAGCAAGGTGAAGAGAATACAGTCGATGCCGTCCACATGCTGGTAAGTCTGCTAGCCTGACATTGATCCCAAATTCATCCAAGGATATTTAGTTGCGCTCCGTTCGCACGTACATGCTCGATTATGGCGACAGCCGAGATGGGTACGGATGCAGTGTCCATATTGTATACTCGTGCTCATTACTCGCCCTCAGGTATTACGTCAACGAAGAACAGTATACTTCGACGAAGAATGTGGCGCGTCTTCATGCGCAGCAAAAGGAATGGCCGCGAGCGGTTTACGTGCGAAGAGCCAGGTATATAGAGAGAATACTTAGGTCATTCACTTATTGCTCACGCGTTATCCAGATTCTACCACTCCGCGCGACTGAGGTGGAATTCCTTGGATCGAGTACGGGGACCTCTGGAGGACATTTTGATTGACGAAATAACACAATGGTCAATGTGGCATTATGCCAAAGTGCGAATGTATGATGGCTTTTGTTTTCGCATGATCTCCTGTATTCAAACTCCGCCAGATCCGGCCAGTCTCTTCTCGAAACCATCTGTTTAGTAAGTGATCGAACCGTATCTTGTATCAGGCTGACCGTTCTGCTCTGTCTAGTCGTATGACGGAGTTCGACGCCGAGCACTTCCGCTTCTATATCAGGCATTGGAACCAGGTGTTGATGATGACGACCGAATGAAGGGGGCATTATGGACCTTGAACCTCGCCTCTTTCGGCAAATACGCAGTCTCAGGTTTCTACATCTTCCCTTCACACATTTATTTGCCCTCATCATCATTTTCAGAACCTACGCTAACTACAGAACTTTTTACTAAACTTCTGGGATGCCAACACAACGAGAAGGTGCGAAGAAGGGCATTTATCTCCCTATAAATCTCGTTAATCGATTGTCACAGACTTCCATTCAGAGCTGTGTTTCCACTGTATTCGACACCTGTGGGTCCCCGCAATGTATAACTATTGCTCGATTCTAATGTAATGTCAGGTCTGGGATCTTTCATTGAGCCAAACGATTTGGTTTACGAGATTTCTGTCCCTGCGTTACAGCGCGTTCTGGCCGAATTCAAACCCCGACTTGGAGTAGGATACAAAGAAGGAGCTGTGATCGATAAGTGCCGACAGAATCGTATTCATCGTATTCACCATCAGGATGAAGCTTTAACGCGTACTGTACGTCACGTCACGTCGATATTCTGATACTGCCATTGACTCGTTCTCAGAACAATGCGATACTCGCTGTTGCCAATTCTCCTAAGACACATTGGCGCTATGGCATAGTAGCAATCAGATGTCTTCGGACACTCGTCCGGAAGGATAAACCTTTGACTGCCGCTCAAATGACATGCTTCCTCGAATTAACCCACAACAGTCAATCCACGATTGTGAGTATCCTTTCATGTTGGCGGTGGACGATCTGGGCTGACATTTGGTAGCGTTACGTATGGTCATCTTTTGTCTTTAACGAATTCGGGTATTGATATCGATGACGCAGTATGCTCAGCGCGCCATGCTGAAGAGTACTCGCATAATCAAGCTGCGGACATTTTGCACTCGTCCAGAAGATCTTTACGAAGGACGAAATCCAAACCCGCTGAAGATGACGGTACCTATCGTTAACCCCTCATTCGCTTTGCAACAGCAGTTTTTGAAAGCCTATCGGAACACTGTCGAAAGCAGTCCTGATCTGTTCGTGTTTCATTATATACTCATATCGATGGAACGCTCACTTTATCTCAGCCTTTTCTGCGATAAAAATCCTCAGGGATGGGTTGGCTGGAATAGTTCAATAACGCTCTATAAACCCCCGCACCCTACACAATCCTCACTTCTTGCCTGGGAATCGGCCAGCCAAGATGCAGTCTCTGCGGCATCAAAACTTGCGAGCAGCTCCTCGTACTGGAAGAAACTCACCAAGTATCTCTCGGAAGAGACGAACGAAACGACAATGACCCAAGATCATGTTTCCTGCATCAAGTCGATTTGTGGGTATTCACGAAGTCTTTCCGTTTCGTGATGTTACTCATGTCCTTCTAGTCCAGATACTCGAGGACGAGCCACTTCCCACCGTCAGACCGATCCTGGAAGAGCTTCTTAATGAACACAAGAACGTAGACAAGCAGCGCGCCGCCGCCGAAATGACAGCAGGTCTCATAGCGGGTAAGTTCTGAACACTCAGATAGTTAGTTTCTATCTCACATATTCATTAGGCTCAAAGCACTGGGCCCAAATCAAGCAAAAGAAGTTGTGGGAGTGGCTTAAACCCTTCTTCAATGGCATGTTCGGCCAGAATCTGAAGAGCGATACTCTGAATGTATGGTGTTCCTTCTTGGAGGTATGTTCCATACACGCATGATAAATTTATATTTTCAATGTCGGATCTTCAGTACACCTTCTACAACACAGACCCTCGACGAGTCCAGCCGCTCGTGAACCATCTGTTTCAGCTTTTTGATTCTGCTGACCTTAACACGGAACTATCGTTCGACGCTATCAAAATCCTTTCGTTATTCAGGTCTTGTTATGAAGAGCTCGGTTGGAAGTTTTCAGCATGGTTAGACGAGGCTGTAGAGCGTTACTGGCGTGAAATCCACGGAGATCATGACGATGTAAGTGCCGACAATAATGCGCTCATACAGCTATTTTGAATTTCGGGAGTAGGTTCGGGCGTACATCGCAGAGTTTCTTGCGTTTTCGGACAAGATCAAGGTTCGTTCTGCTGCCACTATGGCCCGATATGGCTGAGCTGAAAACCACCCAGTGGCAACCGAGGCCATCGTTACCCACCGCCGATGTATTCGTAAAAGAATGCAGAGTATTGCCCGTCGATTATGACATTATGGGCATGAGAGGATCCTACAACAAGGGCAGGGTTGCCGAGCTGGTTGAAAATTTCAAAATCTGGCGAGCCGAACGCGTGGCCGGTCCTCGAGCTTTCCAGTCAAAGTATGATCGGGTCGGGGTTCTTGTCTGTAGGTGGCTGTTCAATATAATTCACGATACGAATGCCGTATGTGCCTTTGATTACATTCTTCCGCTCATGGTAAGTGGGAATAAGCTGGATAAGCAGACATCCACTCAAAATGCCAATCCTAGCCGGAATTGTTCAGATTCACCGAAGGTTCGTCCGCGCAGATATTCCAACTGTCGTCAAACTGATGGCCTCTCTGTTTTAGTGAACGACAACGATGAGCTCTCTAGGCGCGCAAATCTTCTCCTTGTGAGGATGTGTGGTGTGAGCCCTCCTCGGCCTCTCATTCATTCCATCCTGGATGAGATTTTTGAGGCCATACAAGCCTCACCGGTACGTTGCCTTCTTGAATAACTTAACCCCCACAATAAATATATATTGTTTAGTCGTGGCGGGTGCGACTAAAAGCACTTCCTCTGGTGCAAGTTTACTATTTCCGACAAATGCCCCTCTTCGCAGACACCAAAGTTGTCCAAATGCTAGAGGTACGAGCGCATGTCCTGACAGCCCTCTCTCGCTTAATCTTGATTAAACAGGTTTTGGGTAAATGCTTGGACGATGAAGTCGTCGAAGTGCGAGAAAAAGCGGCAACGTAAGTTATCCATTTGGAATACCCTATGTTCCAAATTATAATAAATATTGTGCTTTATTAGAACGTTGTCCGGGGTGCTTCGTTTATCCCCACGAAGTAGTATTCTTACATTGAAGGTACGTTTGTTTCAATGCGACTTTGCCTACATGATCGTCGACTTTTGCTTCGCTTTACTTTTAGAACCGTTTCGTGCGTCTGGCGAAGAACAGTCACATCCCAAGCAAGCAAGATCCAACGTACAATCAATGTGTTCGACAAAGACATGCAGCCATCCTTGGAATCTGTGCTCTAGTCGATAGCTATCCGTATACCGTGGAGAAATGGATGCCGGAACTGCTAACCAACGTTCTAGCGGAGCATACCTATGATCCCGTCAGTCCTCTTGGTTCTCAGTTCGTAGTCGCCCAAGTGCTTGAACGATTTCTATAGATCCCTATATCTACCACCGTTCGCAAGTGCGCGCAGAATTTCAAGAAAACGCACCAGGACGTGAGTGCTTATCTCGGCTATTGAATGACTGGTTCTGATTACTAGAGGCAGACCTGGCATGAAGATTCCAAGAAGTTCGATGATCAACAGCTTGCGGCTCTCTCCACGCTTCTGACCGGTAGTTCATATTGTGAGTGCTATTTGAGCTACCATTTTAAAATTCTAACCGGGGTCACTTCCTCCAGATGCCTGATTTATAGAAAAAGTCGGAATCTTATTACCAAATGTCAAAAAAAATCTATGCTCCATCTTCTGTTTGTTGTTTTGAATAATTTTGTACATATTACATAAATAGACGCCAGAATAATTGTTTTCGTACAGTGAATAATTTAGATGTATCTCTCTCTTTATACTTCGACTGCCAAGATCTAGAAAGCGCGTGCATATATAGAAAGGGTTGAAAAAGTCTGTTGTGTGCTAGGACGGGAATAACGATTGGGCAGATGTTGGGGATGACTCCCCATTCTCGAGATCGTCATCACGCTCGCTCTGGCCCGTTATACCTGGTGTCGTCGTTTCGATGCCATTGGCAGTCCCGGACCTAGCTCCTGCTTGTGGAACCTTGTCTATAGGCGCGTTCTGGCGGTTCTCATATCCGGATTTAATTCGATTGTTGGATACTGATTCTCTATCAAAGCCATGGAGAATGTTCAGTGACAGGAGAAGGAAACAGAATAAGAAAGAGAAAAAGATTCCACGTACCGTATTTCCGCAATCAAGTCATCTATATCGTACCAAGCTGGATTGCCATTAGCTTAGAGCGACGGCCGACAAGTTGTGGCTTACCCAAAGACCCATAAGCCAGCCCTCTGAACCAGCCCAAAAGATCTGAAGGTTCAATGTATGCATGGCAATGGAGATGATCGGTCACAGGTATCTTGCTATCTTTGAAGGGAGGGGTTATGAAACCGATGCGAAAACCAGGATGCCTGTCGAGCAGTGTTGACGATGAAGGAAAAGTGGCAGTGATGGGAGAAATCGGGGATGTATTCAGCGCTGTAAGCAGTCTTATCGCGAGGTTCTTGACATTGTAAAGCAGAGGAAGGTCGGTGGAGCTCAGTGTGTATATTGAAGGGACGTGAAGGCTTTAGAAATATTTCAGTGCGGGGATGTATTGGTAACGTTCTACACACTTGAAAGCTACAATGACCTGGCGAGATTTAGAAGGAAACAAAAAAAAAAGACCAGGATAAAGTGTAGACGCACATGGCCTTTGGAAGAAACTGGATATTTGCGCTCGCGGTAGGCACAGAAATTGTCATCCCTCCACAACAGTTCGGTCGATGAGCTCGGAGTAGAGGACGCGGGCGTGCCCCAGGAATCGTGAAGAGCAGAAGCGACTATGGTGCAAAGTGGCAGCCAGCTTTCGGTGCGAACATCGCCATGGGCGTAACTTGATGAACCCAAAATTGCCTTTTTCGTAACATTGACGATGCCTCTCTCCGTACATGACACTTTCCAGCAATTCAGAAACGAGCTAGACGAGCATCATGACCGCAGAGAAAGACTCATAAAGGTATAAATTTTTTTTCTTCCCTCTCCAACTCTTGGTTCTAAATCGCGCAAGGCCAGTAGAGATATCACGAATATCTCCAAGAAGACCATTTTCCTCGTACACAGGCTTGTTATGGCTCACGACAGTTCTGCTCGCAAAAACGCTGCAAAGGATGGTTTTAAAAACTTGACTCAAGTCCATGCAATATATGCAGAAATGAAAAAAGAGCTCGTCGGTGATCAGTTTTGGCGTAGGTTGCTCACCAAAAAAAAAAAAAAAAAAAGCCTAACAAACCGAGCACTCATCCAACCCCCAGGATACCAACGCCAAATGTCTCCAGGTGTGCAAGAGTACATAGAAGCGTTCAGTTTTTGTGTTTTCTTGCAAGACGGAAGTCTCGTTAGTTATGACCAAATTCAAGCGAGCCTATGTGGCGCTGACGGAGAATTGGTACGTTTGCAGTCCCTTCCTTTTCCTCCATACGTCTCAACTGAAACTACTCTCAGTTTTTCCCTCTAGCAATATCTGACTATCTCCTCGGCATCTCCGACTTGACCGGTGAACTTCTGAGGTTTGCTATAGCTGGTTTCAGTCATCCAGGTGGACGTGCAAAAGCTTTGGAAACTTGTCACTTTGTACGAAACTGTAAATCAGGCAAGTGAGAAGACACTGTCATCAGTTTATCTTGTCAGTGTTGTTCATTCTAAGTATAAAAAAAAGACTTTGAACGGTTCACTCCTCACGTATGGGAGCTTCATAAAAAGCAAGCTATCACTGCGGAATCGTTGACCAAGATTGAAGACGGTAAATTTGAATCCAACTCTTCATCTGACTTCCAATCACTGATAGAAATCTCGATAGCTGCTTATGCCGCTGTAGTCAGAACATCCGAGTTCAACTTGCCACCAGAAATGTTGGACGACATCGTCAGACGTGTTGTATCATCCTACAACTTGAAAGGTCGCGAAGACTTTGACCAACCACCCCTTTTCTGATTCGTGAAGAGAAAAAGAAGAATGTAACATTAAAAGATAATCCTAGATCAACCTAAAAATGATTCCCATGTGTTGTATATACAATGTACAGTCTATAGAGCACAACAGAGCAAGCAAAAAGTACACACACGCAGTACACATCCTAATCATTAACATTATCGTTTTTATCACAAACAGAGACACAGAAAAAGAATGGAAGAAGCAGAGTACAAACGTTCAATTTACTCTCACAAAAGTCTGACGACCATTCGTCCGGGTTTATCCCAATCGAGGTCCAGATACATCGTACCTTCTTGAAGGAGCTTGACGTGGGTTAATGGCATTTCTAGACCATCGATGGTTACGACCACCTTTTCAGAAATATTTTCTTCTCCATCGACAGCGCGCAAGATCAAGCCGTGTTTTTGTCCTGGCGTCGCATCGAATAGGGTAAAGGTGAGGGAAGTTTGGGTGACAGGCCCAGACGAAACGGCGGGAGCAGTAGCAGGAGAGGGTGTCTGGAGGACCGGCGATTCGGGAGGTTCAACTGCAAATACAGAGGACAGAGGAGTTACAGGCAAGACCTCGGGATCCAACAACGGAGTTTGATCATCAACAGCGACGTTTTTCTCAGTGTCTAAAGTTTCTGGGAAGGACGGACGCTGTTCCGACTGTCGATTGGCATGAGCTGAAAGACCGAAGAGCTTTCCAAACGTCATTGAGAACCAGAGCGTTAAGAAGAAGTAGAGAAACTTGATGAAAGCTGGCATGTTCTCGCTGTATGAATCTACGAGAGGCGAGGTTGAGGATTGATGAATCATGGGAGCCGCTGTGGGGGGAGCTGGTGCGGGGGTAGAGCTGGCCTCCACACTCTGTTCATCATCATCAATCTTAGGTACCGAGTCCTGCTCATCCAAAACCGATATCGCCGACATCTTGGAAAGTGCAGATGGTGGCGGGTGAACGATCGAGGAAAACTGAGGAGACGGAGGGGGAGTGGGAAGAACATGATCTTCCCTTGCCGTGTCTTCCAGGAGAAAATGGGGGGAAGTGACCGTGACGAATAGAGAGCCTGCGATGTCACTACCCAAACTCTTGGGAATTGGGTAAAGCGGACTGAGAACGAAGACGCCACCAGATGGTGACACTAAAAGTTGTACAAATCCAGGCTCAGAGGTAACACAGTCCACGAATTCTGCACCTGGTCGAGCTGGGGTATAGATTGTGTAGTGTGGCGTTTTGGCGCCGGATACGCCTGGGAGAGAAGGAACTGGTAAGGCTATCTGAGAAGCATTTCCGGACGGAAGAAGGGGAACCACAAGTGCTTGGACAGAAGAGAAAATCTGAGGCAAAGCCAATCCAATATGATCGCCAAAAACACCAAAGAGCCGGCAATCGAGGGATGAAATATGAGCCTGAACCTTGCCGAAGAAAGTGTCGATATTTTCGAGAGCATTATATGTGTGCAAAACGAGAGAGCCTGAGCCCGAAGCCTGGATCTCGCCTGTAGAGTCGGAAGAGATAGAAATTCCCGGGGATGCACTGAATATGACGGTTTTCTGCAAATGGGTCGCGTTGGGCTCGATTCGAGGAACAAGGAACAGTACAGAAGCATCGTCCGCAGAATGTCCACAGAAACTAAGGTAAGATGAGATGAGAAACCAAAAGAAAAAAAAAGAAAAAAACGTCACCTATCCTTTTGTGACGGTTTGGGAGATTTGTGCAACGGACAGATTCTCTACTTGCTTCCCACACGTATTCCAAACAAAAGGAGCTATCCCGACCGACCAAGACTCGTCCAAGATGATGCTCGAATCATTTTTCGAAGAAGAAGAGTCAATATGGAGTTTTCCATCTCGTCCGAAATTTCCGAGCCATTGTATTTCACCGGAAAGATAGACGAGCCGATAGGTAAACGAGTAGTGCTTGGAAGCGTTTCGGGGAATTGGGACTGAGCAGGTGACGGAAAGGACGTTGGACTGCTGATTCTGTGTGCCCCAACTGGAGAGATCTCGGTTTCGGAAAAGCCAAGCTCATGCAGGTCTATTTGACGCCATTCGCCCTCGATGCGGTTCGCAGAAGGAATATCAGTCCAGAGCTGGACTTTGATGCCTTCCTTCTTGAATTGTTGGGACTCTTCATCGCCCAAAAGTGCCGAAAAGCGCAGCTCAACGGTACCTGCAGCTGCCTGCCAGTCTGCGAGGGCGATATCGATGGCATCGTCGATGGCTGGAATGAAGGAGATGGCCATTGCGGTCCAACCCTTCTAACCTAGGTAATAAGATAACATGGACACCGGTAAACTTTTGACGTCAACACGTCAATCTCTTATCGCAATTACAGTAGACTAAGAAAAAAACTGAAGAACGACTACTGTTGGAAGGCTATTGCTTATTGAATGCAGATTCCTTGTTCAGTTTCCTCGACCGACTGACACAATCGTCCTTCCATTTACTGACACCAGGTGATTAATACCAAAAGCGCGAAACTCTGACAAGAAGGCACTCAACTCTTTCCGAGTCTGCCACTCTGACAGCTTTGATCCTCCGACTTTCCACCCTTGGTCGCCAAGCATTGCTTGCATGCGGAGGTATTTCTGGACGACATTGTCAATGATGATATTCGAAAGCATAGGTTTGAGGGCGTGGCATCTGGTACGGCACACAGGGCATGTGTTGTGGTGCTGTAAAATGTGGATTAATGGACGACGAACATGGCAAAAAGTAAGGAGATTCCACCTTTTCTATAACCCATTCATATGCGCAGCTTCCACACATTGTATGACCGCATCCATTTAGGAGGTGGGCTGCTGCTCTGTGCACGAGTCGGAATATAGGTGGAGCAATAAAGGTTTTTGAAACCTACAGCACGTCAAAACATCTAAGAACGAGATTAGAGACGCCAGCCAAATGAAAACAATTGTATAGATACATACACAGGGCATGTTAATTCTTCATCCCAATCATCCAGTAACTCTGACCAATCATCGTCCAATCTGTTGCTCTGAACAGGATGGGGTGAATCCTGACGGCGACGTTTGAGAGAATCCCGAGGATAAGCTGGAGATTCAAGAATGAGGGATTAGAGTATACGCATGACGCATATACTGTACCTTTATGCTCTGCTGAGATTTGGGTGGAAGATTCTGTGGAAGCTACAGCTGACGGAGATTTGGAAGGTGCGAGAAGGATGAAAGTAAACTTACATGTCTGAGGCCTGGAACGATTCAAGATTTGCTCCTCCAATACATCGACGTGACGAAGAAACACATCATCAAACACGTCATCATCGTCCAAGAAGTATTCTGGAACTGGGGAATCTTGTATTCTTGCGGAAGATGAGCCTTGAACGAATTCTGGAACTTGAAGGAGGGGGAGAAGTTTAAACCGGTTGGGAAAAAAAAAGATGAAATTACTTGACGTGTCAGAAGCGAGGGACTGCATTGTGTTCCAGTCCTCGTCCCTAATTGCGGCAAAGTCGATGTAATCGGGAAGCTGGTCGAATTCGTCTCCAGCGTCATGAGTTGGCATTCGGGAACCCAAAGCCTGCGTGACGGTTAGGTCAGCGCCGGTGTCAGGTGACCGTTTCTACTCTGGGTTCCGGCTTGGCTTTGACAGCCAAGTGTACGGTCCTAATATTATACAGGCGGCCCCGAATGCCAAGGACAAAAAAGTGAATTGGCGGAACTAAAAACACACCAGGCTTGGCCATGTCAAGAGTTCTATTCATAGATGAGAAGCCATGCAAAAAGGCCAAGCAAAAGTCAGCCAGAGAGCAATATAATAGCATACAAGAGATAGTGTATAGATGGACTAGTGTATACAGAGCTGTTCCCCAATAATCCCGAAAAAAAAAAACAAGAAAAGGGCGGTCATCTCCTTCCTCGAGACTCTTCTTCCGCTGGTGCGTCCTGTGGATGTGAACCAGATGATCGCTTGGCGTCGGTGCCTAGCATGGATGATAACGGCATCGACCCTCGCTCCTTCGACCTTGGGGAATCTGAAGTGGACGCAGAAGAATACGGTGAGGGCGGCATTTGAATGGGGGAAGTGGCAGAATTACTGGATAAGGGTCGGGAATACGGAGAATAGGTCTGATGAGGTGGTGAACGAGAAGACCGTCTTTCTCCCGATGGATAAGAAGAGTAGCTCCCCCGTCTGCTGTGAGGTGGGTAGAGGAGCGGGGGGAGATTCGGTGATGACTGTTCGAAATTTAAAGTCTCTATAATCGTCCGATGGAGCGCAGAGGTCTCGGCGATACGTCTGTCCTCTGCTGTCTTTGCGTTGAGCATGGCGAGGAGCAAATCTCGGTCGCCGTCGCCTTTGGAACGATATGCGGTCAGAATCTCGCGCAGCGAAGGCGGAGGGGTCTGGATAGAACGTGAGAAAGGAGTCCCGAAATGGACAAGGGATAAACTTGCCTGATCCAAAGTGTGAGTGGCTGATACGAGGACCTGGGATTTCTCAGAGTACGAGGGCATGAGGGGGGATAGGTGGCGGCGTCAAAATGGGATCGCTTTTAAACGAAAATGTGCTCGCCAAGACGTTGCCAATGCTAATTAGAAGATGGGCTTGGCAAAATGTACAAAAATAACACTTCATTTTTTCTTAGCTTTATAATCACCTCTGCTCATCGACATCGGTAACTAACTGGACAGCAAAAAGTAAAAATATCTTTTTCTGACACTGCAAGAATAACCGAGTTCATTAGCTCGAGAAAGGCATGAGCTACGAACATTACCTCCTCATAACCTGAATAGAGGTAGAGCTCGCAGGGTTGATGACCCAGGCTGCCAGCTGTTTCCCCATAGATGTTGACCGATTCTCGACCTACAGCAATCCCTTCTCTAGACTGGCGCTCTCATTCCGTCGACCAGAAAATACATTTGGGGATGCGCTAGCCTTTCGGGACGCGTGCAGCCAACAGCGATGGCCACGTGACCACTGACGATTTCGTGACCACTTGACGATTTCGTGAGCGCAACTGCCAGATACGTTATGTGCCTCTGCTGTGAAACATCAACAGCTTTCATCTGAGGGACAATGCTCAGAAACTCTCCCAATCCTACCTCTTCCATGAAGCCCCATTATCTAAAGGACAAATCCTATGCTTCCATTGTTCTCCGCCATCTCGCGGATATACTGAACGAGACAGCCTATCAAGCCTGTCTCGCCAATTCCTCTCCTCCTCATATCGGCTTCGACTTGGAATGGAAACCAAATTATCGTCCAGGCGAGCTGGAAAACCCAATAGCAGTCATACAGATTGCTTATGAAACAGCTTCCTATGTCATTCATGTCAGATGGATGACGTCCTTGCCTGACGGTCTAGCAGAGATCCTGGAAAATCCTCGCATCGTCAAAGTTGGAGTGGGCATTCAAAGTACGTTCCCTATCATCACGTCTTGACCAAACCCAGCCCTTAATCTACATAGACGACGCAAAAAAGTTATACAGAGACCTGAAATTGTCCCTTACTTCCTGTGTTGATCTGTGAGTGGATACAATGAAAAAAAGGACAGGACTAAACTTTTTGTCTCCTCAAGTTCCCTATTTGTGAAATGCGTCGACTTTGGGTTATTTGCAGAACGTCTAGTCATATACGCCGGCGTTCCTCTACCCTCACCCAGCAAACCCGACCCTCCTCCGTTACCCGCAGATGTTGTTCATCCTTGGGATCATTACAACTCGGAAGCCTTTCTCGGTCCTCATTATCATCGGCTCTTTCGAGGTCATTACAATGGATCAATAGGTCTTGCTCGTCTGGCCGAAATCTTCGCCGGAGTGACCTTGGCAAAAGGCAGGATCACTCGAAGCAACTGGGATGTGGAACTAACACCACAGCAGCTAACATGTACGTTGGTCGCATTTCTCCAAAAAAATATTGTGTCTGATTTTGGGGGGGGGGAGGAGTAGATGCTGCTTTAGATGCATACGCGGGATTCGTCATCTATGATCGCTTGTTACAGCTGTTTGATCTCCTAGAGTCTTCTACCAGACCGAGAAGGAGATTTTATGCTTTTGATTGCATTCGAGGCACTCTTTACCATTGTTGCGGAGATAATGAACGTACTGTGCTGGGCCAACAGGTGCAAGTCATTCCTACTCTCACGACTGTCGGGTTGTACGCTGTTCCCGCTTTTCTTCCTGTGGAAGAAGAGATCTTTCTTCATCTGCAAGGTATAGGAACGGATCAGCCTCGTGGCCTTGATCCTTGGACATCATCCAACCCCGAATACGACTCAGGTCCACTGCCTCCGAAAAAGACAGAAGAAGAAAAAGAAAAACTCAGAATGGAGAGACAGAAGAGGAAGGAGGATGAGAAGGGCCTAGAAGAAACAGAAGAGCCAGATATAGAACGACAGCAACACAAGGCAAATGCGAATGCAGAAACGGCAGGCCTGGAAAAAAGGTCAGGGAATACTACAGTCTCACGACCTGGAGTAGCGCGTGGTCATCGCCATGGCCAGACTTCTTCTATTGGCAGCGCTTTTACGAGTCATCGTCCATCGACGACGACGACGTTTGTACGGCGGTTATCGAAACCGACTACTGCCTCCTCTCAGCCTTCAAACGTAGACGGTGTCGCTGTGCCGGTGCGAGAAATGAAGCCTGGACCCGCGGCAACAACTCTTCCGAATCGTCGGGACCGCATCCCTCCTCCATCACGGTCGACAAAAAAAGATACATCTCTCGATCTCGATCAGCACACGCACAAGGGACGACGGACCAGGCGTACTTAGGCGTCCTACAAGTCCGGGGACTCTGGTATGAATTCCAAACATACGCGTGTCACTTCTTTGTTATGAAAGGTATGGCACTAGCCCTTTTAGTCGGATAAAGCTCTTGCTATATGGGCTTCGAGGGGAAAAGTGCTATTGGCCCGCAACTTGGGTTGCGCGACCCAGGTCGACTCTTCGAAGCACTGAAGTACATGATCATAATGTGTCTACACGTATACGAAGCACCACAGCCTTTTAGTACCGACTGTAATATTCTTATCTGTTTTCCTATCTTTGTGTGTATGTTGCATGTAATTGTACCAACAATGCGGTGGAACCAATTAGCACCCTAATAGAACTTGCCTTTACGGGGCGAGAAGGCACCCCAGAAATCTCCGAGATTTTTTTTTAGATAATTAGGCTGCAGGCTCTTTTTTTTTTTTTCTTTTCTGATCCCGATCTCGAGCATGAATTCAATAATAACCGGATTCGAATACATATAAACAAATCATACATCCTTTTATCCTACAGTCATCCTTTCGTCGATCGTCATCTTTGACACCCGTTTGGAAAAATAACATACATACATACATAATAGATAACAAAAAAGCCAGCGACAGATGATTACTTGAAGAAACGAGAGTTTGAACGTTCGATATTCCTTCGAGAGGTGGTAGTGCATGGTCCGTCATCGACCCAGACTGAAACAACAAAATCGTGAGCGAGAGCCCGATCGAAAGAGCGTTACGACGACTCACCACCGGCGGCACCTGAAAAGAGGAAATATATAGCATGAGCGCCAAATCGGAAAGGAAATACACAAAAGCTTACCCCCTGGCGCTGAGGCCTCTGACCAGAAGAGCGAGTGCCATAGATGACCACTGAAAAAACCGGGAACGTTAGTTTCCCTATCTTGCTGTCAAACTCTCTTTCAAGTTGGAAAGAAACTGACTTGAATGTAACTTGCGATCCTCCGACGTAAGCGACACTGCTACTCCACACAGCGACACCCGCACACGATCCAGCGGTAGGTGAAGCTGTGCCTGTACTACTTGTCGAAGTCGAAGTCGTTGAAGTCTTGGAGGCAGAGGACGAGGTAGGTGGGGAGGAACTTGAGGATGAAGGAGATGTCGTCACGCCGCCGCTTCCAGCACAAGCGCTGACTACATTGATTTCAGTCAGAACCTTGTGTATATCAATCAACCAATACGACTTACTAGCACTCCAGTCGTTATTGGGATCATTAACAGGTGTTTGGTCAGCGAAGAATTTGGCCTTGAGAAAATTGTCATTCAAAAATGGTCTTGGGACTGTCAACCAATAATATACTCACTTGCCATATATACCTGGCCAACGAGGGATGAGGGAGAACACTCTATAACATTAGAGAAAAGCACTTACCCTCCGAAAGAAACTTGAGAACCACCAGTGTAAGATTGTCCGGAAACATAGGCAGGAGCGGTACAGGCAGGGAAGGTGAACCCTGTTCCCCCAGCAGCCACCAGCGCATTCTTGATTCCAAGATCATACCGGTTATTCACTAAAGAAAATCGTCAATTCATCTTTCAGAATTGAATTTCCTTAGCCATGTCTTACCCCACGCCTGACTCTGATTGATTATGAATAACATGAGCGACTTGTTCACGAAAAGCTCTTTTTTTTAAAAAGTACCTCGTCCCTACACAGAGAGCCAGCGATTATTCATTTATGCCATGAAAAAAAAAAAAAAAAAAAACGACGGTACCAGAGCATAACACCACCGAACGAAGGGAAGCTCTTGCGCATTTTTACAGCTTCACTAGACAAGGTAGCAAGATCTTGATACCCGCTTCCGGCTGCTAGAGGCGCTGCCGGCGCACCCAAGAACACCTTGACATTGTGATTAGGACTTATCGTTCGAGCCCAATTATCCCTAAGAATCAGGTTTTCACTTCAGTCAGGTTCAAGACCGGCCCGGAAATATGTCATTACCAAAGACCGAAATCCCAGTTCTGTTACGAGACAAGTTCAACAAGGAGATTCGAGGTAGTATTCTAATCAAGGGTACGTACCGTTGTGGTGAACGCGGGAAGACCGCAAGGATTGTTATAGAACTATGGACGCTTGATTATATGCGATGTGACCGGAAATAATAAGTTATGATACCTGGACTAGAAATCCAAGGCTCGTCTGTTACTTCTCTGGAACGAGGATAAAAATGACTAGAAAAGACATACCATAGATAGCGTCAAAAGCTACAGCATTCAAGACAGAGGATAATGATGCATCTGGGTAAACACCTGGAACGGCGGGTAAGCGCCGCTGGCGCTTAGATGAAAAAAAAGGCGTTTACATTGAGGAGCCCCGGTAATATAATATTTCTTGCTTGCGCCACTGGAAAGAGAGCGTATTTCAGACACGAAAGCTGCGTATCCCGTTCCTCCTCCGCCCTCGATATCAAGATCAACACTATCATCACGAAACATTTAATAGTTATCCAAGCCACAAGGCCAGAAGAAAAAAACAAACCCATCCAAAACAGCGGCACCAAAAGGTCTAGTCGAGCTGCATAGTGTACATTGTTTGAGTTGAGAAGCCCGCCAGGAAAAAAACTAATCAAAAAAAAAAAAAAACAGCATACCTGCTTCCACCCAAGAACAAGTTCCATATCGTCTGCGCAAACGCAGTACCTTGAGCATCACTCTGGAATCCAACTCCCCCGTTGGCTCCGCCCAAACTGATCGTCACGAGTTTCCCTTTAGCCTGACAAGTCCGAATATCGCTCGCGAGAGAAGCGCAGTTTGGGAGAGTAGTGCCAGGGAAAGTAGCGTTGTCTGTAGGGTTGCAAGTCTATTGATAGAAATGCAGCCAGTAAGTAAGCCGTAGGGTAGGGTACGGTTGCAGCAGGATTGTAAAATAGAAGAAACGTTTTGTGTGTATGTATGTGTATGGTACTCACGTTCTGTAAAACCGCGTGCGCGAAGACGACAGCGGTGTAAGCTCAAAACGCTTTTATATGGTTTTGATTATTCTCACCGCCAAGTTCAGCGAAGGCAAGCCGCCGGTTGAGAAAAAGACGTTGAGAAATGCAACAGGGAAGACGTCGACGGCGTTGTCCTACCAAGACATATTCAGACCTCACAAGCTATCGCAACACGCTGCGAAAACTTACCCCGCAATAAAACCCTAGTCTTTGCTGAAAGTTTGCAACATCCGAACCATGGGCTGTTTTTGATCGATGGATATAGATAGATAGATCAGTGACCGTGAAACGCATGGAAAAAAGGAGAAAAAAAAAACGCGTACTGGCTCCGTAAGAGTTTTGTCCCCAATACCTAACACACAAACAGTTGAGCCAAATTCGCTACAGCAGCCCTTATTGTGAAACTTACGAAGCAACCTGTCAAAACAGTCGTCGAGCACGATTACAGTGAGTTAACCAAAACTGATCGAATTTACATTGTCATAGCGAGATCCGTCATAGGCATGGGTTCCAACAAGCGAAAGACCGAGAGCAAAGATTGCGAGGAGGGTCGACATCGTCAATCGTTCCAGGGGAGAATTTCGTCCAAACAAGCTCGAGTTGGTATCTTTTTATATACGCCATGCTGACCATCGTCCGCAAGCTCAAGCCTAGGACACGGGAATTTGACGGTAGCTAGTGAGACCTGGACAGGATTCCATGCGGTGGAGAGCTTGAATTTGACGAACGAAATATATACGTGGCACACGCTGGCACAAGTATATCCTGGTCAATTTGCCGACGCGTTTATTGTATTAATTGATGAACACACGAGGTGTTGATACCAAATTAGGAATCGTCCATGGTCGAGGATAAGCACATGCAGCTTGAAAAGTCGAGATAGACAGATATGGTGTTTCTCCTCGTCTGACGACAAGTGGGCATGTGAAATCTTTTCGAGACGCCGTGTCAAAGCTTCCAGCGCAGGATGGCATGGTAGAAGGGGAGAAAAAAGTAAATAGCGCAACCAAACAGGGGACATAGAAGAGAGAGGGAGAGAGCCAATACGTCTACGTACTAGAAAGGCACTAAGACAATTAATTATACACATGAAATTTTCAAAATCATCCTGATGATGCTGAATCGCTATCTCTGGCCGCCATTGCTGCAGGTGTGGTCGTCCGAACGGGTTCTTTATCATTCAATAATTTCCATAATTTCGATCAGAAATCCGTCAAACGCGTCGACGACCGAGCTCACCGAAATAAGGTTGTGCTTGGGCCTCCTGAGCTGTGAGTCGCTCCTGGTGGTCGTAACGAAGCAGCTTGTCGAGGAAATCGATGGCTTCGTTGGAAATGTATCTTTGATTCTCAGATGTGATGAACCTCGTCCAAGGTTTTCGGGGATACCTAGACATAGTTGACCTTTATTTACATGCCCAAAGGTAATGAAGAAGTTTTCACCTCTGTAACAGTTCATCGTAATGAGAATCCAAGACGATATTGTACTTGTCAATGTAAGCGTAAAGTTCGTCGGTACCAAGGACTTTGGTAATCTTGACTAATTGATCAAAGTTGTCATGACCATGGAAGAAGGGCTCCTTCCGGAAGATCTGAGACCAGGACAAGAATAGATCGATGGGCGGGATGAGGGACAGTATAACAGGAGCGTACCATGGAAGCAAACATGCACCCATAACTCCACATATCCAGACTATAATCGTACTCTTGGAAATCTACCAACAGTTCCGGACCCTTGAAGTATCTGGATGCTACACGGACGTTGTATTCTGTTTTAGGATGGTAGAACTCTGCCAGGCCCCAATCAATAAGACGGAGCTGAAGTCATAATCAGCGCGGCTCAGGGGAAAAGAGGTTGGGGCTACTGACCTTTCGATGTTCATGGTCAATCATCACATTGTGAGGCTTTACGTCTCTGTGCATGATCCCTTTGGAGTGGCAAAAGTCTAGAGCCTGTTCGTACGAGATCAGCAGGAGTGATTGGGCCTTCGAGAGAGCTGAGACTGACTTTGAGAAGCTCAAACATATAGAAACGGACATCCATGTCGGTGAATTTGGGGTATAAAGTTTTAAAATCAACATTGTGGACGTATTCCGTTATAAGACTTGGGATTTTGGATGCGGGATCACGGACGACGTCCAGGAGAGCGACCACATTGGGACCACCAGCCAAGTTTTGGAGAATTTTTATTTCTCTCTTGATTTTCTTTTTCTTGACCGGTTTCAAGACTTTGATTATACATTTTTCGTCTGTGACGACGTTTACACCTTCAAAGACCTGGATAGACTGGGGTTTAGAGAGACTCTGGAGAGAGGGAAATAGAACTATGGTCGCGCACCTCAGAGTACTTCCCCCTGCCAACTTTGCGGACGATTTCGTAGTGATCCTGGGAGCCCCATTGAACCTGCAGGTTATCTGCCAACGCGTTAGGGAAATCGGAGAAAATCGGGGAAAAAAAAGGAGAGGACCGTATTCGTGCCAGGAAGGCCCTAATCTAGAATTTACGTCTGCATAGACACGGGCAACAGACTTGGATCTCCCCATATGGAGGACGATGACAAGGTGGTCAGCTAAAGGCGTTTATTATTATTTTTTTACATAAGCCCAGCCTTTTGCGACTGATGGCGAGAAGCAGCGCTGTTGGGCCACCTCACTGGCCTGAAGGTGTACAGTATAGCCAGCGATATATATTCCATTCCTCAGTCACGGCCACGACAAAAAATTTTATCGAAAAAGGGCCGAAATCGACCAAGAACCGAGGCAGCTCAAGAATGACTGTGATTCGACGAGTGTCTGAACCATCTCATCCGGCATTTGGCCAGTTTGGTCTCTTTGCAGCGAAGAAGATATCGGCGAAAGAGCATATACTGGTGAGTCGGGGAAGCAGCGGTGGCATGCATACAAACTCTGACGGTCCAGTGCCTAGGACTACATTGGTGATTCAGAACCGATAGCAGGGATGAACAGTACTGATTTTGTTCCAGGTGAAGTCCATACCGACGAACGAATTGAATCCAACTATGACCTATCTCTACATCGATTTGAGAGCGGAGAAAGTGTCGGGATTGATGCAGGCAGGATGGGAAACGAGGGTCGGTTCATTAATGATTTTCGAGGGGTCAGAGCGAAGCCCAATTCAGTGTTTACTGACTATCGAGACTCTGGTGGTCAGCTGAGAATGGGGGTATATGCAGGGGGCGAAGATATCAGAAAGGGAGACGAGATTCTGGTCAGTTATGGAAAAGGCTTTTGGAAAGCTACTGGGTAGAATCATCAACATTTTACATATCCTTTGCGTTTGTCTCCAAAACACTGGCCAAATTGACACGCTCAATGAAAATGGTGTCTTTTACGACGCGCCTACGATATTAGCACTGCGTCGTGTATTTCCATAAGACTCCAATACTTCGCGACATTTCAGGAAATTTTGGGATTTGAATTTGGTCAATAGACAGGTCGATGTACATGGTGAGCGTAGCAAAGAGAGAGAGAGAGAGGAGGGTGTTCTGGAAAGCCAGAAGCCCAATAAGCGCCGGCGAAAAAAATCTTTGCTCAGTACTCCGACGACGAATGCCTATCCGAATATCGCCCTCTATAATTTTCGCAAAATTTATCACTCCTCGCTCTCTTTTAATATCGCGTTCAAACCTCCGGTCAACACCATCACACCTAGCCTTTTCCACCAGACACAAGGTACCTCTATTCCCTTCCTCTGCTTTTTCCTTCTTCTCTCAATTCAAACTCCCCTTAGAGAAACTTCCATGCATCTGCACCCTATTCTGCACCAAAAGATCCGTATCAAGTTTTGGGTGTAAAACGCGACGCTTCAGCTCCAGACATCAAAAAGACTTATTTCTCCGTATGTTCCGCAATCCACAGCTCTTTATCCTTCTTTGACACACTCATATAGCTTGCGCGTAAATACCATCCTGACACTAACCCAGACAAGGACGCTCAAAACAAGTTTTTGGAAATCCAAGAGGCTTATGATGTTCAGTCGATCCTTCCTCCCTCCCTTTCTTCATTCATTTCATTTCGGTACTTACTATCCTCTTTTTCAGATCCTCAAGGACGACAAGAAACGTGCCGCGTATGATCAATATGGTTCTGCCTCTCAACAGCCTGGCTTCGATCCTAACGCATTTTCTGGGTTCGGAGGTGGCGCTGGCTTTGCCGGCTTCCAGGACTTTGCTAATGCCTTTGGGGGTGGTGGTGGTCGCCGCGCTGCATCTTCGGACTTGTTTGAACAGCTATTTAGTAACTTCGGAGGCGGAGCTTCAAGAAGTAGAGGGCCACAACGAGGAGCGGACCTAGAGACCTATCTTTCAATATCCTTTCTAGATGCTTGCAAGGGCACAACTAAGAAAGTCCCCATATCTCCTGTCGTCGATTGCGGTACCTGTTCTGGAAGTGGTCTCAAGGCTGGCGCAAAACGGACAACGTGTTCGACTTGTGGAGGTTCTGGCACACGGACGTTCGTCATAGACAGTGGTTTCCAGATGGCCAGTACCTGTAATGACTGTAACGGAGTTGGTAGTACCGTCCCACGCAGTGGTCAATGTGGTAGTTGCGGAGGAGTGGGTAAAGTCAGAACACGAAAGACAGTGGATGTTCCTATTCCTCCTGGTAAGTACATGTCATTTTTGTGTGATTTTCATTTGATTAGATACGATATTGTTTAATAGGCGTGGAGGATGGCATGATTGTCCGCATACCAAACTCAGGAGACGCCCCAGTATCTGGCCCAGGAAAGCCTGGAGACCTTCTTGTTCGACTGAATGTCGCTCCATCCAAACAGTTCCAGCGCCAAGGTGCAAATCTCTATCACGCGGTGAAGATACCACTTCATACTGCCCTTCTCGGAGGACGGGTGCGAGTTCCGACTCTGGATGGGGATGTTGACGTACGTGTACCCAGCGGTACTCAGCCAGGCGAAGAGATGAAGCTTCGAGGTCGAGGTGTACCTCGAGTCGACCGGAATGAATCCGGCGATCTTTTTGTCACGTTCGCCGTCCAGTTGCCGAGGTTGGTTTTTTCAGACCCTCACTTGTCAGTGTCTTGTCATTCATTTCGTGTTTCAAATAGATCTCTAAGCGACAAGCAACGAAAGCTCCTGCAAGAGTACGCGGATGACGTTGAGGGGCGCTTCTCACCGAGCAAAGATAAAGATACAAGCACTGAAACCAAATCGTCAAAGATTGACGACAATGACAACGGTACGACTTCTTTCGCTTACTCTCCCCCACCCACCACTTCTTCTGGTGGTTGGGTTTCTCGTGCAGCAACGACGTTTAGAAGGCTCATTGGATTCTGATTTTTTTTTCCTCGCTGGCATGTCACTTTTTCATGGGGTCTACGATATCCTTGATCTCATTCACTATTCCCTTTCGTCCATCAGTCGTCAATGTCGTCAATGACAGCGACAAATCGCCGGATCTCACGGAAGACAAAATAGATGATTCTTCATCTGAGGATGACGCCCAAAAGAAACGGAAGAGGGCAGCGGCATAATAGAGTTACTATAGATTTACTATAGATTTATAATTTTTTAGTGCATGGAATCTTAACAACACAACTCATTCCAGAGTTGGATAATCCTAAACGAATCTTTGGCGTGCAGGTTCACCTGTTCACCTGCCCTCCCGACGACTCGGTAGAACTTGAAAGCACTGGGTTCAGTCTGGGTTTAAAAAGCTCGGAAATTGAAATGTTTTTTTTTCTTTCCAAGGTATATATCTGCCCTTTATTTACGTCACCCGTACCTCTCTTTCACGGACGCGGCGATCATATGGGCATCAACTGCCTATCTTGAGGCTTGCTACAAACGGCTTAGCCAAAATCGCTGCTCGAATTGCAATGAGGCTTTTGTCGACGGAAGCTCGAGCGTGTCAACCTTGATACTCAAACGTCCAACGGTGTCTTTAATTTTCCTTTTCACGTCAAAGGGTTCATTCATCTGTGGTTCCTCAATGGGAAGGATATCGAAATCCTTGGCTGGCCACAGTCATCCCTGGTGAATCTAATTCAACCCATTTCATCTCAGATCTATCAAAAAAAAGAACTCAAGGCAAGCTGTGGTCCTTTCTTTTTATCTGATATTTCTGCGACTTTCTAGGCTTCTCAGTCGGATTCCACAAGTAATTCATTGTTCAAAAGTGATTGCTGCAAACAATCGAAAATAATTATCGCTTTTGGCACATATCTCATATGGGGTGCTCTCTTCTGAGTGCTATAAAACCGGACGTACCTCGCATAGGCCTTTAGAGGTGTGAGCTTCCAAAGCCTCATACTTATTATGGACCAGAATCGCTCATCAGAATCGCTTACTCGTCCAGATTACTCCGACGTACCCTCTGCTCCTTTAACTCACGCACCCATCGTCGATGTGACCGACTGCTCTATCTCTCCCCACTCCCTTGGTCGTTCAGATTCAGATTCGCGCGGCCCAGATACCCAGATCCAAATCGAAAATATTACCACCGTTGCTGGCTCGTCCAACACTCCAGATGCTGTCGATAAAAGTTCTTTGGCAGGTTTTTCCGACTCTCGAAGCACATTGGAGACCACCGTCACCACTACTACTACCACCGCCGCCACTATACCACCTTCAGCATCGGAACAGAAGATATTCCCAGAGCTCCCAACTCATCGTTTACTATTTGCCCATATAGGGTAGGTCAGATGAATCGGATAGCAGTATCTCATTGACCACTTTTTAGAGCGGCTTTAACTTTGTTCCTAGCCACTACTGACGCCGTAAGTGTAGATCTCGTTCCTCGTTCCATGGAGTTGACATCTACGTATGCTTTGTTTCCGTAGACAATCGTGTCGACCAGTCTGCCAATCATTGCAAGCGACTTGAATGCATCACCTTCGCAGTATACATGGGTTGGGGTAGCATACCTCTTGACCCAAACTGCGTTCCAGCCAATCTATGGCCGAATCTCAGATGTTTTCGGACGGATGGTCCGTAAATTCTCGATTTTCTACCGCCGGCCTGGCGTTTTTGTTTTTTTTTCCTGTCTAACTTTAGGTTTTTGATCTTGGCACTTAGAACTTGCTTTATACATGCATCGCACTCTTTGCCCTCGGCTCTCTACTATGTGGTGTATCAAAGGCGAGCACGCACATCATTGGAATAAATTACTCCCTCTGAATTTCTGTCGCTTTTCTACAGAATATCAATATGTGAGTTTACATCGTGAACCGTCGGTTTTGGCAGCCCGGTCTGACGCAAGCATCATTCAAACAATCAGGCTTATCGCGTCTCGTGCATTGGCAGGTACTTGAAAAGCGAATCCTTATTGTGCTTTTTTTTTTGTATTGATCACCTGTGCGTCTAGGAATCGGCGGGGGAGGCATCGTTAGTTGTGTTTGGGTCATTACTGCAGAGATTGTCCCAATGAAGAACCGAGCAAAATGGAGTCAAGCTTTGAGCGTCACCTGGAGTTGCTCGGCGCTGGCTGGGCCTCTGCTCGGGGGATTATTTAGCGGTAAAACTTCAAAAGAATGATCTACATAGAAAGTGTCGTAACTGATCGGGACATATCATGCACAGGTGGTCCAGCGGGTTTCGTCAACTGGCGATGGTGCTGTAAGTTGTGCTCTACAACCTTCGTGTCTAAATCCGAACCTCAGTTGATCACATCATTACATAGTTTATCTCAACCTTCCTGTCTGCCTCTTTGGCGTTATAATACTATTGGTGGCGCTTCGTGGGGTGCGTTTGGATCCTCCCACCGATGCGTCATATTCGCTTCTCCGAAAATTCGATTTTGGTGGATTGTAAGTTAACCGCTCTTTTGCTGCCGCAGAATTGTCATTTCTACGTCTAGGGTCCTATTCATGGGTGGGACCTGTTGCATAATCCTCGGCTTCAACTTTGCAGCAACGAGTGGTTGTATGCATCCTCCCTCTTCGGTTAGCTGAAACGTCAACTGAATACTGATTTCCCATTCGCTATACTAGGGAAGAGTCCTTCGACTATAGTTTTGATTGTCTTGGGACTAGCGGTCCTTTTTGGCGGCTTCGTTTACGAAACTTACTACACCACCCGAGACACCCTGTTCCCTCCCACCATGTTCAAAAATCGAACTGCAGGTATGCCGGCCTTTTTTGTTTGCCTGCAACTCTACCCATTTAGTATTCTATCACTCGCTCGGGCCCCAGTGACCATCCTTGTAATTGCGTTTCTGCATAACTTTGTATTCAACGCAGGCACTTTCTATTTAGCGCTATTCTATCAGGTGAACTCTGTTCGTCTAATGCAGAGCCTAGATCATGGCTGACCGGGGATTATACGGGCAGGCTGCTGACGGATACTCGCCACTTCAAGCTGGTATTCAAATGTTACCCTACTCCCTTGGCGCTTCTCTGGCTTCAATGCCCACTGCATGGTTCATAAGTTGGTGGCAGAAACGGCGCCGAGATACCAGTGGTCAAAATATAGCAATCTCAGCTGGTTTTCTGATCAGCGCACTAGGATTCGGTAAGGATGTCAAAACGGTATTCATAGGACACTAAAAATTCTAACTTGGGACCTAGGTCTTCTGAATATTCTCGACGAAAACTCCCATATGACTCTTCAGATCATGTTTCCATTGATTTCTGGGGTTGGTCTGGGTATCTTATTTCATGCCCCCTATCAAGTTTTCGGGAAGGCGTTTAAACCAAGCGAACTTGCGACTTGCACAAGTGCCTTCTTCCTAGTCAGGTTCACTGGGGCCACTGTCGGACTTGTAGGTGAATTTATTCTATTTTGCACCCTCTCTGAATTTCTGAGACAGGCAGTCGCTGGAGCGATCTTTGACGCAAGAATGGCTTCACGAATCACTCCAGAAATGGGCATAGATTTTTTCGGGTCTTCAATCGACTTCAATATATTGAAATCGATACAGCCGGCCAGTCTTCGCGCGGAGATTTTACATATAGTGTCAAGTTCAATTCAGGTTTTTGTTATTGGACTTGTGTGCAAGTGTGCTGTTCCCATTCACTGACGATCCAATCCCACAGACTGTCTGGATAGTTTGCACGCCTTTGCTTGGCGTAGCATTCCTCGTAGGTTATGTCTATGCCCGATTCAAGGAGAGCGATTTTCTGACCAGATCTCGCCTTCTATTAGCTGTCCTTCCTTCTTGGGAAATTTTCGATTGAAGATGTTCATGTCCATGTTGTCTCTGAAGAAAAAGAGGACGAACCTCAACCTATCGGCGGAGGCGAGCGTCGATGCTAAGCCTAGCTGCGGCACGGCTGTTCAAGTCTTGATTATGGCTCGCATTCAATGCAACAAGCCTAACTATAGAATCTCGATCTTCCTTCAAGTACTTACCGCAATGTATAGAGAGTTACTTCATTTTATTTTAAACCATGCGCTGAAAGGATCGCTCACTGGTCGGAATCTCACCTCATCGTGATTTCTAGTGCCGCTGCGTTTGGGGCTGAAAACGTGGTGTAGTGACATAGTTATCTGGACTGGTTTTTTCTCGCCTTTGAAAAGATTTCATGAAATATCTGGTTGGATTGCACATTCCCAATCAAGACCGAATTGAACGGAGTTCAGGATCTCCCAGTGCCGCGACTCCTCAGCTTCCGTGGAGCGGTTTATCTAATAATGTGACGTTCTCACTCTTGAGTCTTACACTTTGACAAGCGACGATTTCAGTCAGGACTCGCAACTCGCCCCCTTATTAACACTCCAATTTTTTTGTCTTGTACCCCGGGTGTAGGATCGTGATAACGATTTGCGGAAAAACTTTAAATAAAAAAAACCCTCATCAAATGGCCACCAAGGGGTTCCGCTTCTTGTTTCCTGCCACCATCATGTCAAAAGTTTCTCCAGTCGTTACCCCCTCGTTATCGTCTTCACTTGCGCCCCCGAACCTCAGAAAGCTATCGACCAGTTCCGTACAGAGTTTTTCAAGTGCTAGAACTAGTGCAGCCTCCTCTACTTCTTCAATTCCGTTCTCGGCAGAACCACAAGTCGTCAAAGCAGAGGGACTACGCCACACGAGCATTGTTTTGGATGCAAGGTGAGAATATTTCTCCTAAATCCGAGCTCAACTTCTCAGAAATGCAGATAACCTTGACCATGGTCTGGTTCTGTTTTTGTGCGTCATTACTGATCAGAATTTTTGTTTTCATCGTTCCAGACAGTATAAAACTCCTTCATTTTTGCTACAGCTCCTCGACTGTATACGAGCTCTGAACATCCCTTCATGGACCCGCCCAAAAATTTCAGTCCAAGACATCCAGATATTCAAGGTGTCTGGCTCCCTAACGAATGCTGTATTTTTTGTTTCTTGTCCAACCATGAAGGATGTCCATACGCTACTCCTTCGAATCTATGGCCCATCATCCGATTCGTTGATTTCGCGTCCACGAGAACTTCGCACCCTTCATATTCTTTCTTCCCGCTATAACCTAGGTCCTAAAGTTTATGGAACATTCCAGAATGGCAGAATGGAAGAATACTTTCCATCCAAAACGTTGACTGCGGAAGAAATGCGAAACCCGCAGATAAGTCGATGGATTGGTGCACGAATGGCCGAGCTTCATTCGGTCCCTATCGACGTCATCGAAGAGACTTTGCCTAAAAACAGCGGTGAGGGTAGAGGCTGGGAGCTTGGAGCAAAGAAAAACGTCAGGTCCTGGCTACCGCATGTTAGAGATGTACTTGTACATTCCAACATGCCTCAAACCATCCGGGATGAGATTGACCTCGAGAAATTCAAACGAGAATGGGAAAGCTACCTGCAATGGCTTGCGAACGTTGATGACGCGCGTAGTGGTAGCAGACGGGTCTTTGCTCACAATGATACCCAGTATGGCAATTTACTTAGGCTCGAGGGGGTAAAAGTCGGCGCACCTCATCGTCAGGTGCGTAATATCAATTCTAGCAACAATGTTTCTCATTCTCACGTGCGTAGTTGATTGTTGTTGATTTCGAATACGCCTCCCCGAACCCTGCCTCATTCGATATCGCGAACCACTTCCACGAGTGGACATACAACTACCATTCCGCAACGCCTCATCTACCCGACGAAAGCCGTTATCCTAGTGTAAAGGAACGGGAAAACTTTTATGTTTCCTACCTCGACCACGCCGGTTTCTCTTCCCCTGGACCTGAGCAGGTTAAAAATCTCGAAGAGCAAGTACGTTGCTGGAGCCCCGGTGAGTTAAGATATCTATTCATGTGCTCCTCCGTGTTGAATCTTTCTCTCTCTCTCTGTTCCAGCTTGCCACGCGATGTGGGCAATGTGGGGCCTCGTCCAAGCCACCGACGGCATCGCGCGGAATGTGACAGATTCTGAATTCGAGTACGTAGGATACTCGCGAGCTCGAATGGCTGCCTTTAGACGAAGCATTATAGCTTTGGGTGTCAGTACATGAGCTCTTTACACTTTTCTTTTTCTTATTATTTCCTTTTGTTCTTTTTCGTGGATGACTCTAGATATATAGAGTAGATGATGTAGTTTCAACCCTACCGCTTATATAACGATCTACTATTCGGTATACCTACTTGTTGTATTTTACATTCGGTATCAAAAATTATGGTTCATTCTGTTCCTAATTCTTTTTGCCGAAAACACGCCATTCAATGGTAGTCGTAGACGAAAACAAATACTATTGAGAATGAATAAACACATGTTGCGGAGACGACGATAATGCAATGCAGACGCGAATGAGATGCAGCCCTAGTGGTGACAATCAAGCGGGAAGGGGGATGAGAAGTAAGATGAGCAAACTATAAACAGCGAGTTTTTTGGGGGTGTTATTGAGCACAGAAAAGAGAAAAATAGGAGAAATAAGTAGTGGAAATAGAGACGTGAAAAATACATGAGCAACTCCAAGCAAAAGTTTCGAATTATTCCCTTTTAGAAACAGGCCTGGAGGTAGGGCGTGAACGACGTAAAGAGATGAGATGGATGAGAAGGCTGGGTAAAGCCAAGTGTCCGACCTAAGCGGTACTTTGGTATTATCAGAAACAAAAAGAAAAAAGAAAGAGTTCAAAATAAACAGAGCAACGATGGAAACGAGCAAAGATGACTTTGATGATGTATGTGTAGAAGACGGATGAGATATAATGATACGAAGATTTAAGCCCAGGCTTTTTCGTTCAACCTTGACGCAGCCATGGTGAGCTCAGTGGTTGACCACGGGGAGTTTACGGGTCCATCACCGGCGGGGCTAGAAGCGTGAGGGTAAGCTGATACGGGGAATTGGGTGGTGGGCCGATTGGAGGCAAAGTTTCCCCAATTTCCTGCGCTTCCTGCCCGGACATGGCCGTTGACTCGAGGAGCATTCGGATTCCCATCTCCGGAGGGAAGGGCAAAGGTGTTACCAGCCATAGATGACTGATACGAAAGATCCTCTGAGCCACTGGTCGCATGCCGAACATTGGACGGAGGCGTTTTGTTCATACGCTGTTTTTGAAAAAGGTATTAGCTCTCGAAATCAAAATGCCAGCAGCAGCATTCTTACGTTGTATCCCACTATTTCTACCCGAGCATTGTTGTGTCGTCCCAAGTCGGGGCCAGCAGTCACCGGTGCAGGAGACTTGGCGGTGATACTATCAGGTGCCGTCATCAGGACTCCATTGCTTGCAAAACTCGGATAGGCCGACTTGTTCTGGCCCTTCATTGAGTTCCGATCGAGTGCGGACGTATCAACCTTCAGTCTTTGCTTCTGGTTACCACCGAACTGGAAATTATTGACGTTATTTTCAACAGGAGTGGAACTGCCACCGGTGTCTTGGGTGCGCTTAGCGGCGATGCGATGAAGAATAGAGATCGGCTCGTTCGGGTCGCTGTTTGTGCTCAGAGAGCGCTGCCGGCCATCTGGTTGAGGTGGTGGAGCAGGTACGCTATCAGATTGTTGACCGGGAGGAGGTGGGCCCGTGTTAGGAAGTTCCGTATGGATGAAGCAACATCTTTTGCCGTAAGGGCAAGAACCGGAAACCCAAAAGGTCTATTAACGTGATCTTCAGTCTGATGGACAGAATTGAAAGAGAGAAAAAAACACAGCATACCCTGCAAATTTCAGTTTTATACTGCAAAAGGATGGTCAGCCGTTACGCGGGATAAAAGTGCTCTGAAACTGCATACCTTTGGATGACGAGAAACCTTACGAAGTTCGTCTTCTCCATGGGCGAACTGGCATTTTGCACCGTAGCGACAGCTACCCTTCTCCTCCCAGCTTCTGCAGAGCTCAGTTTTATACAAACCCAGCTTCCTGTTGTTCGCACTGGGGCCACTTTGATTTCCAACGCTGGAGACAGGACTGGGGATACCGCCATCAAGTTGTTGGGAAACCATGGCATACTGGCCAGTGTACTGGGACTGGAGACGATTCGCAGCCATAGCCTGAGCTGCGGTTACGGCGGCAACGTCAGAGCGATAGGCTTCTTGCCCGTAGAACGGGGGATACATTTGCATTTGTGGAGGTGCAGCTGCGGCGAGGTTGGCAGGGAAGATACCTCCGGGGAACGGCGCCATGTTATTGTTTAACAAGGCCATGGTCGCAGGGTCACGGATCGCGGTCGGATCCGAAGCAGAGTGGTGATGAGCGCGAGGAAAGACATTGTGCTGCTGCTGCACACGCGACACGGCAGGATGAGAAGGGTCGTGAGGCGCACCAGGAAGCATTATGTCATACACCTGTTGCGAGTTTCCCAGAGACATATGCGCATTGTGGGGATAGCCAGGACTCGGAAGAGGTAAACCTTGTTGGAGAGCAAAGCCTCGGAGAGGCTGGCGATAAGGCACCGGGATATTATTGGGTCTTCCTTGGATATAAGGAGGGCTTGTTGGCAAATTGGGAGGAGCCATACCGTGTTGAGCGTTGAAGTTGCGCGCCTGTTGTATATTATTATAGTCTATTTGGAGGTTGTCATCGCGGTTAGGGTTCTGCACCTGTTGAGCATGAGGTCGATGAACTGTCTGATTGCTGGGCGTTAATGAAGGATAAGACAGCTGCTCGCCCGAAGGCTGGTTGGATGGCCACTGCTGCAAAGGACTATTATCATCAGATAACCCTTCATCTATCTGTTGCAAGCGACGAAGATCTGCTGAAGAGAGGCCGCCACTAAAAGAGTGGGGACGTTCCTTCAATTCGCTGATCACACCGCCATTCTTCAAAGGAGCGTGGGCAAGCATGGCTTTGCTTGTGGAAGAAGTAGCCGAACCTTGGGATGACGTGGTGGTGTCCGTGGACGAGCCGCGAGAGTGAGAGACCACGACCTGATGATCGGAAGCTTTTGGTGAAGAATCTGAACTGGAGATAGAGTTGGTCTCGAGAGGACTCGTATCCGCCAGAACAGCGGAAGCCAATTTAGTTTTCGGGGGAGTCCGAATTGGGGCGTCGTCCGCTCCTTCGGAGGGATCACCAATGTTCAACCGAACAATCTCGTCTGCGAGGTCTGAATCCACAAGACGGCCGTCAGTGCTGAAGTACCAACGGTTGCCGCGATTGATTCCGTTCTCGGCGAGAGAAGACATGTTGGTAGAAATAGAAAGTTTTTGGGGTGGAGACCACTTTTAACGGGAGGAATGAGAAAAAGGTCTGAATGAGATGCAAAGCGGGAAATACCTCGAGAATTTGGCGGTCAGACTGCCAGTCAAAGTCGTCTGTGGGCTGGGGTCTATTAGTGAGATAGATGGGCGGGAGTAGATCGTCTTGAACGTAATTCTTCGTGGCCGTCGTGAAGGCTTGGTGCATTTAAAAAAAACTGAGATAAGAAATGAGAAAGACTGAGGGGGAAAGAGGGAAAGACGTACATTATAAAGATGATTGCCTCGGACGACTTGGGGAACGATGAAGAGAATAAACAAGTTGCGAGAAAAAGAGCAGATAGATAGCCAGTAAAAAGGGCAGAGAAATTTAGGTATAAAGACGTGAACAGCAGATGGTGGTATCTGTGTAAGGAGAAAGAGAACGAGGCAGGCGGCTGGATGCAACCTGAATTGATGCCTTTTCCCCAACACGTGCCCGCAAGTCACAGAAACGACTTATCCCGGCCACGTCCTTTACAGCTCAACCAGATTTTCTTTCCTGCCTATGCCAGGCTCCGAGCACGCTCACAACAATCAGCTACGGCGAGACCAGGTTCGTATAGGTCCGTATTCCACAATTTTCTGACCCCAGCTTCCACTATTGATTACCAAGTACTGTACAGCGCCCGGATGCGTCCCATTATTTTTTTTTGTTTGAAAATTTTTTTCTATGGTTTTCTATGAATCTTAGCAACAATTCGGATCCCTGGGGCGAATATCTCCGCATCTTCTGCACGTGTTCAGGTGGCATCACCGCCGTCAAACCAACGTAAAAACTTGCAGGCCAACTGTCATTCAATCCCCTACGCGTCTTTTCCTCAAGTCTCAGGGCTTTTCTCTGCTATGATTTTTCTTCCATTCCACCCTTTCCATAGGGTGCTGGCATGTTTTGATCTAAATCAGTCCTCATTACTTCCAAGAACTTTCATCGATCCTCCCACCCATGTCTACCTTAGCTCTGCGCGATATCCTATCAGGTCTCATCGCCATCGGCCCAATCTTCTTCGTCCACGATGACTGGTTCAAGAAAACAATCATTTTTCAAGATCCCCGAACATTGACATTGTCGTTCAGCGCTTTCATCATTTGTTACGGTCGAATTGGTTGCCCTGAAACAACTCGTCCGCCCCGCCCCCTATCAATTGGTAGAACAGCCAGAACGAAATTTTTCGTTTGGAGTTTTATCGGATGAGTGGTACTGAAGTAAAAGTTTCTTCCAGATGAGGAAGAAACGCAGAAAAGAACGACCCCAAATTCCAATTCAATGGCTTTACAACGAAGCTTTTCTTCCAACTTCTTCCTCAGTCATCGATCGGGTCCCGAAAGCTTGTCGAAAATCGTTACTCGTATGCCTTTATATGTTTTTATCATGGAAAGAAATGGCTCCTTGATCTAAAGTAAGGTTTTTCCTTCATGATGAATCTCTCAATCACCGCTGTCGCAAGTGCTAAGTAAATGAATGATAGAGCTGATAGAACTTACTACTTACTGCAAAGGTTCACCTCCATTCCGACTGTCGAGACGGTCAAAGTCCCCTTCACCTGACGGTACTCGCTTTGATTTCGCATTCGGACCAGGCATTTGCGGCTTACGTGAGATAGAAAGACGATATTTGGCGGTGCATGATAAAGTAGCTCCCGCTCGGATTAAATGTGTCCTGTCAGTCAATGTCGCCCGACATACATTTGTCAAAAAATTGCTTTTAGTGCTATTTGTCCTCACAGCCTGTCTCCTCTCCACTTGCACAAAAACAAATGTATCGGTGGCGCTTGTAGCTGTTACGGAGCTCCGACTAGAGTCAAGCATCGGCTTTCGACACACGCAGGGGATTCATGCGTGTGTGGCACTCCAGAGCTATAGCTCTTTCTCATATTCGGATAGGTCAAGAGTCCTTATCGATCGTCTGAACTGTTCCCGAATAAAATAATGTGGGGTTCACTCTCGCTTGCAGGTTCTCTACATATTTTTGGAGGCGTTGCATTAATTCGAAATACTCGTGATCGTATGGATTAACAGTTCTCGAACTTCACTTAGCAGATTAATTAAGACCTGACTACACAGAAGTTCTTGTGGAATCCAAAAGGCGAACACATGTTGTACACGAGTTTGACACATTTATTCCGGAATCAGGGTCAAACAGGTTGCTTTTTACATCGATAAGGAGATAGCGGCAATCGTCAGTTCGTGTATCCAGAACCATCTCGATCTAATATATATGAGTGCTCAGTAGGGATGTCGGAAGCGCAGTTTAATTGTGAGAATTTAGTTGAATTACAGAAAGTCAGTCTGCAGTACAAAATACACTTAGGCATCTAGAACAAGATATGAGCCAAGGTGACACGAAAAGAAGATCGGCGGAAGGTGGACCCACAGTAGGATGTGCCGACCAACATTGTCGATAGACTCTGCAGTTGGTCTTCATCGAAAGCCAATTGATCCTTGTGCCATGTATCCTAAACGAGATCGGAATTAGAGGTGGAAGGAAAAAGTTGGCCGGTAGACATACTTGGTGAGTCTGCAATGAGATCAAATTGAAACGTATCCAGCACGACGCAGGGTTCATTCAGTCAGAATAAAACTGGCGAACATATTACAATAATTTTGAGTACACACCTTCTTGAACTCTGAAGCACATTTTCTGATGGTATTGGATATGGGAGGGGGGTCGGTGGCATGAGGTGCTAAGACTGGATTGGCCAACGCATTAGTGACTGGCTGAATGAACTTGCGCAATATCTCGGTCCAACTCACCCTCTGTAAGAGCAGGCATCCAGGGCTCAACGGAATAGGGAAAGCTCTCAACGAGGGCACAGAGACCCAGTATCGCGGAATGTAGGGTCCTCAGAGAACTCGCGTAGACAGGGTCACTGCGAGCAGGTAGCTTTGTTTTCTTGATGAGAGACACAAATCGTTTCTACCGAATATCCATAGATAGAATCGGTTGAGCGAAAATCAGTGGAATTACGACACACCTTCAGCGGCATAATACTCTGGCGCTGGGAAACCCTAACCACTCCTGATAGAACCTTGGACGCCATTTCTCGTACTTCGACGTTCTCATCAGCGAGACAATCAAGCAATACATCCATGACCTTCGAAACACCGTCGGCGGGAATAAACAAAAGGTTACGATAAAAAAACACTATGAGTGCTGGAAGAGCATGGTGCCGTATCCGCCAGGACTGATTTGTTTCATTAGAACTATGCACAGAAACGCTGAAGCATGGAGAGCTCACCGCAGAAGATTTAATTGCAACCACGAAATTATCGAGGATAACTGGAATAGACTCTCTGATCGGGGTGACGGCGGAGAGTACATACAGTACCGCCGTGCTATAGGTTTGCAGTTCGGAGCTGTCGTTCAATTCTGACATGCGAAGAATCTCTGGCATCATCAGAACAGCATAAGGGAAAACCAAAGAGGCTTGAGATCCGTATGCTGATGCCCAAACCCACTGGAGTAGCGTTAACCCGACTTTATCGTACTCAGAATGGCTGACTCTTGGGGGAGGCAGACGCTGTTCTCTCCATTTCGGCATTTTTGCTAACACTTCTGCAATTCGGCCTTCATAGCGCATTTCTCTACGGGATCACTTTAATATTGCTGAATGAATATGAATGGGAACACGCACCGGATATTCAAAGGATCCGCCGATGTTTGGCAAGCTTGCAGAAGGAGATCAGGTGATGCATAGAGAGGTTGCCACTGAAGTTTAAGGAGACAGTAAAGAAGATTTGCTATATGGGCCCGAACCTACTGCGTTGTTAGTTGCGACATGAGTAAAAAAGCAAGAATACGCACTTCCGCATAAGAAGTGTTCACATTATCCAGGAGGAGATTGAAATATTTATCTGCGTGCGAGCTGAACAAGATAGGCTGATTCTCAACAAGTAATGCGAAAGTCGAAAGAGTCTTTGTCACTAAGACAGTTGTGCACGTTAGTACGGTAGAAGATATTCAAAAGCAGATACGCACTGTCGAACGCTGAGTCACCATTGAATTCTAAAGGTAAGGAAAAGATCCAATCTACAAAGGTCTGATTACGACGCGGGTCTCGTTCCTCTAGAATGTACTGGTGGCATGCTGTCATTCAGGATCGTTATCCTGAAAACGACCAATGTACTCACGTCGAATACAGTCTCCCAGAAGTTTACCGTGTCTGGCTTGATCTGAGAGAAAACACGCTCCAGTCGAACAATAGACCATTGCCACAATTTATCCGCGCTGCCCTTGCTCCAGTGCTTGGATCCTAGCCAATATTTAGGTAGGGGCAATTCGCAAGTCGGTCAAAGGCATACCTCGAAGAAGGCCTGTGAGAACTTCGCCTCCAGCGCGTTGCTTGAACTTGTCCGAGTCACTCAAGAGTGGATCTATAACTCCAAGCAGTCTATCCAGGCCATCTTCCTCAAATGTTTTAACTACCAGGGACATGAGCTAGAGCGGTATACCAAATAAACAACTTCGCTCACCTAAACTCTTTATGAATAAAACATTTTCCGAGCGGAGATCGACTGAATTAGTCTTTGTTGACTCCTGCCCCCAGAGCCCCAGCAGTTTGTCAAAATAATCAGGCGACGTGATTGAACTGCGTATGACTTCTAACGAGGGGAGGGAAAAGGGACTCCAGGAGATTGCTCCCTGGCTCTGTCTGTAGCCCTTGATTTGGGGCGTCCAAGCTAA
Organism: Collybiopsis confluens; assembly: GCA_013368555.1. Classification (NCBI taxonomy): domain Eukaryota; kingdom Fungi; phylum Basidiomycota; class Agaricomycetes; order Agaricales; family Omphalotaceae; genus Collybiopsis; species Collybiopsis confluens. Next base: position 73,852 of record JAACJN010000041.1, read on the forward strand.
GAAGCCTGATCGAAATTTATCGACATAGATGCTGGAATTCAAAGTTCAATGACGGTCTGCCCGAGAACAAGGCCAATTCTTACGTCGTTTCTGAAGATGGTTCTTGCAAAGATGCCATGAAGGTGAGAGGGTCTGAAATATTCACCATCACCTTGAGCGGATTACTCCACCTTTCTGTCCAGAGCTCATCGCTCGATCGTGAGTAGGTGCGGTGTTTCATGTGAGCCAGCAGTTTGGTAATTGATCTAGGTAGCGAATGAGGATGGAGGAAGAGAAGGTCTACCGAACCCACCTTTGCGAATTTCGTCGAATACTCGGCTGGGGAGATACAGAATGGTCTAAGAAGAACTGTACAACAGCAGGCGGAACATCTTTGTCACGTCGAATCAAGCTAAACAAAATCCTTGCAGCCATTTGGACGTATCTCCACTGTAGTCATTGATCAGTAGAGTCGTCGAAGCAGATAAAACCAAGCCTACATGTGTATCCGGGCGAGTTCCAATTTGAAGGATAGCAGACAGCTAGAATGAGAGAGATAACAATTCTCACCAGATTCGCCTATCTAGACACATCGTAGTGCAGAGCTTACCGTTTGCTCGTATATGTCATTTCTCTTCGTTATACGCCTCGGCGTTTTTGCTGATGTTTCCGCAAGCAGCGATTGGGGCATGAATTTGGATGAAAACTCTTGCTGAAGCTCACGAAGGGCTCGTTCAATAGTGGGTGTAGATAGGGTGTAAGCAACCGTATGAAGAACTTCTTCGTGAAGATGGACCAAGGAATCGTATGCGTAATTATTGACCAGTTTCTGAATTGAAGGCTAGGTTGGAAGTTACAAGAAGTGTGAGATAGATAGCAGGGAAAAAGGGAGAAACATACCTTTTCTTCGTGCTGGCATTCCAAGAGCGTGACCAAGTATTTCTCCATGAAATTTTCGTCTGTTTTGATTTTCGTTAACCACGTCTTCGAATAGAAGGATCCAAACACCAACCTCCAAGTGCATAACTCATGATCCCCTTGTCGCCTAGCACGTAAAGTGCACCTTTCATTCTATCCGGGTCATTTCCTTTAGTGAGGGTATTCAAAAGAACATCGAGTGTAGATCTCGTGGATCTAACGTAAGTCTGTGTTGCGGTATCGTCAGCATTCTATCATTGATTACGGAGGAATTTCCATGTTCTACCCCATAAACATTGAGAAGTATGCCCTGTGCGTGTCTGACAGACAGACAGATTCAGATTGAGTCAGACCTGATATGTAGAATGACTCACCGACGAACTCGCGTATACGGCGAAAGAGATGATTCAACGAGCTCCGCAATGAGCTCATCATCCAGAGCCGATCGTTGTCGGTACATCCCATGCATATAGACTCGTCCACTGTGGTAAGCCTGCGCTCGTTTGATATACACCAATCTTGAATTATCTGGCTGCTTGGGCCACAAGCGGTTCATGCTTGATTATACACACTAAGTAACCCCCAAGATCATGTTAAACGAGTAAGGACAAAACTCACTCTCGAGCAGTCGTATAGCTCTTCTGAAGAGCGTCAAAGTGTGCCTTGGACACTCCGTAGTCGAGCAGATACACGTCGATTGCTTTTGATGCGCTGATCACCCCGTCGATGTGATCTTCGCCTTCCTTCTTCGAACGGAGAGCTCTTGCTGCGGCTAGACTAACTTTTCCAAAGCGCTCCCGGCACGCCCAAGCCTTTCGATACCTTAGGTCTGCGGGACCAGTGAGGGTAAAACCGGCTTGGACGTCGAGGTGGCTAACGACTAGGCCAGAGGACTCTGTATCTTCATAAATATGGGTGTTGTTCACCACTTTATTTTCCTCCTTCAAAAAAGTTGGAAGGCCTGCCCAAACCGATTTGACGGCCTGAATGAAACTTTTGATAATGGGTTTAGTGAGCGGACGATGGAGGAGATCTCGGCCCGCTCACCGGCAAAAGTCATTCCGATCAGCATTGTCCCATGATGAAACGCGCTCAAGCAGCTGTTCGATTTTCAGCATAGTTGGTGTAGCGACCTCGTCGAGAATCTGCAATACGAAGTCGATTTCCGGGTCAGAAGGTACTAGATATATTGTGTGAGATTGAACTCTTTCGGACAGTAACAGCGAAATTACCATGCCAGTCAACTTGAACATTCTGAGCATTGCAAAATTTTCCCCAGTGTAGATTGTGATCATGGTCGAATACTGCGAAATGTTGAGTGAGTACAATAGTTAGCCGTTTGGAATACCTCGAACGTACCCGGATCATTCCATTCACTGGTATTGACAAAGCGACTATTGTACGGGTAAACTCCCACCAACGTATGAAGTACCTGCGCCAGTCTCAGTGGTACAAACAGGCTGGAAATCAAAACGCACGAACCCGCGTTATGAGTAGTCCAGTGCCACTGTAGCCTCTTTCGTTTTTCGTCATATCGACGAGAAGCTTAATCAACTTGATAATTTCTTCTTTATGCTTCAGTAACTAGAACAAGATACACTGAGAAAGACGATAAAAAAAAAGATACATCTCAACTCACGGCTGGACCACCATATCCCAAACAGCCTCTCAGAATAGCCATATTCCAATGAAGTGTAGTATCCGAAGGTATCACGGAATGTGTTGATGTTGTCCGCGTGCTCGAAGCTCCGTGCTCGAGCTCTTCCTCAATTTGCGTCAAGCAGAAACGCATGAACTTGGCCAGCGTCTTCTCAGGCTTAACCCTCGCCAGGCATGCCACGAGCTGACCGAACGCGCGAACCGCATTAGACTTAGCATTGGTGGTGGCGTAGTCATAGACAAGATTGAGAACCAATTCGAATAATTGGTCCGAAAGATGTAGACAGACAACATCCATCATGTTCTTGATGGAATTGAGAACCCCTTCTTCGCTCTTACCACCCGTCGTATTCTTGCGCCCACCTTCTTCAGGAAGATTCTCATACAATGCCAGAACGCGGCGGAATAGAGCGACCACCCAATCTGAAAGAAGGGATATTAGAAGACCGAGCACACCTGGATTTTTTGGATGACCTCACCAGCAAATGCGGCGGTACTGTCTCTGACTAGAGCTCGTTCCTCTGACTTGCTAAGAGTAGGCATACCAGCTTCTACACCTGCAGGAAGCTGCGTAGGATCATTATCGACCTCCATTGGACCAGCATCATTAGTCAGCGGAGCACCCGACTGATGAATTGAAAGATCCCCAATCTTGATGTGCTGAACAACGGCCACAATAAACATCGTGGCAAAAACAGTCTTCGTTGGATCATTCTAAGATGGCATAGATTGAGCCCGAAAACTAAAGGGGTGACGACACGAGAGAGAGATATATAACTTACGACGTCGATACCAGGGATACAGAGCTCTAGAAGAGGTACGATATGCTTCTGCCCGCGAGACCAGATACTTTCTGTGGTCAATGGCCTAGTAATTCCGGATAGCATGCTCAAAGCAGCGGTTGTTCGATGGGTCTCATTCACCACCTCAAGACCACTGTAAGATCGCTCAAGTAGTTCTGGCATGATAAGTGAGGGTTCGAGAATTGACAAGATACGTAGCGCCCCTTGAGCAAGACCCATGGACATGGGATCTTTGCTGAACATAGCAAGCAAAGCGGGGGTGCGCAAGGTGGTCACAAAGGCTTTTCGCATTCCAACAGTCAATCGTCGCGTCTAGGTCAAGGTTGTGTTAGCTCGTGTTCAAGCAGCTTCATTGGAGTCTTACAACAGGTGTTTTACAACTTTCTCGCTGTTCTTCTTGCATTCGAGTAGCAAACTCGGCGGCAAGGCGTTGGAGAAAGGTTGTCAACTATACTGGACATGAGACAGATTCTTGAACACAATGCACTAAGGCGAATACGCACCGTCAACGACCATTGGCCAGAGTTGGACGGGTGGAAAAACGATTCTGTACTAGTGATAAGCCGATCCAAAGTATCAAGAGCCTTTGATCCAGCGAGATAACCAGCTTGTTGAGAAAGAGCGCCATCTTGGGCAGCTGGTTCTCTTATAGATCCGTCAGTGGAGATGGAGTAGACCAGAATTTTCGCAAGGGCGGCTGTGGAAGAATTCAGATTGGACGTTGAACGAACAAACAAGAAAACCCTAACACTGTTTGTTAATCGTCTTCTTAATTCTAAGGGATGAGCCTGACAGAGAATCGGCGTGGCTAGCAGTTGTTGATGATCCCTGGATGAAATGTATCAGTGAGATAGGCAGGGTGAATGATACGGCCAATTTACCCTCGTGATACCGACGGGAACATCTGCGAATGGGTTCAGCAATGCCAGAAAGCAGACGGGAAGACGATCCACTCACTCATGGAGCCCAAACCTTTACCTACCAATACTTCCCATTGAGATTCAGTCCAAATTCCGATATCTTTCCATGCAGCCTGTTCTTCTGTGGCCTCTGATACATACTCCTCAGAAAGGTCGCCGGCAAGTTCAAGGAACCTGTCATCCAAGACTGCGGAATTGAAAGCCTCCCACAATTTGAAGATGAGTGGTAGGTATTGATCAGAATGAGTCAAGGGAAGGAAAGACGTCATAACAGGAACCATGGTCAAAACAGTCTGTTTTATGGGGGATGAGAATGAGCGGCAGGAAACAAAAGGTTTGGAATGCATACATCTTGGGTTAGCATGGGCAGGAATGTGGACAACATGCTTTGTATCTCTTCGCCCGGGTAATAGCGTTTGCACTGTTCCGCCACATATAAAAGGATGTTGACAACGTTACGCCTTTTCATACTGTCTGAGGAAATGGATGAAGGAGAAGAGACAGGGAACGTACGTCGTATCCTGAACACGCTTCTTAGTCCATAGCTCCTTCTGTAAAGCGAGCCATAATGGCTTCCACGGCAGTTGAAGGTCAGACGGTTCAAGCTTACGCTTTCCAGCCTTTGTGGCAAGCAAACGCGAAAGCATATCGGCCCAACTTCGAGTTACGCGTGCCTCTATACCAGGGAGTATACAAAGCTCATAGTACAATCGGACTAGTTTAGCACGAGTGGTTTTGGGCATAGGATATCGCATGATCATCCAGCTGAAAGATGGTCAGTTTTTTACAGCAGATGAGATTAAGGGCATACCACTGCAGCATCTTGTCCCAGACGGTCATCTGGTTCCAGTTCTGAGTTGTGGCACAGACGGCCATCTTCCCGACAATCTCCTCGAGCTTGGCTTGCATGGATTCGATAGATTCGCATTCATAGGGAACAGAGCTGAGATAGGTCTGTAGAGATTTCTTCTGAGCTTCGAGAGAAGAGGAGTCGTAAGCGTCGCCCAGAGGAGTGTCGGCCAAAGAGATATCGTCGTCCATCTCGTCCAAGGCTTCTGAGGAGTCTGATTTGAGATTGAGGCCTAGAGTTGAGAGAAGAGCAGCGGCGGCGGGATTGGAGAGGTCCATGTTAAGTAGAGCAACAGCACCGAGCGACTCACAAGCCCTTTTTATATCCTCGATGACGCGTCCAAGTCAGAGGCGCAAAACCGGACGCGCGTTCTCCGGCGCTTAATCCTTCCATGTTCCTTTTCCGTCGCTTCGTCTTTCATTCCCGCCCACACAGGTTACACACTAGACATTTTTTTTGGGGCACTGCCGCCAGCGTCTCTCTTGCTTTTGCTCTTCGACCATCCCTCATTCGTCTCGATGCTCCTACAGAAGAAGAATCCGACTCGGTCCAAGACGCAGACACCGGCATTCACTTTCCCAAAACAATCAGAGTAGCTTCCAAAGTCTCTCTTCCAACTCTTTCCTTGCTCGGTGTCGGCGTCAGGACTGTCTCTTTCCTAGGAATCAAGGTATATTCCGTCGGATTCTATGCAGATTTGCACAATCCAAATCTCCGAGTCAGTCTCTTTTCAAGTTGAACCGTGTATTCACTGACACACAATACAGCTCGAGCCGAACATGACTTCGGACGAAAAGATTCGCACAATCGTGGATACTTGTGCCTGTGAAATACGCATCGGTATCTATATTCATTAGTTCAGTCTACATAATTATAACTCTCATTATTGTTTCAGTCCCAACTCGAAATACCTCATATACACATCTGCGAGACGCGTGGATGCGTGCAATGACATCCCGGTTAAGCGATGGTCGTAAAAAGGGCACTCTGAGTGAAGACCAAGCTCTCGAGATTTCTTCACCAATACGCAAACTCAAGACTCTATTTCCCAACTCTCCGCTGGCCAAACACTGTCCGCTTGATATATTCTTACTCCCCCCTATACCCGGAAAACCTCGGCCTCTAATATTCCGTGACCTGGGAGCCGTAGAGAGTGACTGGGTTGGCAGAGAGTTCGTATTACATTACTTTGACGGCGACGGTGTGAGTCCCCCGGTAAGTGATTTCTCTCCTCCGGCATGCCAAGTACTCTTTACATGATGCTAAACCTGGCTCTCCTAGCTTAAAAAGATGGTAGTTGACACTATCGAATCCCTTCCTGTTACAAAAATGTAAATACGACTATCGTACTCGAAAGATTAATTCAGGCTGGGTTGCTATTCTGAGAAGTGAATTCGATAACGCAGGTGACCCCCACTTGGCCGACTTTCAGCCGTTCCAGCTTTCTTACTCAGATCCTTCAGCATTCATGGTTAAGGAGTACAAGTACCTCACCCGCCAGTATTTTCCTTCAAGCATTCTTCACTGCACCCTTACGCCCTTGTAGCCGAGCAGGTTGACTTCTTCCTCGACAATGGGTACCTTGTTATCCCGAATGCCTTTACCAAAGAAAAGGCGGAAAAGTTGACCAAGACAATGTGGATACGACTCGGGTTGGATCCAAACGATAAGTCAACTTGGAGTAAAGAACGAATTCATATGCCATTTCATCGTCGAGAGGCAGTAGCAACGTTTGCGCCCAAGGTGAGAACCCAGATAAAAAGTGGACAATGAATTGACCTTTTGTGCATAAATTCGAGGCCTGGGATGCAATGCAAGATCTTCTTGGGGGAGCCGACCGTATCGACGAAGCAAAGAGTCGATGGGGTGATAGTTTCATCGTTAATCTGGGAACCGATGTATTGGAAACGATCGAGCCCATCCATCCTCGCTATCTGGACAACTGGCACGTAGATGGGGATTTTTTCGTGAGTTATACAAGGAATCTGCTTTGCTTGATCCTTTCAACTAAATGGGCAAGACAGGTTCATTATCTCGACTCTCCGGAACAAGCTCTACTCGTTATTCCGATATTCTCTAACATCAAACCGGGGGGAGGAGGGACTTTCATTGCACCAGAGGGCATCGGTCTGATTTCCCGATACTTGGCTTCACACCCCGAAGGTGTTATGCCAACTGGGCTTTCATTCACACCTTCCACGACGACTTGTGCTCCTGACGAGTACAAGACCGATCCCGGATACTGGTCCCATTTGAAGGAAGTCCAATCTTGCACCCGGTTCATTGAATTGACGGGGAAGGTTGGCGATGTGGTCCTCTTGCACCCGCTCATGCTCCATTCAGCATCGAAGAATTATATTCGTGAGCCCAGAGTTATCACGAATCCTCCCGTTGCTTTGAAGAAACCGTTCGAGTTCTTTCGGGAGAATGAAAATGACTATAGCCTTGTGGAAAGGAAAACGTTGAAAGCGCTTGGGTTGAGCCGTTTGGATTTTTCGCCTACGACGGAACGGTATGGGAAGAAGATGATACCGAAGAGAATTGGGATCCAGGAGAAAATTTTGGCGGAAGAGAAGGAACGGTTGAGAGAACATGGATATCTCGAGGTGTAATCTTGCGCTGTGTCGTAGTCCTTACAAAGCAAACAACGAATACTGACTCACCGTGATGCGCAATAGTTGGCGCTGATGGTATTGTTTAAAAGTTACATAATCACGGAGAGAACGAAAGTTGTTGGCCTGAATAATATTTTTAATCGTGGGTATCTTAGCATGTGATCGACCGCGTGAGTATAGTTGATTTAGTGATCGAGTTCATTGGAGCGCGTCTGACGCGTAATATACATGTGTTCTATATTTTTTTTGAGATACCAAGAATGGCCCTATTTGTACGCCTTCCTGTTTTTACCCCGTGTACCTGTGCAAGAGATCAAAGGACATTTTGATATTGTATGCCGAGTCTTCAAATAGATACGAGAATTCAGAGTTTAGTACCTGAGGAGAAGGTGTGATTGGTGCAGGAGTTTGAGAGATAGTCGGTGAGTCCCAGGAAAGATCATATCCGTGTGATAGATCCCATTCGGATCCCTTTGTGACCGGACAATTCGGACCTATGTGGAGAGAATGTATTGGATGGACTCAATTGATCGCCGGAGTGAATTGAGTGCGTGAAAGCATTAAACGGCGGCGCCGGAGGAAATGCATTACGTGATCCATCAGTTGGTGGAGAAATTGCAAGAGTTATGCGCAATTAACTCGTTGCGCCATTTTCACGTGCCTTCGGTGGAATCAACATAGTTCCAAGTTTCGTTTAAAGCCTTTATTGTGTACTTGATATAGCATCTAAATCTCCATCACCGAAATATGGCCACAAAGGCTGGCCATGGCCAAGTGGAACTCTGCACGTGATCACACCGCTGAAATATAAAATATACCGACCCCGCTGCGACTTAACAATCAACTACCACCATCAAAAGTCACTTCAAGATCTACTTTGTATAACCTCTTATATCTCTACTGTCAAATGGCACGTACCAAACAGACTGCTCGCAAATCCACCGGAGGTGAATCAAGAGGCTACCTCAAACCGAACTCGCCATGCTCATCGTCTCGTCTTGCATTATAGGAAAGGCTCCCCGTAAACAACTTGCCGCTAAATCTGCTCGCAAGACCGCTTCAGTGAGTCATTTGCTGCCCCGCCTTGACTCAACAAACGCGAATGGCGCCTGTAGAACCCAGCCGGAGGTGTCAAGAAGCCTCATCGTTTTAGGCCCGGGACCGTCGCTCTCCGTGAAATTAGGCGATACCAAAAGTCTACTGAGCTGCTCATCAGGAAGCTTCCTTTCCAGCGTCTCGTTCGTGAAATCGCTCAGGATTTCAAGGTACGATTCGTCGCGTGTAGAAGCTTTTGAATACAACACTGATGACCTTTTCTTGTTCTAGACTGATCTCCGTTTCCAATCCTCCGCCGTCATGGCACTCCAGGAGGCTGCCGAAGCCTACCTCGTCTCCCTCTTTGAAGACACGAATCTTGCCGCCATTCATGCTAAGCGTGTTACTATCCAGCCCAAGGACCTTGCCTTGGCTCGCAGGCTGAGGGGAGAGAGGAGCTAGAGTCGTTGACACCGGTGTACGACTGTTTTCCTTTTATATGATTATTATTATTGTCGAATGTTTAGTGTCCTGTAATGTATGGTCAACCATCATCATCATCGAGCGAGGAGCTCGACACTGAACGAACGATGGTGCGCGCCGTGCCGAGTGCGACACGTGATTACCATCGGTGTTGAGCGAACTAGCTTCCAACTTCCATGTCTTTCCTCTTTCGCGTTCACTTACCTCGCTGCCCTTCAATAACACGGTTAACTAAGGCCCGGTGCTCAGTATTGTGGGTTTGTAGAAACTATGCCACGCATCGAGATCCTCTACATCCTGCAAACTTGTCCCAGGCACTGGACACCAAACACCAGTCTTTCCGGCCAGAACAAAAAGTTGGCCCTTTTCAAATGGGCATGAATGATTCTCCATTCGAAAAACCAACAAGAAAAAAATGGGCAGATTTGAGTACAGGAGGGAAATGTGAATCGTAGTTTCATACTCCCCGCCGTCTTAACGCTAAATGTCCGGAATCAGTCAAACGAACAACAGCCCAAACCTCCAATCTCCTGGTCATTGTTTTCGGTGCAGGGCTCACCGCTGTGCTATTATACGCCGTCGGGAGCGAGTTAATAAGCAAGAATTCCCCCACTTCACTATACAGCCAAGCATGCGATCGAATCAAGACATCCCCACAGGTTGGAAACTTGTTCTCCCCGGGTCTATACACTCGCTGAATCTCTCAAAATACAGGTAGCAAGACATTTACACGGTCCTTTTTCTTTCCATACCACACGACCGTCAGCAGAACGGCCTCGAGGCCGGCAGCACCAAGTTACTTCACAAATTTTCGTCGATGCTCAAGGTCGAGAGCACATGATGATGACTTTCTATGTCCAAGGGAGTAATACACCACAGGAGCGCTCTGGATCGTATCTTGAGTCTGCAGGTAATTGGATCTCAAGAGTAGCGGAGCATTTGCCAGAGGTTACGACGGACGAAGCGATACAGTGGACGAAGGATCGTTCAGCGAGTGGTTGGGAAAAAGTTGTTGGATCGTTCAAGTATCTGATTGGGGCTCCCGCATCGATAAATTCTTCAGCACCCTCGTCAGATACGCTACCCGAAATCGTAGAAAAGGCGCCGGAAAGCAGAACACAGAAATGGACTGGGATATTCTCGTCTTTAAGGACTACTAGATATGATGCTGCTGTTTCGGGGAATCGGTCAGACGGGACATTGCACACAGACGGAGAGGTTCGCGCTGAATTCATAAGGGTGCGTCAGTTATCCCTTCACAAACACTGGTAACTAATGTTTGCCTAGAATGATGATGGTTACTTTGTCCCGAGTTATATCCTCATCGATATACCTAGTATGTTGTCCCCTCTTATGCGCCTTCCATCTAATTGCCCCCTAGATTCGCGTGCGCGGAACCCTACGCGAGTCTTTGTTCAACGGGCACCAGGTGTACGGGAGAATGAACCGGTGTCGTGGGGGAGATCTTGACCCTGTGTTTCCGCTCCCGTCGCCGCCCCTGGACCCCAAACTAAAACATAAGCTATTTACTGGTAATATGGAAAAAAAAATTGTACATATTATAAAAGGCAAGTACAATGAATTGAATCTTTCGTCCAAAATGTATACAGTCGGTACCATTGCTATTGCTATTGGTCACTGGTCTCCGAATAGCTTCTGTACTCGTTTGAGAACCGAATCCTTGGATGGGTCTCAAATAGAATTAAGTTTTGGCAGTGGCAGTGACAGCAGGAAAGAGGGGGTCGTACCATAGGGATGGTCTTTTGATGGTATCTCGAGGAGTGCAGGGAATGCTTGCTGGTATTTGTCTACTGTAGGTCTGATCTTCTCTGCAATCTAGAGGAGAGTCGGAGAATGTGTGAAGAGTTCAAACGGTCTGACGTACATGCTGGTTTATCAACAGGATCGCAATATCCTTTCGCTCCGTAAATTCCTGAAAAACAGCTTCGATTTGGGAAACTTGGGTCTCTGAATTGGATGTTTAAAATCAGGCCTAGAATTTTGGAAAGAAACCATCTTCACTTGAATCGACGACCAGAAAATTCTTCTTTTGGTGTTCGTTGACATGGCCGATGCCTGCTAACAAGAGACCGGTGATGGAATCCTAGAAGGGTGTATTTAGGTGGGACAGTGGAAAGAACCCCAAGTCTGGAAGACGGACCTCATCGCCTATAACGGCGAGTAGCTGTCTGTCCTTGTAGGATAGGTGTGAGCTCATAGTGGCAGAAGAGATAAATGAAAGAAAGTATCGGGCCGAAGTCACACTTGTATGCCCAGCTCGTCCATGGACATTTTCAACAGGATCCCAGCTATCTCTGAAGATGCCCTACATTATATCCTTTATCCACCCTCGGATCTACAGGACTCTACTTCAATCACGACACTTGCAGCCTGCATACAGACATTTGTAGAAAACCTTCTTCCAGCCGATTTTTTATGGCATCGGGACGCGTTTGAGCTCAAAGTCGTATTGTCAAATCTGGACCCAGACTCTCAAGAAAAGAGGTACATGCTAGAGGGACGTATAAGGGTTGGAGATTGTGTAGATGATGAATGGTGCACCGTATGGCTGTTGAAGGAGCTCAGTGCAAATTGGGACGTTGCAATCAGGTTCATCTTCTCACTTTCTGCTTTCATTGTGGTGAAAATGTGACCTAGTGTTACAGAATCTCTGATTCAGACGGTGAATTCCTGCTCATCGAAGCCGCAGAAGCCCTACCTAAATGGGTGAAACCGTCAAACTCTGAGAATAGGGTACGTTCATCTTACGCTTTCAATGCAGGAAAAAATTTGACTCTACGTGTTTAGGTCTGGATTCACCGCTCCCGCCTTCATCTCATTGATATCTCACATGTCTCTGCACCGTCTAGAATCCCGCGCCGCAGGGAAAGGCAAAGGTTTGATGATGATGATAACCCCGATGGCTTGGAAGATGATTTGGAAGATTTTCTCGCTTCCGAAGATGCCCTGAAGATCCTCCGCGACTCAAACACGAATACCTTAGCGCCTCCAGCGGTCGAGAATGTTGTTTGGAATCGCATTTTAGGGTGAATCGGAATTCTTTTCTGTTCGTTCGAATCATTTTCTGAAAGTTTCATCTTGCGAAAAAGATATCCTTCCGCTGCTCGGCAACATGTTCATGCTACTAATGCGTACGTATCTTTGGATATTGCCAAAGCCCTTTCTGTAAATCCATCGCTCATCCAAAAGGCTGTGGAAGCATTTTATACGCGAGATGGTGTACAGTTACGCGTACGTATGGAAATATCATCGTTCAACCATAATGCTAACACATTGGCTTGCAGTCTGCTCACCGCATGTCGCGTTTTCCTCCTCATACCTTCGTCCTCACGACCGTCAAGATGACTCGAACGGCCTATGCACAACTGGTTGGTCAAAAGTTTTATCCTCCAAAGATATTTGGTCGATGGAATGAGAGGGAAGGGACTGGGGAATGGAGATGGCGTGACGTTGGCATGAAAACCGTCCGTGTTCGATCCATGTCTGCTTTTTATGTCTAATCGGTCTTCGATACAGGCTGTCGGTTTCGAAATTCTCTATCAAGAGAATAAAGGACGCGGCGAGATGGAAACGTCGGCGGATGGAATACGGTCAACTGTCAGAGATGCTTGATGCTTCGCACGCTTGTTTTTTTTTTTCTCACTTGCATTTTCTAGGCTGAAGCAAAGAAAGACGCGCTGCGGCGGAATCCTGATTACACCGCGTACATACAAAATCTGTCGAATACTGGTTATTTTAAAGGAGAAATCCAAGGATCTCAGCTTTGGAATCGACTCGAAGACAAGGCAGTGGATATTTTTGTAAATACCAGGAAGGAAGAGTAAGTCCGCGTCATTATATCTCCAAATGTGGTTCTCACGCCTGATCTGCTTAGGTCCTCTGCTCGACCATCATTCACAACCCTTGTCAATTCAGCTATTTCACTAGTTCCGGATGACTTTACTCCACCAAATGTGAATGAAGATAGCGACGACTGGCTCAACATCGACGCGGATAACTTTGAAGACTCGTTCCAACAGAATCAAAGCAAACTGGGTGATGCAATGGATGTTGACCGAAACCCTGCACAACCAGCTGCATCAACGGATGCCTCTTCTCAGCTACGTGATTTGGCTTCCAGAGTAGAAGAGTTTATTGAGGGGGAGGGTGACGTTGAAGGCGCTAGATTCGCCGAGTGAGTTCCTTTCTGCTATTGTCGCTCATACCGATTGACGTATCAAGTGAAATGTTTTCGGATGAAGAATCAAAAGATGGCGACTCAGATGATCAGGACATGGCTGAGCAAGAGGGTGACGAAGCTCGGCAAGCTGCCATGGACAATCTCGTGCCCAAGCTTGACCCTTCGGATTACGGTAAAATGCCCCCTTCTTTCCACAGCAACTCTCAAAGAGTCGCTTTATCAACATCGGAGAACGAAGCTGCTGATGAAGTCCGGGATAGTCAAGGCGCAGATAGCAAACCCATCCGAGCGCCCATTTTTCCTCGGGACACATACGACGGAGTTGATTCTGACGATGAAACGGACGAAGAAAACCCTGATGAAGATTCTGAGGAAGAAGAAGATAAACCTCAGGTTGTGGGCGACATTGAAGTCGACATGGCTGAAGAACAAGATGAGTTTTTGGAATTCTCTCGACAGGCGCTTGGGATTTCGGATGCCCAGTGGAAGGATATCTTGGAAGAGAGAAAATCGCGTGGAGGTGAGCTGCTGGACTCAACACACAAGTAACACTCATACTCACTCCTTTCAGTATTTGTTCCCAAGATGGTCTCGCCTCCAATCAAGCTGCCGTCTGTCGAGGAACCTAGAACGAACAATAAAAGTGCCAATGCTGAAAGTCCAACTGCCAACCCGAACCTTGATTCATTCGAGGAGGTCATGAAGGCGATGGAAGCTAAACTCAGTCATTTAAAGGCACCACCAACTACTGCAAAAAAACCTGCATCCACTCAGCAGGCGCAGGCCAAATCGGACAAGGAGAAGATCACAGATAAAGGAAAAGGAAAAACAGTCTCCTTTGCTGAAGATGACGAAAGTAGCGAGGAAGATGGCGACATTGAAGCGGCAATGGAGGCTGAATTGAAAGCTGCGCTGGATCGAGGAGAGGATGTGGATGATGATGATGATGGGCTGGGGGATGCGAATATCGATTATAATCTCATCAAGAATTTCTTGGAAAGTTTGAAGAGTCAAGCGGGGATGTCGGGACCTGTTAGTAATTTGGCTAGTCGATTACAGCCTGGATGGAAGATGCCGAAGTAGCCCTATTGGTGCATTTACGTAATTACCTTGAAGTAATTACTTTTGACCATGATCCACGCCGTGCTCATATGTCAGTCTCTCGCTCAGTGTCAGAGCACCTAACTGTGAGCTGACCATTTAGACACACAGTCAATACGTCGGGTGTTCCTCGCCTTACTAAATTCTACACTCCAGTCCATCACTCCGTCCAAACCCTGGTTCAAACGATCTTTTCTCTCGTTTATTCGCGCCCCGTTGGCCTCTGTAATTTCCTAGATGCCCCCGAACTGGAACCATATCTAGCACAGAATGAGGAAGGAGAAAAATGGCGCGTTGTGTATCGAAACTACGCAACCCTTTACTTCGTGTTCGTGATAGACGGGGCCGAAAGCGAGTTGGGAATTCTGGACTTGATCCAAGTATGCCGCCGCCATTGTTGTCGGTGATGATTCCCTCACTTATATATTTTGCTGCAGGTCTTTGTAGAATCTCTTGATCGGGCCTTTGAGAACGTCTGTGAGCTGGATCTCGTTTTCCACTTCGACGAAGTGCGGACACGCCCTTCTAGCGTTCATGATTATTTAATTGACCTGTGATTTAGGTCCATCATATCCTTGCTGAGATAATTCAAGGTGGACTGGTCCTGGAGACGAACGTGGACGAGATTGACGATGCAGGTTCGCATGCAGTTTCTTTCCGCGTTCGCTGAAGACTTAATCTTGTGCCTGCCACATCGATGCTAGTGCAAATTGCTGCCAAAATGAGGAAAGAGTCGTTTGCTGCTGCAAATCCTCTAGCTCTAGGTGGCGGCCTAGCTACTCGAGGATCAAATATACCTACACCTCTAGGCTGGCTTACAGGGAAACTGGCTGGTGTCGGAGCTCGATAACGAGCAAATGCTGAGACAATGCTGAGACAATTTAAAACTCGGGAACCGAGTACCGCGCTGGGGGAGCATTTATTTTTATCGTTCTACAATTTGGCGCAAAGCAACCTCTCACCAGTGGGTATCAGCAGGGGGAAGTTATGAACGCTCAAGCTCAAGGGCTAGAAACCAAACTCATTCAGGGACTATAAAGATGTACAGAAAATGTATCTAATCTTATGTGTTCTCTGCTGCTGTGGCCAATGTCCCTAAAAAATTAGCGCAGTGAGGGCGCGAAAATCAGTGATATCAGGGGTAAAACATACGCTTCCTTTTCTTCTTACCACCACCGGGTGCTCCCTTTGGCGGAGGTTCCTGATTGCTCGGCTTCGGTGTTGGAATGCGGGAGAGGACTGGCGCGGGAGTCGCAGGTGCCCGGTTGGCTGGTACCATTAGAATAGGGTCTGGCGGCACATTATCAGGCTTAGCAGGAAAATGCCTAGAAGTAAGGGAAGCCGAGGAGTGCGCTGCTGTCGCATGCATGGCATTCATGAGAAGTGCAATATTCTGCGGTCTTTTGGGAATGCCCGAAGATATGGTAGGGGGGTTTCTGTTGGATGATGGTTCCGATAACCCGCCATCTTTTCTTGCTGTCGAATCTGCCTCTTTCTTGCTTGAATCTACGCTCAACGATGGATCCACGATAGGCCAAACGAACCCAGAGCGAGGGGTGTAATCAGGTCTATGAGTACGCAGGGAATCCAGTGTCGATTGAATAGCGTACAGAGATGTGAGCTGGACGCCACATTAAACATATGAAAGCAACGAATGTGGTGGTGGTAGCACAAACCAATCGGTTCGACAGAATAGTATACACATCCGGCGACTGATATATTCGATTATTCATGATGAAAAAAGCTGCTAGTGGCTTGACTGGAGAGACGAAATTTAGAAAAAGCATTTATGTTAGCAGAGGATCTTTCAGACTGACCTTCATCTGGAGAGAGACGTTCGCGCTTGTGAATCACAAAGAATAACGGAGGTTGAGCGTGTACGACCGCAAATTCAACTCCGGTAAAGCGCCTGCGACCAACTGGCTTCAAAAAGTGGAACGGAGACGTTTCGGCAAACCTACCTGAGCTCCTCGGCTTCATTAACAACAGGCATACCTGTGTGCATGGTTTGCATACGCAGCACTTGGTTATTGCTCTGTTTATCGTAGAACATGGAGCTCGTGAAGTATTCAAAGACATTTTCACTGGTCAGAGGTCCATTTGCCTTAATCCTCGATTTGAGAAGCGCAGACGCAAAGCAAAAACAAAGCAGATACCTGGATCCATTCGTGCCAAATAAAAAACTTGGAGCTATAATCGTCTGACGGATGAAGGTCGCCTACCTCCATCGCGGTATAATTGGTTGTTTTCCAGAAAAGGAAATAAATTTTGCATGGGCGTCTCTTTTCTCACGCGTTTATCCAGTGCCTTGGTTCCCCGAAAATCTTCGAATACCAATCCTCTGTTTCTATCCGCTCCTCCGGGTTTTTCATTGGCATTCATCATGGCCTCCCCCATCATTCTTCCAGCATCCCTTCCTTTCCTATGCCAGCTCGACTACCAAATCCGCGTCCCAGCTCGTCCTCCACTCTAAATTTTGCTGTCAGATCCGTATTTCACCATCTCAAACGGCATGTTGGCGTCGGCGCCGTATGCGCTGTGGCTTATTTCGATCCGTAAGTTCACCCACTCAAAGCGTGATTTTTGCTCACCGGAACGCAGCGGAAACTGGTGGTAAATTTTCGTTTTTCTCCTCTGTTCCTAAGAAAATCGCCCACAATGAGTGTTAGTGTCGACCTCCAGGCTGGGGCCAACTTTGGCTATCGACCAATGCTATTTGTAAGGCAGATATGGTTTTCTAATATCTGATGCTGAGACGGCACTATCAAAGGTTTTGCTTATATCGGGAATCGGCGCGATGTTGCTTCAGGTGGGTAACGCTCTCGCATATGTTGAGACCATTATTTATTCCTGTTCAAGACCCTGGCGTGTAAATTAGGTTGCGTCACGGGAATAGGTAAATAGGACTTGAACTCCAAGCCTGCTATCACACCTATTTATCCCAAGTCTTTATCAGATCTAGCTTCACATTGCCGACTTCTCCTTCACGACCATCCCACGCACCCTCGTCTTGTACGGCGCCTAGTCATGTATCCTCTGTATGCATTTGCAGAGATTGCAATTATTTCTACGGATTTAGCAGAGCTTCTCGGATCTGCGATTGGCATTTGTCTAATTTTTCCCAGCCTTCCTCTATGGGCAGGGGTCGTCTTGACTGCACTCGACGTTTTTGTATTTCTTCTTTTCTCCGATCCGTCTCGGGGAGGCGGACGACCAGTCAGAACCTTTGAGTTTATCATAATGGCATTGGTAGGTAGGCTTCATACTTAGCATCATATTTGCTCACACTTCTTATGTAGGTGTTTACAATATTCGCTTGTCTCATTGTATTACTTGTCCGAGTGCATCCGAATTGGGCCAGTGCATTTCGTGGATATATACCAAGCGAAAAGTTGTTTCTCACCGAACCTAATGCTATTTATGCGGGTACGAGCTTTTTTTGTCCTCTCTCGATAGTTTGACTAAAAGCCACAAAGCGGTTGGGATTCTCGGTGCAACGATTATGCCTCATGCTCTTTTCTTGGGATCGTTTCTAGGTACTCAGGACAGAGAAGCTTTCAACCAACCGCCGTCCTCTGTCGATCTTCCAGGTCCATCAAGTAACGTTAAGCTCGCAAAAACTTTGAAGACGTATTTTACGAGTCTTTTCCGTGTAACCCCTGCAGAACGCGCTGCTGCTGCCAGAGACTATAGATCCAGATACGGCGAGCGGGAAAATAACAGTCTTTCGTTCGTCAAGGGACATCTCAATCACCTCGTCCTCGATGTTTGCTCCAGCATCCTTACTTTGGCCGTGCCAATTAATTCTGCGTAAGCGGGAAGGTCTTTGCACCCCTTGCATGTAATGCTAAAAGGCGAACCTGGATTACAGAATTTTGATAATGTCCGCCACTGTATTTTATAAATTGTTGCGGTCCGAAAATGAGGAAGGGATAATTATTGGTTTATTCGACGCTCATACACTCATCAAAACCCAGATTGGCTCAGGTATGCTGTTACTTACACTCTTGAGATCAAGCTTATGTTTTCGACAGCCTCAGCCTTCCTTTTCGCGCTAGCTCTTGTACTTTCGGGACAGTCAGCCAGTGTAACCGCAACATTTGCTGGTCAGCTCGTCGGGGAAGGTTTCATTGAATGGCGAGTCACGGTTAGTGCCCGCTCCTCGGACCTTGTTTACCTTCACAGCATTTACTCGGAGTTCTAGCCATTCTTTCGCAGACTCATTACACGTTCAATAAGCCTCGTACCCTCTCTGGCTGTGGCTGCTGCAATAGGGAGAAATGGCATTGATAATCTGCTTATTATTTCGCAGGTCATTCTTTCGATTGTCCTGCCTTTTGTTGCCTTTCCTCTGATTTACCTGACGTCTTCGAAAGTGGTAATGAGAGTCAAGAGACCTTCAACTCCCCCCCTTCCTCCTCCACCCCCATCATCTATAGACACAAAGACTTGCCAGGAGCCGCTCGAGGATAGCTCTGTTCAGGCTACTGTCCCTGCGGTGCCCTCAGAGGGTAATGACAACAGTATTCATGAAGAACCCGCTGAAGAACCAATCTCTCCGTCTCCTCCCATCGTAGATGAGAAGGTGGCACACAATTTTGGGATTGAGGATTGTGTGGATGCGGCGTCCATAGACGAGCCGGAATATGTAGACTACAGCAATAGTCTGCTGGTATCCATTTTTGCATATCTGGTATGGTGTGTCATTCTGGTCGCCAATGTGTACGCTATGGTCGCATTTGGGCTGGACCAGACGTGATACGAACACTTGTGGAGTATGCGGGGGCTTGCTTGCTGCGGACCGAGAATTTGGGTCATATTTAGATGATGATGACTCGGATGATCTACGCTGTCGATTTTTTTGTTTTGTTTACTAGGGTACTGTAGTACCATCTATATTTTACTGTAGCTTGTTGCTCCTGCGTGGTGCACTGGTACAGATCATGCCTAACTCACTTTGGACTCCTGGGACATAGAATGGACGATCGTTCGTTCACCACCGCGTTCAGGTGAGCCTTTTTTCTCCCATGCCTGTTAGCTGCCTCTCATTTTCGCCAGGCTCTGAATGATCGAAGTGCGGACAGTCATCCATGTGTCTTTAGGCTAGGCCAGCTTTGGGTGGACAAAACATGTCGAGAATTAAAATGCACATGTACTTCAACGAAAACACTTTCTTCGGAACATTCGATATTCTGTTTTGGATTAAGAAAGCACCAAAGTTTCCCTTATAGCCATCGTGAAGCAGGCCCGCCTTGACCATTGTTCAATATAAAGTCGGTGTCATTTTTGGAAATTTTGGGTTTCAATATTGGTTGTTATGGAGCAACAGAACTATGCGGGTATATAC
Organism: Collybiopsis confluens; assembly: GCA_013368555.1. NCBI lineage: Eukaryota > Fungi > Basidiomycota > Agaricomycetes > Agaricales > Omphalotaceae > Collybiopsis > Collybiopsis confluens. The sequence goes on from JAACJN010000041.1 coordinate 93,763, forward strand.
TTACTGCCGACGACGTTACCTTTAGGCTTTAGAGAACCATAAGAACCATTTGACCCACGAGTAGTCGACTCGTAGTTATGTAATAAGTTCGACCAATAAGCGGTCTGCGCCTGCTCGACACTCCTCATACGGTAATCCGGGTATTTCATCGTACACGAGATCGATATAATATATGGGGCGTATGAGAAAACATCTAACATACGTGTATACGACAACAACGAACAATATCAGCTACGACAAGTACAATTGGAGGGTGGACACAGAAGAAAGCCAAGCAGAACGATAGCAACAAGACAGAATATTTACGGAGAGTAAGAACTTATAAAAAAAAGGAGGCGTCATAAGTATCGCTAAGAGATTGAAGATGAGAGAGTTTTTGCTCGAGATCACGTTCGTCGCGGGGCACATGAAAGAGACAGAGTAGAACACGGTCTAAGGTCTCCCCAAGGCGGTACGATACGTGATACAACGAATGACGGTTGGCATGCTGGATCTCGTCAAGTATAGATAGAGGTGTTGACGATATCGAGAAAATTGCGCAGAAAAGGGACCGGGCAAAAAGAAAACCAGACCATGCTTGCCAAACGGGAATAGTGGGGGAAGGGATTCACATTCACTATGCCTACAGGATGGTCCGAATCAGCAGTCGGTTCCGAAAGGACGAGTCAGAAATTTGAACTTACGCGAACGAGATTTGTATCAGAGCCGGGATGCTCGGGTTATTTACTTGACCTTTTCGCTGCAATTGCAGGCGGCACGCCCACCAATTGAGCCTTTGCCGCAGATATCACACCAACTGCGTGTACCCTTGTCGACACCGATCGATTTTGTTGACGTAGCCGAATGGGTAGAAGAGCACACTGACTCGTCGCGATGAATGCTAATCAGATGGCGACCCAGATCATGCTTGCGACTAAACGAACGTCCACAGGCGCGATGTGGGCAAACGTGTGGCTTGAGTCTGTTAGGGTCGTGTGTCGCCATATGGGTCTTGAGGTTGTATGCTCTAGCGAAGGCTTGAAAAATCAAGTCAGTAATATACATAAGACAAATTTGAGAAAGAGAAAACATACCGCGGGGGCAGACTTTACACTTGTACTTCTTGCGGGGGTCTCCTTTGTACTCTTCGGATGATGGAACAAGAGGGATAGAAGGGACTACGGGTGGCAAAGTAGATGTGATATGGGCTGGAGAAACCGCAATCCCGTAGTTGGTCAATTGGTTATAATATTCATTAGCCAAAGAATTACGGCTGGGAGGGCCGTAGTCGGAGAAGCTGCTTCGAGGAACATAGGGCTTCGCAGAGACGTGGGCGCGGTTGACAGGACTGCGAGGAGGAGTAGGTGGCAAAGTAGTATTGAACGCTGCCGTTGGATCCACGCTATCCAGACCGGCCAGAGCTTGGGCGTGTGCCTGAGCACTCGCGTAAGGATCTACAGCAATACGCTGAAAGTCCATTTCGAGGGGGAAAGAGTAGTTGGAAGTTGAATGTGGAGAATAGCTGTATATAGACTCGGAATGAACCGATAACGAGTCGTAGGCAGATTCTGAGGAAGCGGTGATGACTGACGGAGGACCGGTGGGAGTCTGGGAGCGCAGGAGCTGGAAAGAGTTGTTTTCCACAGTTAGAAATTCGAGGTTAATGTCATCGAGACCGGTCAATGCATCAAGATCGGACTCAAATTCATCTGGCAAGGGAGCCAATGGTTCCGCAGAGGCATGGTAGGAAAAGTCAAAAGCCGGGTGGTTATACTGCTGCTCATTATACAGGTCGAACTGGGTTGGGCCTGCAGTAAACGGGGCGCATTCAGACATTGTACCGATTGATGAGATTTTGGTGGAAATGAAGTTTCGTTGGGGAGAGGGATGATGGAGGTTAGGAACCAGGATCTGACCACCTTTTGGCTTTCCGCAGCTTTCTCACACATCTCAGATCACCTCGGCCGCCGCATGGATTTTCCCGTTGCGGCCAAGGCCCGCCGCCTGTTATGTATAGAAATATTTCTCGCTTTGACATAGATGTAAAGTGTAAAACATGCTTAGTCTACCGCTCAACGCGTAAACAAATTTTCATTTTCTTCAACAGCTTTTTCAATATAGTTGTCATTCCACATTACAAACTTGAAATGATTATCCAATGGGTCTTGTCTGGTCTTGCATTAAGTACTCCAGTATTAGTCTCCAGGTTTGTTAAAATGTCGAGTCGCGAAATAGAAAATATGTCTGTAAATTTTAATAATATAAAAAGACTGCAACGCTGAGCACCTTAACAATCCAACGCTCTACCCTGTGCAGGTGCCAGGATACCGTCGGAAGCAACGGATATACGATGCCGCCCAAGACACAGATGCAGTTGTCAGGGTTGTCAGGATGAAATGCACTGTACACTATATAAATCACAGCAACATAGGATTTACAGAAATGAAACCATTTTAGACTCCAACTCTACGATGTTGATCAACATCTGATTCTGTCAAGAGAGTAAAGAAAACTCGACTCACCTATGAACCACCTTTTTCTGATTCGAAAACCTGATAATCTCCCTCTTTTCCATAATATACAACGTCCTTTCCAGTGCATGATTTGAGCACCCTTGTTGTGTAACAAACTCTTTCACTAGACTCGCATAGGACGTACTCCATCCTACAGGTAGTCTTCGTTTCATCTCTTTCTCAATTCTTACCATCTCCTCGTTCAGCTCCCCACGGGACATCCCATCGGCTGAACCAGCAGAGACGGCATCCATGGTTGAGAACTTGAATAGGCGAATGGCTTCTTCGACATGATGGTTTTGTACAACCGGTGAGAGGGTCATTTTGGCAAGGGACTCGGAGATGCGGATTATAGCCTCGAGTTGACTGAAATAAGGGAGGGAAGAGTCAGGGCTCCGTTGAAGCCATCAAGTGGTCCTTACCGAACGGTAATGGGAATAGAACTTCGCTCGTCGTTGTCCTGCTCAACTTGTTGGACCTGTTTCCGCAGACTCACAAAATGACTGCTGAGCATTTCCTGTGCGTCAGGCGATAGCCGGGGAGAGCATTTACTATGATTTTGTCAGTCAGGTGCTATAAAGAGCTTCACCCGTTTCCACCTTTTGCAATAAGCAATGAATCTCTTCATCTTTTCTAGAGAAATCTCATCCGAGTCGCCTTCAATCGAGTCGGTCGTCGGTCGATTCATATGGATATTCATGACGTGTTTAGCAATCGCCTAGATGCATCTTTAGTTTCATGAGCAACCTGTCGTGAAAATTTCATACCTTATCCCGAACCTCATCATGCTCGTCGCGGACAATGAAGATCATATCAAATCGGGACAAAATGGTCGTTTGAAAGTCAATGTTCTGACAACGAGGTGTATATCAGATAAATGGGTCATGTCCGAGATCAATACACACTGACCTCGCCTGGACTTCGACCATCATCGTACCTCCCAAACACCGGATTTGCGGCAGCCAGAACACTAGTTCGCGAGTTTAACACAGTTGTGATACCAGCTTTTGCAATAGATATAGTTTGCTGCTCCATCGCTTCATGGATAGCAACTCGATCTTCGTCTCGCATTTTATCAAATTCGTCAATGCAAACGACGCCAGTATCAGCTAGGACCATAGCCCCGCCTTCGAGATAGAACTCACGCTATCAAAGCGTACCATTGACGAGAGAATCACCGATAACAGAGAGAACCACTCACAGAAACCGTGTCTCGTTGAACGGAAGCAGTCAAACCAGCAGCGCTGGAGCCCTTCCCGGAGGTGTAGACAGCTATAGGCGCGACTTTCTCAACGAACTTGAGGAGCTGACTCTTCGCTGTACCGGGGTCGCCCAACAAAAGAACATTGATGTCGCCTCGTAGCCTCATTCCGTCAGGGAGAACTTTTTTTGATCCACCGAACAAGAGACAAGCAATGGCTTTCTTGATATCTGCGGACAGGCCTAAGGAGATGCGTTATTGGGTTTGAGAGAATTAGTAGCTCACCGAGGCTCCCATAGATACTAGGACCAACACTCTTCGCAAAACGCTCGTAAAATCCAGGGCTTCGAGCCATCTCCCCAAACTCTTCCTCTTCCTCTGGACTGAATTGGACACCGAATGGATTAGAGCCAGCGGAGCTGCCAGTGGCAGGGGACGAGAGTTCCAGATGGATGACTCGTAGATAGGATCTATGCGTAGCCGCGCTGTCTTGTTTCTAAGATAGATATTAATCGCGACAAGAACAGGCCAAATGAAGACACTTGCGTTTTTTGCCTGGAAAGTTGAATAAATCCCTGTAGCGATGATCCTAGAGCCAGGCACAACTTTTCCCGCAAGATGCCTGTCCGACGAGAGGAGGATATGCCTGGGCAGTTCTCCCACCGGTACCATATCAGGAGCCTCTTGGAGTTTCAACGTTTGTTGGTCAGCAAATGTGGACCGAGTGTGAATGATGAGGTATGGGTCCAATGGACAGTCTTTTTTGTCACCATTGGGAGGGGGAGGAGCCTCACAGACTCTCGGAAGGCCTCTGTCCGAGCCGCTGCCCATTCCACCCAGTCCGCCTTGGGGAAAGATCATTTTGACGTGACCGCAAGATCGACATTCGAGATGAAGTTTTGTAGCGCGAGAGGATAAGGTGGACGCGGCGATGACAATACCTGGTATCCTTACAAGCTTGTTCATCGTGTCCGCTGTCAAGCCACGGAATTGCAAGAGATTTAGGCTGGATTTTAAGGTGATTTGGATTTTGGGAATCGCGTCTTTGGCAGCCACGGAAAGCTCTTCCGAGGTACCAGAGCGAGGGAAAAGAATTGAACGAGCCAACGTCGCAGCGGCGCTTTCAAACTGGTGAAAGATGAGTATATCGATGGGCCCGGTAACAGGAGACGCACCAAAGGCAAGACATCCGCTGGTCTGTCTTGAATTGCGTGTGCAAGCTCGTCATTGTACAAACTAACGTGCCGAAGATCCACCTCTAGCAAATGTTGTTTCAGCAGAAGGTTTGCGCGGAGTGTATCCCTTCAAAGATTGTTAATAATTCAATATTAAGGGGAAAAGGGCGTTCAGTCGCACCTGTAGATGAACTCCCCGCCAACTCGATACTGCTGCAGAAAGTCTAGCAATAATTTTCCAACTTCCGCAGGAGTCTCCGAAGATGTGGCTGGCGCCGAGTCAAGCACTGAAATCGAGTAGACATTGTTTGGTTCGAACATGGCAGGCACTGGGAGAGGAACGAGTCACGAATGTGACAGCTTCGCGTGACTGGTCGCGTCTGAGTCCCGTGACCATCCCGTTATCGACGATTCGACGCTGTGTGCGGCTCCGTATAAGCTCGCACCCTGGGTGGCGATAAAACTTTTAGCCGAGCCTCATGTGGAAATGGCTTAAACTCCTTTGTTTCAACAACATGCACAGTACACACCGTCCAGCCACTGTATGATTTTGGCCAGGTTACACTTACTTGGAAAGAGGGATCATCCTAAGACCCGCATTCACCTCTTGGCCGTACAGAACTTTGTACATGAGGTCAAATAAGCTGGCCCGACGCTGGGCCAGAGGGCGAAAGTTGCCTAATCCCTTACAGTCACGTGCGCTAACATCTTGTCAAGTTTTAATTTTAACGTTTAACCATCGTCTTCGATAATGAGCGCAATGGACACCGACCACGAAGAGCTCTCAGTAGTGCTACCTTCAACGACCACATCTGGCCTCTCGATCGCCCTGTTTGTCTCTTTTTTTTTATTACACTGACGAGACCCGCTGAAACAGCAACAGACACCCACTTCCAATTCTCAACATCTCGGAGCACTTTACTCGAATGAAACTTCAAAAACAAACAGCCATTCCATTCAGTATGTCAATCGAAAAAACGACTTAGATTCTATCTGACTTTGAATCCCAGCTCTTGGCGCGCTTTTGGGTACTCAGAATGGACGGGAGGTGGAGATTGTAAATACGTTTGAATTGGCATTGGATGGTCAGAGGGAGGCGATCGACCATGCTTTTCTGGTGACCAGACGAGATCAGTGTGTGTGTGTGTGCCGGGATCCAGTCCGAACGCCCTCTCACTTTCTTTCCTCAGACAAATCAGTGTTTCCCTCTTTGGAATTCATCGGCTGGTACACCGTCGCCCCAATCCCAACCTCACGCCACATTGAGCTTCATTCACAAGTATGCACCCCAAAAACCTGGTTTCCGTCCCTCCTACTCACATTTCACCACCTAGTTCACCGGATATTGCTCTACGCCACTCTTACTCCTCCTCCGACCAAACGCTAGCCTCGTTGGAAGTGCCGATGGAACCAGTCAGAATCTTCCCTTTAAAGCCTACGAACAGACCATTGAAATAAGAGATCGGTCATCGCGATCGGTCTTTGTTGAGGCGGCTTACACTGTTGAGACTGGAGAAGCAGAACGAATTGCTGTCGACTGGACGGCTAAGGGCGGAGGAAGTGGGACAAGTCGTGCGTTCTGCTTGATTCGAAATTTCTGCACAGTTCTCATGCCCCGCGTCTCTTGTGAAAGTGGAATCGCATCTACAGACACAGCGCGCTGCAGTCAAGATGTTACACGACAGAATTCTTATGTTGGTCCAATATGTCACGAGCGTTATCGCAGGTACAAATCGCTACATATTTTTTTCCTTGCATGTGGGCGCTGTGATTGATAATCTCAATCTTTGAAAAAAAAAAAACACAGCTGAATCACCAACGGATCATGGCATTCTTCGCTCCATTTCGGCTCTGATTGCTTCGTTGCCTGCTAGCGAGAACAAAACTTTCAGGGAAGAATTCAATACTGTATGTGTTTCTCTTTACTTCCGTTTTTCCGGTCATTTACCAGAATGTACTATAGGAAGCAGAAGATGTACAGCTGACAGCGTTGCTCGCCTCGTTAACAAAGTCAACTAACATTTTGAACGATGTACGTAAACCGGATTCGCTGAAAACTCATCTCCATATTGACTTTTTGTCCGTGACTACAGTTGGTGGATAAGCATAACCTTATGACGGTCAGTCGAGATGATAGGTATGGGGGAGGTGGCGGTGGTCGACGAGGTACTAGACTTCAGATGGGTGGAACTCGACTTGGAGATTGGGACCGGATGCACTAGGAGCTTCCCATCATGCTCAAATATCATGGCCTAGACCAAGCCTAGACCGTCTCCCTGTTTCATGATTTCAATCTCTGTTAAAATACAGATGTGTAAGAGTCGAAATAGATGCTGCAGGTGCTACAGATACAGGTATACTAGCCAATTTTGCATACCAGTGCTCCTAGATTCCTTCCGAGGAAGGCGTACATACACCGTTCCTTTCCATCTTCAATCAGAATGTTGTAATAAACCTCCCGTGTGTTTCGGCCCAAAGCATCCAAGAACAATCCTTGAATGCGTCAAATTAAGAAAGAACATCTTGAATAGTTAGTGGAGTGTAATAGTGGGGTATCGACCAATCATATCTTCGGGGATGTTCCTACAGAATCGAATTGTGAACACCTCAGTGTATACAAATATATTGAAAGGATCATATACCTATTAGACTGCGAGACGTGACTCGCTTTATGTTCGAGCTTGTCTTGCCCTTGATCTTTCTCCAGAGACCCCGAGACGACATTTCCTTAGGCAATGAACGGGAATCCGCGCTTGTAGATAGCTCAGAGTCGTGTGAAGTCGATAAAACGGCTTCATCTGGGAGGGAGGACGGTCCGAAGGTTGAGTGAGAAGCGGGATCCCGTTTGGGTGTGGGAACCGGGATAGGTTTCGAGACTGAGAGGCGCGGCCTTTGGTCAGCAAGCGGTGTTGGTTTTGGATCAGGGACTATTGTTCTCTCCGAAGCCGTGAGCGTGATGGGACCAGTGGCGGCGACAGTAGCTATGGCCTTTGGGGGCTCATCTTTCTGCTCGGGAATTGGCTCTGCAACCTGCACGTCCAATTCGTCGGCAGTCCGAGTCAAAGTTGAATGTACTGAATCGCTCGGCGTACTATTTGAATGAGCTTTACCGCTACCCCGTGAAAACGTCGAAGAAGGGCGCTTTGACGGTTCCAATTCAGTCTCAAGTCCGTGAAGTATGTTTCGATCAATGCTTTTCCGTGTCGTCGTCGATCCGAGAGAGGGAGAGACGGGTAAGGAATGAATGGTGAAATCCCAAGAGTCCACGGTGCGATAGATCTGCGAATTAGGTACAATACGGCGTTCTTGCCGTTTTGTCAACGGGGGTAGGTCCTCTGTCGTTATTCCGATAAGCAACGAATGAGCGTTAATTTGATTGGGTCGCTTACTAAGGATAGAGTTTATGAGATACGATCTCTTCTTGGTGCCCCTGAAGAACGGGGTTTGCAATAACTGTGCCGCTGTGGGTCGTCTGGAAGGATCCTTGACCAGACAGCTCTCCACCATCTCCGCGAATGCCTTGGAATACTTGTACGTGCCACCATCTCGGTTTAGTGTTGGTGGATCATCTTGGATTCTGTACAAAGCATAAGCTGCCAAACGGTGCGACTGAGAGGGACTACTTGCGTTCTCAGCAATACTTTCTGAGGTGCTTCTCGGGACCTCGGAGGACGACCTTGTGTGAGCTCCAGAGCAGTGATGGCAAAGCTCCAAATGTCAGCGGAAGAGTCATATTGTCTCCCTTGGATGAGTTCTGGTGCCATCCAACAGGGCTAAAATTAAACCGAGGTGATCTTTAGTTGGAACATCGTGGGTTTAGAAGCAAGGGAAGGCCGTGGAGATCATAAGAGTAGGGGATACGTACTGTTCCGACAAAGGATTTCCTCTTGCCGATTTTTCTCTTTGGAGTGGGTATTGGTTCGACGACCACGCGATCGGGGCTTACTAACGGTATTTGCGGCGGAGCTCTGTGTTCCAAAAAAGTCCTGCCATCGTTGGATGAAGATAATGAAGAGAGGGTGTGTGTGGAGCTTTCCGATAGATCCGCGGCAACACCTAGGTCGCCTAGCAGTACTGTGCCGTCATCGTCGATCAAGAGGTTGGCGGCTTTGACGTCCCTATGGATGAAGCCATTGACATGGAGATAGCTATAATCCGTTGCTTGAGATTAGAAAAGTGTCGGGTCGGATGTGACTTACTTTAGACCTTGCAAAGCTTGTTCTAATATAGATTTGATAACTTCTTCTTCCATGCCGCCAGGCCAACCGTAACGCATCACATCCGCAGCGCTACCCTTGTTCATAAGACGGAGAGCAATGTAGAGTTTGTGACCATCCATCCATGAACCACGTACACGTAAGACATTGGGATGTTTGGACAGGGACATGAGGGTAGTTTCGCGCTGGAGCAGCGCCCATGAACGTAGAGGCAAAGTGTCGAGGTCCAAAACTTTGAGAGCGCATGCCTGTGGTCGGCCGTGGGGCGGATGGTAGGTGGCAGCGTAGACAATAGACGAAGCGCCAAAGCCGATTGGGGGTCCGAGAATGTAGTCGGAGAAGCGGTCGCTGGCGAATTCGTAAAAAGGATGGTACAATACACGCATGGTGGAACAAACCTGTAAAGAGACCAGTGATCCTCGACGGCACCTATGAAGCGCGGCACACTTGAATCTGATGCCATATTAAGGCTGGGTATCGGTAGATGAGAAAATGAGGGAGGTGTATTTAAAGTCATCGTGAATGTATTGATTAGATGGGCACTGGCTTAGTGGGTCTTTCACGTGCGGAGCGGGAAGAACTAGAGCACCCTTGGTCCAACGCCAGGAACTGTAGAAATTAATTCAGCTATCAGTATTAAACCTTTCCTCGGTTGGGCTCAACAGTGAATGCAAGAATATAGGAGGAAGCTGTCACGTCTGTTTGAGGAAGCTGTCACGTCTGTTTGGATACCATATTTGCCGCAATTTGTAAGCCAAGCTGCCCGTTTCTTTCCGATGGCAGCTGGATCGAACAGCCAAGAGAGTGGCCATATAAATCCTGAAAGCGGTCAGAAGTTCATTACAATCGTGTAGGTATCTTCTTAATCTGTACTTCTCTTTGGCCTGGTCCTCAATGGAATCCGACATATCTATCCGCCTAAACTGAATCTGGGTCATCAGGCGCACAGTCTGACTAGCTCATTCACGTTCACGTCGAGCCATTTATCAAGCCACACAGTTAGGGGTATCTTATTGAGCGGGCACGTGTCTATCTCGGCAAATATCGGCTCAGGGTCAACAGTGCTCGGCTTGAAATCCGAAATGTTTATGCGAATTTACCCTTGTTCAAAGACTTGACAAAAAAAAAACCAAAGTTGGTCGAACCCAGCCACTGCCAGACCGCCCTTCCACTAGTTCATGGCGTCCAAGGTCGCCACATATCAATACGTCGTAACTTCCGCTGGCCCAAAGATTCTTCCCGTAGACGAGCCCTCGCTCAAATCTGAAGAAAGTCCTGCAGATTACAATGCAGGCGGCTATCTCCCAGTCAAACTCGATGATACTTTCAAAAATGCTCGCTATCGGGTAGTGAGGAAACTAGGGTGCATAATCTTCCTGTCTTTTTAAACCCGTTTCACTGATCGCACGCCATCCTACGTGTAGATGGGGTCATTTTTCGACAGTCTGGCTGGTGAAAGACAACCAGTGCGCAATACTGCTCCATTTCCATTAATTTTTCTCTTGATTCTCATCTCGAAATCATCTAGGCTTGGTCGGCACTCTGCTCTGAAAGTGGTCAAGTCAGCTGGACGCTATGCTGAAACGGCTCGAGATGAAATCAAGTTGCTCTCTCGTGTGGCCTCATTCTCTCCTCTTCATCCCGGTCGACGGCACATCGTCTCCTTCCTCGACTCCTTTTCTCATGTTTCCCCCGAAGCGTCTCATGTCTGCATCGTATTTGAACCCCTTGGAGAGAACTTGCTGGCTTTGATCGAGCGCAACAAGAAGAAAGGTGTTCCTCGCGCCCTGGTCAAGCTCATAGCAAAACAGGTTCTACTTGGGCTCCAGTATCTCCACGACGAATGCGACCTTGTTCATACGGACCTTAAACCTGAGAACGTGATGATATCTATTCCTGACATCGAAGCTCATATCTTCAATGAGCTTTCCCAGTGCCCCTCTCCCACGTCACGTAGAGTTGGTGTGCCCCTTCCGGCCAAATCTAGGTCCGGTATTACGATCCCTTCGAGTCAACGCGGAAGTAGGCGTCAAGTTCAGATATTTGACTCACAACCTCTATCCAGTCCCGGCCGTAACAGCCTCAACATGAGCTTTGGCCAATTTGGCAGTGGTAGTGGCAGTGGGGCAACCAGTCCCAGTGGAAGCTTTATCAGCCAAAATATGGCCCGTTTGTCCATTAATGGTTCCCAACCATTCGAGGGCAGCGTGCCCAAAATGAGCACAAGTGCACCTAAAGTACCCAGTGGCTTATCCTCTTCCAATATTGAACCGCTCACCACCAGTAAATCAACGCCTAACGTCAATCCCATCAAGCTGACGCCAGTGTCCCCTATTCCACATGTAAATAACCTAAGCTCACCTTCGACCTCTTCATCTTCTTCGGTCGCCTCAACTCTAATGGTGCCGGCACCAGCAGTAATTTTAGCACCCCACCAACTTCCCTATCCCATTCTCTTGGCAATGTTCTGGGTAATGCTTTTTTACCATCCCGGAATTCCAACAGTCAACAGGAAAGTACGTCGTCCGGAATGCCTAATTTTCATGTCACGGAATCGATAGCCATACCGGTTAATGGTAGGAAGGGAAAGGCAACGCGGTTGCCGCAGGAACAGAGCCCGTGGAGACGGCCTCGGTGTCTTGGAAGGATAAACTAGCATTCAGTGGTCCATCATGGAAGGACCGGATATCGGGCTTCTCCCTATCGTCGTCCAACAAATCGCCCGCAAGTAGTGACAACTCGAAAGACGGTCGTCGAACCAACAGACATTCGCGATCACAGTCAGGTCTACCCGGGTCATGGCAAGACCCAGGCGTGGCCGCGCCTGCACCAGCAGTAGTTGTTTCTGCTGTCGTCACAGCAGATGGTGAAAGGAAAGGTGACTATTTCCAGCTCGCAGGGGGGAGTGGTAGCTTCTCCAGTGTCAGCTCCGATTCCACCACATCAGAAAGTTCCTCAGCTACTGTCACGAAGTCAAAGCCCTCTCCAGCGGGCACTGTTTGTCTTGATTCGGAGTATTCCATTGCAAAACCACAAACCTTACCTGAAATAATAATTCCATCGAAGAGCAATTTCAAATTGCAGACCAATCATCCATCTCTACTATCTCAGACAGCTCCACGTCGTGATACCGCTACTTCGGAGATCCAACGCTTCGAGCGTATACGCAACTCCCCTCAGTTGCACGGTTCTCAGATGTCCGCTCATATGAATCAGCTTCCCCCTCCTGATTATCCCCCCTCTTCTTCCAATTCCCCCGCTCTAGTCCCTCGTCTTCCCACGCCGCCGAGCTCGAAGAACGCTTCGAAACACACATCTCGTAAATCTTCCTCCCACAAAGTTGCACCGATTGACGTGTCATCCAACCAGTCTCCCGCTACCCCCCCTCCATCTCCTGATCCGTCCTTCGTCCCTCTGTCCTCCATACCGCCTTCCCTGACTTCTGTAGTCCCCACCGCTCTGCCAATGACTCAACCGATGGACGTTCCACTTCAGTCTCCGCTCTCTGCGCCACCACCGCCATCTTTATCTCCTCCCGTCTCTGTCAAAATTGCAGATTTGGGAAACGCGACACCTTCCAAAAAACACTACACGGAAGATATACAGACGCGACAGTATCGTGCGCCTGAGGCCATAATTGGTCGAAAAGATTGGGATACTCGAGTGGATATATGGAGTGTTGCTTGTGTGGTCAGTCCATTTTATGTTTCTAGAGAGGGTTGTAGAATCTTTACTAACCATTTCACGCGAGTGTAGGTATTTGAGCTGCTAACTGGAGAGTACCTTTTCGATCCTCAAGCGCAGCCTGGGTTATTCACAAAAGATGACGATCATATGGCGCAGATAATCGAGCTCCTAGGCGACTACTCGGTCGAATGCAAGATGGGAGGCAAATATAGCAGAGATTTGTTTGACCACGCCGGTGAGTACCGTTACAGTCGCCATTCCAGAGCAGTACTCTTAGTAATAATGTGAATGATTTATACAGGCTCCTTACGCTATATAAAATCCCTCAAGCCCTGGCCGCTCAAGCGAGTCATGATTGAAAAATATTCCTACTCGGATGCAGATTCGGAGACTCTTTGTGCATTCTTGTTGCCAATGCTCATTGCGGATATGAAGATGCGGGCCCATGCGAAAGAAATGATCGACCATGAGTGGCTGAATATCACCGAAGCGGACGACACGACCGAGGAATGGTAAAACACTGTTCCTATAAAACACTTTCTGAAAATTTTATGCTACACGTTTACTCACCTCCGAGTTTGCTCATCAGACAATGTATTCAATGTATAGACGCACTGGCCTTTATATATATATGCTGCCAAAACCTAGATTTCTTTTTTGTCGAGTTCGGCTTTCGTATTATCTTATTTTTATTTTGTTCTCTTGGGTCGGCTAGTTTTAGATATATACTCTTTTGGTGTCTTTCCGTCGTTGTACGTACTTGCAGTTTCTCTCTCTTTCTCCCTGGTTGACTTTTTTCTTCTTCTTTTGTATCGAGTCTTTTTCTACCGAGCCCCTGCGTTGTTGCATTTCACGTCTCCACTTCACGTCTCCCCTTACGATAATAATACTAACGTAGACATGGTTGTGTGTGTGTGCTCTGTTTACTCCTGAATTGTTTTAAATCTGTAGGCATAATTTGGTCTCTATCACTTTGTCTCTCCGTGCGTCACATCCATGAATCGCTTTTCGTTAATCGTCATTCCGCCAATTGAGTCCTTGCAACCAAGAACTTTCGTACAGCACTAGCCGGTTCAACCACTTTCGCAAGCCGGCTTTCATACGGGCATACAAACAGCCAGTTGAAACGACAGACATTCTATGAAGGAGCGCGGTAGACTATATACTAGAGATAACAAAACAATATGCGCACTAGGCACTGTGTTGGGGTAGATTTAGAAAGATACCAAACTAAAAACATATTGGAGGGTATAGGAAAAAAAAGGGAGGTCCTTCAAAAAGTTGAGTAGTTCGGTTCGTGTCCAAAAGACAAAAAGAAAACGGTTAAAAATGATCCGGAAGGTGAAAAAAAAGTAAAGCAGAAGTACATGAGATCAGGCAGCTGATTCGTGAACTAGAGAAAGAGGGCAATTGAGGCAGAGATACAGCTTAATAGTACGGCCCAAGAAGCTCCGGGGACTGTCAGCGTGACGCCACCATTTTTGGTAGAACCTGAGGATGTACCGGATGTACCGGATGAACCAGATGCTGCCGCTGTCTGTGTGACAAGGGGAGCGTGGGAGGCGTTGTCATTAGTCTCAATGTAAGCATCAGACATCGGCAGGTTGAGGCACTCGACAACGGGTTTGATGTCGAATTTCTGTTGCATGGCACTTGGCAGAATGTATCCAGTAGCAAGTTGGACCGACTCTTCGAAGAGATCATGTTCCAAGACAATGAAACCAGTGTCAATTTCGCTGGCGTTGGCAATGATGTTTTCCCAGTTGTTGAGAACACCGTAGGACGAAGAGAGTCCACCGTGAACGTCAAAATCTTGGAAGAAGGAAATCAGTTGAATGGTAAAAAAAATACAGTAATTTTTCTGAATTGATGTACCATCAGTGTCAAAAGTGGCGGTTGGGCTCATCCTGGTCCACATCACGGGCGTGAGACCTGTTCAATGGCCTCAGTACCAGTATACGACATCTCAAAAAGGTACCGTCCAAAGACTCACCCATTGCAACAGAGATGTTACGGACACGATCGCTGGAGGGAAAGATTGAGGTTCAATGCCAGGGGTTAACATTAATGACAACGCACTCAATGTCACCATACGGAGGACGCATGTAGCTGGGAGTAACGCCAAGTATATCCTGAATAATCTTCTTTGTCCAGCCAAGCTCCGCGATGATTTCCTCATTGGTCAAAGAGGTCCTAATCCAAGATCAAGATCACTGACGATAAAGTGCTATAGAGCAACACGTACAAATATGGATGAGACCAAGTGTGAACGGCAATTTGATGACCAGCTATATACTCCTCCTGCAGAATGGTCGGGAACTGGATAATGTGGAAACCAATTTAATCTTTCATGCTGCATATGAAGAACAACTATACCATACCTCGGCACATCGAGAGCCAACAGTGAAGAAAGTAGCATGCAAGTTGTTCTCAGTAAGATATGTGAGCAAGTTGGGCGTATAGAATGAAGGACCGTCATCATAGGTTAAACCCCAAGTTAGCTATACAGCAGCTGAGAATTCGAGAGAGAGGGTTCGGATTTAGTACGGACCTTGGTTGGGCACGTCTGAACATCTGTTTCACGAGTGCATCCAGTACAGTACCACCAGCAACGTGTAGTGTCTGGTAAAAAAAAAAATCGCATCAAACACAACATCAGTAAGACACGGGTTTGAGCTCACCCGCAGCTGCGGCAGTATTGTTTGGACAACCACCGAGCGAGGTCTGACTGAGCTGAGGAATCACAAGTCCAGTAGCGTTCACTTCAGCTATCCAAGCTTGAACCTCGGGCTATGAAAGCTTTGAACAGATGGCATGTGCGAGGGAGCTAAAAATACCTACAGAGTCGGTTGGAGGTACTTTGTCCCAGGTAGGATAGCTTGATGAGACGATGCTGCTCGCTATTGATTAAAATGTTAGTCGATGAGTCCGAAGGCGTTGAAAAGGGAACTTGGACTGACCGTCGGGAAGGGCAGGTGCACCGGATATGAAGGTATTAGTAGCGCCTGGGGTAGCGGTTGAAGGCAGGGGAATGGTTGCAAAAGTGGTCTCATTCGCAGTGATAGACGCGAGAGGAACGGCGGTTGGGTTTGTCGTAGCAAGAGAAAAGGTCAGAGCTGTAGCCTGGGTGCCGGTGTGTGTAGAAGCTGCGGCAGAGGAGCTGGAAACTGAGCTACCGGCAGCAGCAGCAGCTGAAGACGAGGAGGAAGAGGATGACTGGCCATTGACGGCCAGTGAAAGAGTTGAAAGAACGACGAGACCAGCAAGCATTGGCGGTGATGGTGGTACAAGAGAAAAAGGGACTGGTCTTCCCGGCGCTTTTCGATGATGATGCCGTTGAATGTTCTAAATTTAGAAGTCAACTTGCCGGCGGCTATGCCGGTAGGAGCAACCAAAAAAAATAGATATTTTTTATGTATGTAGGTAAAGGTAACGCTTCTTCAAACCTTTCGCTTTTTGGGCTTCGGCTGCTCCAAGTCAATCTCGTCTGCATCATCATCATCGTCCTCCTCATCATCAGAGTCCATCTCATCTCCGCCGGCTTCACCAAGGAAGTAATCAATGGCATCAGGGTAGAGCTCGTTTGAGATGCTAAGACCAATCTAAAAAGCGGTTGATAATCAATACACGCCAATACAATCCTCAAACAGATGCGACAGCTCAAGCCCGTACCTCATATGGATCATCATCGTGCAGGAAATAGTTGAAGAAGCTTCCAGACTCGGCTGGAACGTCATCCTCTTCTTCGCCCTTTTCTCGAGGATACAGCTTTGTCAAAGCCTTCTCGGAGTCCTTCCACTCAATTGTCATTGACTAAGAGATCGATATGAGCAACCTGTCGGACATGGTTTTAATTAGGAACCAACCGAAGGTTTTACATCTCGCTCCCAGGAAAAGTCGAGCATAGATTCAGTGAGGCCGTCAGCGTCCGGCTTTCCAGCAGCAGCAGCCGGAGGAGGCACCCATTTGTATTCCTTTTTCAATACAGAGTTGGTGAAATGAGGGTTTTCTTTGAAATGCTGTTTTGGAGCCGGTTACTACTTTATTCCAGCGGGCACATCGAACTCACAAATTCGATTGTGAAGCACCTGGACTCCACTGGATCACGCACAATCCAGAGGTCTTCAAGGTAACTCAGAGCAACCTGGTCAGCATTGTGCTGAGCATGGAACGAAAACATGCTATGGTTCATGAGAGCCACAGGCCAAAATCTGTTAATGCTCTTGAGAACAGGGCGACGCTTCTCGTATAGCGGTAAAAGGTGTTTCTGAGCATTGCGTTCTGTTTTACACACGGAAACAGTTAATTATTCTTTCTCCTACAATAAAAAAAAGTTTGAAACCGACCCAAAAGAATTTCAGCTCTCGATTGACTTTTGCGAATCTCTGTTAGTTTCGCAGCATCTTCTTCTCCCAACTCAACACCTTCAATGAGAGGATTTTTTTCGTCGTCGGCGCCAGGACTAGCGCGTTTTTTACCGGTCATTATGGGAACAAGGGATAGAGCTGTGAGGGAATGAACGAGCGGGAGGGAATGAACTGAAGAAATTGAAGTTTTTTGAAGTGATCACTGGCTCAATTCGGAACATCCCGAGGGTAATCCGGATCCGCCGAATTGTCCACCGAAATTTGCCCTTTCAAGGCGACAGTATCGGCAAGTAAATCCCCAGCTCCACCAAAAACCAAATCCCTTGCTTCTGAATTATAGACATTCTACGTCAGGCCTTCAAGTTGCAAGCTTCAGGTCCCATGCCAAAAAAAACCCAATGGAAACCGTCAAATTTTGGCCAATAGAGGCAAGAAAAAATCCCAAGGCTTTTCCCAGGTTCTGGATTGGAGGTCTATCAGGATTATCGGGGCTTGTCAAGCAGGTGCAGATACTTATATAAGTAAAAAACCATTATACATAAAGTACTCAAAAAAGGTCATGCATCCCTTCAGGCGCCAGTACGCTTGAAAAAAGAAGAAAAGAGGGTGTTCAATCAACCCTTTTACTCCGATCCGCCAACGGCATACTTTCCACATCCAACTTGCGTTTGCTCTTATTCAACCACTTCGCACCACTGTCCAATCCAAGTCTGACATTCACGCCTTTAAGTCCCATACCATGCTTGGCAGAACGATAGCCAGGTCCATCATAGTGAATCACTGAATCCAATGGAATCAACTTCGGCCATGAAACGTAATCAATCCCATATGTGACCATAAAGATGGCGGTGGCGAGCAAGAGCATGATCCAGAGGAAAAAGTAGTAAACCAAAGAGTAGTCTGTAGCGGAAAAAGCGAAGTAAGAATAAGCACAAGACATACTTCGAGGCTCTTACCTGAAGAACGAGGTAGTGTTAAACCCGCACAAATCATGAACAGTGAGAATGAGGCGATAGCAGGTGCCTAAAGTACTGTGAATCACTGCAGAATAAATCTTAAAAGGCAACTCCTCACCGAACGGAGGACGAGCGGTCGAGGGTCTGTTACCAAAAAATTCATGGTAGCTGGGTTGCGTCTAGGTATCCACGCTCCAGTAAATAGATCAAACGCATCCTATACGAGTATTCAGCCAATTAAGCACACAAAAAAACGCAGATGCTCCCCGAAACTCACTTGTCTTGCCCCATCCAGGAAATTGTTCTTGAAGTATCGCAGCATTGATTTGACTCCATCCTCCATTAGACCTTTGCGAGTTCGCTTGTTGGTCCGTGTAAAATCAGACTTTAAAGCACCGGAACCAGCGTAAGCTTTCGAAATGGCGTCAGCGTGATCAGCCCACACTACAAGAATACGGTCAGATAGTAGGAAAACAGCAGATATAATCGCAACACACTTTCTCGAAAATCTTTACTGAGACTCTCAAAATCATCGACTCCTTGCTCTTTCGAAAGAACATCGATTTTTTGTAGCTGCTTTGTCAAGACGTATTTCGCCAGAGCTGCTTGGACGACGCTGGTGCGATCAAGATTGTCCATGCAATTCGTGCGCACTGTGCCGTGCTGTAATTGATTTGCTTTGGAATCGTTGGCGTCTAGATGGAAGTACCTGCAATGAGTTCAGTATAATTGTAATAAATCAAGACTGAAAGGCCAACCCCTGCTTCTGCAGATCAGCCTGCAGTTTGTCTAATAACAAACTGATTCGATCCCAGCGCATATTTTTGCATTCGGTATGGAAATCAAAGTACTGATATCGCACGTCAGGTAAATTTAGCTGCAAAACAGGTTAAGAATGACCAGACAATTTGATTAAGGGAATCAATTACTTGTTCCATGTAACGTTCGTAAGCATCCTTGATGGGTTTCTCGTACCCCTTGTGATTCACGAGATTGACCAAGGTCTGGGAGCCGTACGTTGAAACTTGCGCTAACAGATGTGACTTCATTGCGTTGACCTGGTCTCGATTCGATTAACAGTGCAACTGCAAGAAGCGAATGCGCATACCGTATTGGGTAGTTCCATCACCTGAAGGTCAGGTTTATACCTCACCGTATTAACCTCAGCCCAGAAAAACGGTACACTCCCTCGTATCTGCACAAAACTGAATTTATGGGCAAAATCGTCGCCCGCCCGTATTGCACCAGTTGTGTTTTGATGCTCAACAAACAAGAGTTGCTCCGACTCGTTGAAGTTGGCGACATGACCATCGTGGTCTACACCACGACGGAAGTACCGCGTCCCTGCACGATAGCGCGAGCGACGACTGATAAGTGCCAGTTGCATGTGCCGTCCATGGATGAAAAGGGACCGAACATCAAACGCTAAACAGAAGCTAAGTGAACATGAGGATACAACGAGCATGGTGGCTCACTTCCGTAAATGACAGGGAGAATATAATGGCTTAGCTACGAAAGGGCGCGTATAAGGACGTGTCAATGAACAAAATGAAGGAACTCACATCCTGTTTTTGGCTGGATTCTATAAATTTTGACTGAAGGAACCTGAATAAGGGGTCAGGCCATTCCGCAGCAATACGAGGGGGTGCCAGAATTCACTTATTCCAGAAGAATCTATCATCCGCCTAGAATACAAGATTTAGTCCTAAATCAAGGAAACACGATGTGATGCCATACCACTTCGAAAAGGCCCTTATTCGAGTCTGTGTTTTGGTTTTCCAATTGGGCCTGCAGACGTCTGGTCATATCCCAAGTATAGCTGTAGAGGAAGTTGCTGGCTTTTAGATGTGAACGAAGAAGCGCCAAAAGATGTGCTTCGACTGGGTGAGGAGGACTGAGCACGGGCGCGTTGGGGTTTAGAGGAAGGATATCAAAGTCTGTTGCTCGAAAAATGTCGTGTCCTGACAGACGACCAAGTGGCTCACGGCCGGTAAGAACGATAATGTACTCTGCTGTTAATTTTTGTCAGAACTTGCAGTAGAACTTGATCCAGGTCAGAACGTACAGAGCGAGAGTGAAATCAATCCTAAAATTCCATACACGGGTTTACCGAAAGCACGAGCATGCTGAGGAATTGGACTTGAATATGCTGAGCCACCATTAGAGTCAACCAGAAGTAGAGTCAAACCAAAGACTTGCGATTGAGCATAACTTCGGCGGTAGCACGATGCACTGTCAGAGACTGTGTAGCGAGAAGCTCACCCGTTGGGACGAATATGTAAGCTTCGTCGCCAACAGTGTATCTGCAGAAACCATGAGTCCCCAAGCAAAGTAGATTCAGAACGCAGAATGGACGGACAGATTCAGACGTTGGTGAACAGGCTTCATGGCGGTGGAACGGTAACCCCTTTCGTTACGCGTGATCTGAAGCAGGCTTGGTTCTGCGCCAGAATGAAGCTCACGCCAGAACTCCTCGCCCAAGCCCCCTCTGCGCTCAATCCGACGAAGGAACGCCAGCTGGACCTTCGAGGCGAGCATTACTGTTCTACAGCCAAATTTACTTCTTTTCTTATCTAAATAAAGGTTACAAAATCCCGGCAATCGAAAATTTGGGTGTTACCAGAGTACGCGACTTTTTGTAGCTTCCGTTTCTTCATTTTCTCTCAATTTCATTTTCAATCAGGACCAACAGGATGCTATTGACCTCACTGATAACTCGATAACCGTCCTTGGAAATCTCCCCCTGCTAAAGCGCCTCCGCACGCTCTTCATTTCCAACAACCGAATATCATCCATCTCCCCGTCTATCCATCTTTCCGTTCCAAATCTTACCACTCTCGTCCTCACAAATAACAACATCTCCGAAATAGGCGATCTCGAACCGCTCAAAGAACTGAAAAATCTCAAATATCTCTGTCTGTTGGGAAATCCCGTTCGGGAAAAAAAATGGTATCGCGAGTGGCTAGCATGGAGGATACCTGGACTGAGAGTTTTAGATTTTCAGAGAATTCGCGACAAGGTGTGTCTCTACAAGCGCGTTCGATCGATGGGCCATCGATTGAACCACTCCATGTAGGAGAGAGCACTTGGAAAACAGACATTCCTCACGGCCGATAAGCGCTTGACCGCACTGGCAGAAACGTTGTCAGCCACAATTTCAACCACTTCTTCTAAAACGGCTCTCA
This sequence comes from Collybiopsis confluens, assembly GCA_013368555.1. Lineage (NCBI taxonomy): Eukaryota > Fungi > Basidiomycota > Agaricomycetes > Agaricales > Omphalotaceae > Collybiopsis > Collybiopsis confluens. Next base: position 115,043 of record JAACJN010000041.1, read on the forward strand.
CAGCGGATGAACCGCGGCTAGCATCCGCCATGGTCAATGCAGGTCGGTTAATGTCAAAAGAAGACGCAGAGCGAGTCAAGGCCGCGATAGCGAAAGCAACCAGCATCGAGGAGATCAGACGGCTCGAGAGAAGTCTCAGAGAAGGTTATCTGCCAGAAATGGAATCAGTGGGTGCATAACGCTCATTCGACACGCTGTTGTACTGTATTCTATTTAATTTCCAATGTACAAGCCGTGCATTGCAATGGCGATGACGGACCAGAGATTGAACAGAGACGAAACTCCGTGCAATGCCCCAAAGCGTTTGTTCAATGCCTTCATGGCGTCCGAAACCTAGGAAAGGAAAGAAAGAGTAAACCTCAATATCCTTCGAAAACGACACGAAACACGGACCCCGGGTTCATTGTACACTTTGCCCTCTTCCTTCTCCAATCTGTGGCGCTCGAACATGGTCCTGAACCTTATGTCAGAGCATTCGCAGAAGACGCATAAAGCTGGACGCACTTGCTAGTCATAGGACCAATCACAAAATAGTTTGTTCCTTGAGACATTAAAACCGAAATCAAGAGATAGAATTGAGATACGTCGGCCACGAGCGGTCGATCATAGTAGGTCAGAACATCGGGATGAGAGAAAGTCCAAAGGACGAGAAGACTCGATACGATTGAAATTGAGAGGACAAAATAGATGGGGAAGGTCTTGTGCTGTAAATTTCCGAACTGTTGACGAGCTGGGGAGGCCGCTCATTAGCACATATGGAACTGGATCAGAACGACGGGAACTTACGGAGTGTCTTGAAAGCAATTATACCTTTCAAAAATAATGAGAATGCTAAGCAAGCCGTCCACGTATATGCATACCTCCGAAGAAGGTGATCCAGACAGCTAAATTTCAACTGTTAGCTTACAAGCTGGAAAACTCGCAAGCGCGTCGGTACACCACGTACACATCCCAAATAGCCATGAATACAAAATCGTGTACAGTCCATTAGCTGAAAAAAGACTCAGCACCGAGCTGAGAGTGAGCTCTTCGACTTTGGACATGGCTGGCGTAATGAGAGAAGATGGGTAATTGCAATTACTCATCCAGCTTATCACGCCCCTTGACGATGGTATACAATCAATCAATCAATACGGTAGCTCATTCTTCACCCCCTGTTCATCCACCAGAGCTTTCCTTCCGAATGGACGATCCATCTTCCACCACAATACCGTCCCTAGTACGCTCTGCCGCCGCCGCCTTCCTCCGTGCATCGCGGTCTGCGAGGAACTTGAGCCCTGTAAGGAGAACCTGATGGTCATTAGTGACTTTGCACACTTTTTGAGCAGGTCACAACTCACCAGACCCGCGATTACAAGCCCGAAAGTAGTTGGGAAACCTCTCCGGAATCTAGTATCGGGTGGGGGGGGTAAATAAGCCTCACCAACGTGGTTCGGTGCATAGACGTACGTGGGCGCCCTGATAAGAATAGACGATGTGTCAACTAGATAACCAAGTACAAGCCTGAACGATGCACATACATCGTCTGAGGGAAAATGACTATAGGAAGCCAAGCGCTTACAGCGTACTGGAATCCATTCATAGACGAGATGGTCAATGCTCGCACTACGAGACCAGGATTAATAAATAACGACTCAGAAATCTCAGATGGGTACCCATGCTCACATTCATTGTCATCAGCCAAAAGTTCGTTAGCCCAAGTGTAGAAGACAGCCGTCATGAGTTGTACTCCCTGATTCATTTACAATTGATGAAATAAATCAGGAATCGATAGAGCCAACGCACGCCTGTCATGAAAGCAAAAAGAATCAATTTTTCGTTCTGGGGCCAAAATGCTAGGATGCCTGTTGGAAGGAGGCCATAAAACTGACACAAAGGGGAGGTCGTAAAGCAGGGATTCGAGACTGGATGATAGGACTCACCAGGGGTCCAAACACAAATGCGAAACGTGAACCACTAAGGTCGCTACCAAGTCCCCAAAGAAAAATACAAAAGGCTGAGATGAGATACGAGCATGATGGAATAATGTTGCGTTCAACTACGCTATATCCAGTCGCCTCTGAAGGTTGAATGACATGTCCTCAGCGTCGAGTGCGTCATCATGTAGCCCAAAACACGCACTCATCCATATCGCAAAGAATCCCGTGTTTTGACACGAAGATCCATACAAGACATACCCTATAACCAGCGTGTACCATTCTGAAAAAGAAATAGGACGGAAACTCTAGTCACCGCACTAAATATCAATTATTACCCACTCCAGGATAAAAAGGCGCGCTTGAGCAAGGTCAAGTTTAGTTTAGTCTTGCCCGGTGGTGACTAAGTATATGCAAGCACCCATATCAGCGGACGATTAACAGTTTAAATCATTCGAATAACCTTCCCAATAGCAAGCGATCGTTCCAGAGCAAACTCTCTTTCTTTTTGATCCAGATACCAAACCCTTGTGTTCGATGGCAGGTCTGGCAGGACCAGTAACAACCCACAAGCGCAGGGGGCAGTCATCACACCACAGATAATGAACAGCCATCTGCGAATGTCAAGAGCAGCCAAGAGAGCTTGGAAAATGGAAGTAAGTACCTCCAACCAGCTAACAGTTCGCGTCAGTAACGATGAGGGTAGCACTTGAACGATATACCTATTCCATGCACGCCATCGAGTCTAGTATATACCGCCGCCTGCAGATATCCTCCGAATGATGTTCCCAATGTGCCTGCATTAAATAAGCTGAGAGAGAGAGAGAGTAGGAGGCAATGCAAGTCGATACCAGATAAATGAAAGATTGCAATTCGTTTGGCTAATTCATAAGTGTTGTACCAAGATCCCATAAGGTCTGAAAGAAGACTTGGTAGGACCAGGGAACAAGGTCAGAGATGCCCGTCGATACATACATAACATCGAGGGGAAAAATGATGCCTCAAACACGCCGACCATGAACCTAAAGGCATACATTTGGTTGGACGTTTTCGCCCCAGCTTGAGCAAATGTAAAAACGCCTGAGTTGATCCGGTCAGCAGGTTCACGAAACCGTTAGTTCCTACTTGGACTTGCCCCAACCGATTTCGTTTGCAAACAGGAAGAGAGAAGGTCGGACACGGGTGACAACCAGGGTCCCCGGGATCTGACGAGCTGTCTGTGAGTGCGGCCGAATCAACAAATATGCCATCCTACATACCTGGAATAAAGCATAGCCAATGGTATAGAACGTTCCCATCTATAAGCATAGGAAGTCTTCAGTTACCTTTCCCATCTTACTCGTATCACATACAAACGTGAATTGGTTTCCATTGATATCCAAATCCTCTTTCATTCTAGAAACCGGGTTTCAAGGCCTCCACCATGTAAGGAGCCCTATAATCTTACCCCGATACGTATGCATTGGTTAGATTTGCCGAATCCAGATACCGCATGAAAAACCCAAGGCACCCAACTATCAGAATGCCGAAATCCAGCTGAATCCGAAACGGGTCAGCCCAGGTGGAAATTAATTGTTAAACCACACCTTTCTCAACAGTTTCCTTTCAAATGGTGCCTTCAAGTGGGTATCCGAGTCCCAAATGTACGACTTGAACTTATTCCAGAACGTTGGGGAGCCCCTACCTTTGGTGCTTCCGGTCGCCATCTGGACAGGGCTCTGCGATGAGAAGGAAGAAAAGCGCAGATGTTCACAGGAAGGGAACACTTTAATACAATTCAGAAATAACAGATAAGATCTGAAGAGAAATTCGCGATAGCACAACTCAGCAGCAGCCTACGGCCACATGATAAGAAAGAGATATCATCAAACGAGACAAAGACGCAACCTCGTTCCATAACAGGGCTAGACGGACCTGTATGGGGGCACGGGAGACGAACGCATGACTGGAACGCTCATTTAAGATACAGCCCAAAATATGTATTATGTCCGGCTGCGATATGATATTTTCTATTTGGTTCAAAGAATCTAGTAGGTGTGTGTCGCACATTTATCCAATGACAAGCTTGCCATCCGCGTCGTTGAACTCGTAAGCGGGAACTTCGAGGTTGAGCTATCGGCTAAAGCATTAATACAATTTGAAATACGTGATTGTGCGCAGAACTCACGGGAGCAGGACCTTTACGGGCACGACCAGCTGTGAAGAGGAAAGAGTAAAATCTCCGCGCAATAAACAGAAGGACGAAATTGTTACGTACAAATATCATAGTGAGAACCGTGGCAAGGGCAGAACCTAAAGGTAGATGTTAGCGAATAATGAACAGTTAGTGAAGCAGTTGCGCACCAGCCACCAAAGTCGCCGGCTTCTCCAATCGGAACACAACCCAAATGAGTGCAAACGCCCAACATGATTAACCACTCTGGCCTCTGTGTTCGATCCTCGTCCGACTCTGGGTCTCGGAAAGTTTTCCAATTCGCAGATCTAGCCTCGTCAATTTCTCCCTGCGTCCTGTGTCGAATGAAAACAGGTTTGCCTCGCCATTTTATGATGGCGTTCTTTCCTTCGGGAATGGATGAAAGCTCAACTTCGACTTTGGCAAGAGCCAGGACATCGGCGGAAGCAGACATGGTTTTCAAGAATTCTGTGACGCTGGACTTGGCGACAGAGGCAGAAAGGACACCCATAGTGCCGACCATAAAGTAAGATAATGCCCGGTTATTATCAGAGTCTTTGGCGCGATAGTGGCCAAAGTCGGGCACTTCTGGAGCATCTTTGACGACAACTGAGGTATGGAGAAGACGTTGGTGGGATATCTTCGGGGCGGGTCCTACGGTTGCAAGTAAACATCAATAAAGGGAGAAAAGACGTTCAAAAAACTGACCGGTGGTATAGGTCTTTGAGAAAAGACCGAATTGAGAATTTGTAACGCCGCCAGCCCAAGAAGGAGGTGTATCGACTCGAGGACCCGATGCGCCATGGCCATGACCGTGACTGTCAGCCGGAGCCCGTACAGAGAGATTGAGGCTGGGTACTAGCGGAACGCCAGATGGGCGTGCGCGCACCGTAGGCGCTAGATTTAATGATTTTTTCACCGCCTGGAAGGAGGCCATGGAGGTTTTGGACGTTGGATGAATTCGGAAGCGGCCGGAACACTGAGCTAGTAACCTGAAAGGCCCGACGGGCCAATGGGAGATCCCGCGTTACGCTTATACCCGTGACCTAATCGACTCACGCACGTTCTGAGAGCACTTGTTAGACATTATATGACTCCGACGCTGGTACACGTTCAACTTCAACTGTCCCAACTTCAACCACTTGAAACGGCCAGACAAAGTGACCACGTGGTGAGAATCGACTAGGAGCTGATCTCATATCAGGCGACTGCACACAAGCCTTCAGTCGTTCCATTTACTGGTTCAATCCCACAACGGCCTTGTTCGAGCACCAATCGTCATCAAATAGCTTGTTGGTGATATCGCTTTGCTATCTGTATGATGACCCTCGAAAACTGGTTGGCTACTCTGCCACATTTTGCAACTCATACTTCTCACGAAAACATCGGCGAGAATACCTGCTTGACCTTGGGTATTCTAGTATCTCACCGAGCATAGCTGCCCGTGCCGCTCATGTTTGGTTCGAGTATAAAATACCGCAAGATGAGCTCTAATCTGCTGCGTAATGCCCTCGGCCTTCCTGCTATCCTACCTTACCTGTGCAGAGGTGAAGCCATTCACACTCAATATCGACAACAGTCAATTGGCTCCCGATGGCTTTGAGAGCTCGGCTATGCGCAATGGGACCTTCCCGGGGCCCACCTTCGTCGTTACTAGCAAAAGCGACGAGCGTCGACATCGTCATGAACAACAAGTTGACCCTAGCATGAGACGAAGTACTTCTATCGGAAGTAACTTCGTCTACCTGTATCAGCTCAGACTGGTTGTTAAATAAAATTTTAAGCACTGGCATGGTTTCTTCCAAGCAAGAACCTCTTATACCGATGGTCCTGCGTAGGTGCAATATGATACTCTCAAGGATGCTTACAGATCTTCCGCCACATATCTGTGAGGCAGGTTCTTTTCTTGCACTTCGTTCTTCAGCATATATGTGCACATAATGATTTAAATAGTGTCCTATTGCTCCACACGAGGCTTTCCACTACACTTTTGACACAGCTGGTCAGACCGGAAAGGGAGCGGGTAAATCAACTCCATAATCATGTGGATCTTTGGTCAACCGCGTTCTACACAGCTACTGGTACCACAGCCATATCAGCACTCAACACTGTGACGGATTGAGAGGAGCATTTATTGTTTACGGTCAGTCGGCTCATCTGTTTTTTTATCCCTCCTTGGCGGCCATCGAATCTTGGAAATAGACCCGAACGGTTCGTCGCATTCTTATGCTCACCTCTTGCCGGTCATTTGAGATTGAGAGATAGACCCCCTTGCGGATCTATATGATGTTGATGGTTCTTGACGCTAATGTTAACGACATCTCTTATATCTCCCCTCTGTTGCTTCAGATTTTGAGTGGAGCGGCAGATCCTCAAGACTTTTGCCATCGGTGATTATCAATTCAAGCACTTACTGAGATCTTCTTCTCATCCAGTCCAACTGGACGGTTGAAGTTTCGATTCCCGGAATCGGTTGAAGTACGTAATATGCGCCGCCTTAGCTCGCCCCTTCCACCGTGCGTTCTGTTTCATTGAATTCACCAGTGTTAGTTGTCATTTTTCGGAGTTCTTCAATGCACGGACACCAATTTGATATCACCCGCCGTGTGTCCAACTCAAATACTACTAATTTTGTGAACCCTCCTCGACGAGACTTCGTTCCGATCAATGGAGGAGATACCATCTACCTTCAGGTTCAAAGCCGTAAGTAGCTTTATCTTCATAGTGTACATTGAGCTCAGAAATCAATGATTAGGATAATCCTGGAGCCTGGTTGCGTTGGTCAGTTTAGAGTTCACCTTTTGATGTTTAGCTAATTGTTGATCATTTTATAACCACATCGACTGGCACTTGGAAGCAGGTCTCGCCGTCGTCTTTGCAGAATCTCCTGCGCTCAATCGCGAGCCTTCTCCACTTTCCCAACAAACGCCGCAGGACTAGCTTCCATTCAAGTGTCCCGAATACGATTCCCTCCAGTGACAGCCTGCATCCCGACTGTGGCGAGCGGTGAGCCCGATGCAAGGAATGGCCTTTGCCTCGAGATTCAAGTCTATATCAGACAGAAATCATTCAACTGCGAAGATGAGCATCCATTAAACTTATCACTCAAAAGCAATAGCATTGAATGTTTGTCATTCGCTTCTTGCCTCTCCTCGCCATCTTTTAACTTCAATAACTTCATTTGCCAATATGTCCACCGTTTTTGCCTGTTGCCCTAGATAGAATTAGTATGCCTCTATGGAGGGACTTTTCTTGGAAGCCTCAGTCTGTTTGTAAGGACAGGAGTTACGTCCTCGCTAAAGCTTTCGAACATTCAGTGGGAGTAGCCCACTGACCAGTACCGAACCATATTGTTTCATTTTCTAGGTGTGCTCGAATAAACTAAGACTGGGTTCACAACCAAGATTCCGTGCTTCCAGATTTCGTTGCGCCCTGACCTGGCAGGCTCAAAGAAAGCCCGCGCTTCCCCTCAAGCATGTGCCACATAGTTCACGAGGCTTCCCGCCCTTTCTCCGTCCTGACAAACTAAGAAGGCCGCGAGAGGCCGCGAAATAGGTATCAGCTTCATCAAGGGTCATTGATTGATGTTGAGTTGAAACTAAGACGGACCTTTGACTCGTTTTACGCTACGGGGCCTAGGGCGGAGCCGTGGTAGTATCGTGTTTACCATAGGCACCTAAAGCTTGTCCATGTGAGCGTTACAGATTTTCTGATCGCTAGGTTTTTGACAAAAGACCTCCGCTGCACGCAAAATGACTTAGCATGACATTATCGGTACTCGATTATCTGAGTACGATACAAGATGACCTCTTTCACATACGTTGCAGGGTCGACTGGGTAATTTTTCTTCTGATTGGGTGGCACTTGTCCGGAAGGTCAAAGCGCCTCATACTAGTCCCAATTTATCCCACTGCTACTAAATACAATATTGACAGAAAATGATGCATCTAAAACTTCAATGACGCCGTGCATGAATGCTATGCCGGTAAAAATTTGTCAATAAAATCTCACTGACCCGCGATAGTGATTGCTGCAGGGCTCCTGACGAGATGTAGACATGCTTTTCATTCCGTTTCTTAACCAGAGAGCACTGCAGTCACAAAGATCGGATAGGATAGGATAGGATATGAATCATACTGGGGAGGTCCGATTCCCGAACGGTAAATATTATATGACTTCGTCTCCAATATTTTTGTCTGGGACCAGGTCCTTTGGTGCTTCCCAGCTTATTCCACTGTCCGAGCTCTTTCTTCGCGGAGTAGCCCTTGATTCTTCCCAGACGACGACACATGTCCAAGTCAGCGCATAGTTACCAGCTTCCCTTTCCCATCAATTTGAACTTTATCATTTTTGAACATCCGTACGCTTGGGAGTTATTGCGTGGCCTGACTCAGTGCGCTTCATCCTTGCTTTTGCTCTGACGTTAGATTTCCAAGGAGAAATTTCTGGGCCCTGTAAGGCGACCTAGAATATACTGCTCAAACTAGCGAGAACTTCTGATAAAAACCAACGCTGGCAGCGTGGGCTTGGCCGGTGAATTCTGCTACGTCTTCGGATGTCTCAGTCGACATCGCTTAGCGATGTGTCGTACATTCTCCCCGCGGTTGTCTCCCGTAAGTAACGTGTTCGCTTGTAGAAGTACCGGAGGAGCTAGGTATCAGGAGCAATCCTGAGCCAGCTGAGACAGCGCCTCGTCTCCCATTTCTCGTGGTTGTCAAAAATAATAAGAATAAAAAGAGAAATCTATTTGCTTGGACGAGTACCCTGAAGAGACGAACGTGTATCCCCATTGCACTCAAAAGGTGTAAGTATCGATTGTATAAGAAATCTCAAGGGAACATATTTACATGGAACTGACTCGTTACACTCCTTTGAATCGGTGACCAAACTTTGTGCAGATAGTTCCTGTCGGAATAAGTAACAGCGCCCGAATATCCTCCATTTTCCAGTCACATATGGAGTTTCGAGTAACGTGGCGATGCAGAAGGGAATCATAATAATGGTAACGTACCACTGTACCGTACCCGTGCGCAGTTACCTTCCCAGAAAAACCATTCCAACTGCTCAGCACCACCAACGCTGGATTGGAACGGAGCATCCGTATAATTCGGTGTCGCATGCCTGCGTTGGTCCCTATTTGCAGGGTGCCTGATGCCAAAGAGAAAGTCTCCCAGCCTGAGTGAAAGCTGCAAAAGATCCTGGCACTTAAGAGAGTCGTCACCGTTCCAAACGTTTCTCTAAAAAAACCATAAACCGTCCTGAAAACCCTGGTCGACCAGAGAACCTGCTTGCGGACCAGTCTAGGAATATGTGGCATATCATGGAGCTTAGCTCCGAGGATGAACCTTCCAAAGGCGGGATCTGGAACGAATGCCAGCATTCTGCATCGGTACTGTTATGAAGGCGTTTCAGGTATGTAGCAGGATGTGGTTTGCCTGGGCCGTAAAAGTTTAGAGGAAAGGAAAAAAAAAATCCGATAAAATCTCGGCTGTCTGCGATGACGGAGATTATGTTTACATCAATCAGGTCGCATTGGTTTTTTTGCGGAAACCTCATATCGGTGCATTCCTTCCTTTAGAAGGATCAAATTAAGCCAAATATAATAAAACACACCTTCAGTGGCCACGAGTCAGGATTCGACAAACTGACTGTCGTGGAAGGACACACAAACAGATTTATGGTCTGCATCACATGGCCCCCGCCTCCACAACCAGGTCCTCTTCAGGACCTCGATAGTATATGCGGCAATGCTGCCACTGCTACCTACGGAGGCGGTGATCATGGGGAGCTCCGTCTAAGCAGGGTGGACCATGGTCACCTTCAAGATCCTGATTTAGAGATGCGCCCGAGCTGAGATTCCCGAGCCTAGATCACTTTTTACCGAAATGGGTGTGAATTACTTATCAGCAATGAATACTATGTAAATATGAATACAACTTTGTTCCAAGGATTCATATTCAAGGACGAGAGACACTTTTTTGACTTGAAAGTTTAACTGGATTTTCAACCTTTTCTTCTAAATCTTCGAAAAAAAAAAAGCTGATCGAATTCCGAGACCGGGGACCGGACAAGGTGGAAAAAAAGGCGCCCGTTGCCGATCAAACTTGGGGGGTCTTATACAAAGCTCAGGTCTTCTTGTTGATCAATTTCAGTTTCCTACTATGACCTCGCATCCTCATTACTCTTCCGTCGACGCGCCTCGCGTCCGTGGAGACGACAGAAACTCACAGTCTCCATCTGAAGATGCTTCCAATGGTGAACCCAATCCTTTGCCTAGTGGCTACTCATCTAATTTTTTTTTTGGTTTGTAGACGGCGACAGCAATCAGACCCTCACCTCGCAGACCCTCAATGCCGATGGCACGCCCAAGAGACCGATGAACGCGTTCATGATATTTGCTAGACGTAGGAGACCTCAGGTTTCCGCAGAAAATCAGTCGATGCGCACGGGGGAAATCAGCAAAATCCTTAGCAAGGAGTGGAATTCGATGCCTGCAGTGAGCTTCCTTGGGCCTTTTATTTTTCTCTTCACTGACCGTTATATAGTCCGAGAAGCAATTTTATCTTGACCGCGCAAAAGGTACGATATCAATCGCTTGACCTAGTAGACCGAGAGCTAATCAACTATTTTCCTTTTCATCTTTTGACAAACCTGTCTTTCCCCGTTGAATCTATAATTCTAGAGTTGAAAGAAACATTCAACTCAAAATATCCCGACTATGTCTACCGTCGGCGACCCAATCATTCGCGAAAACGAAGAAAGAGTGATTCTCATTCCGTCGAGGGCTCGGGAAATCCCGACTCCATACCCGACAATGGTATGCCCAGGCCGTACGATGATTCTATCCACTCGCGACCTTCCGGAATGCCTTCTTATGGTCATTCAGACCCTTACGGGCGCGATTCCCGACATCCATACGCGAATGCTGATAGGCCAAACCATCATCCGCATTCAATATCTCCTCCACTGAACCATAACGGACCCCTGCCGTCCCCACGCCTCCCTGGACATTCCAACACGATCCCGGCGCTGCATTCGTATCTATCTTCCCAAAATATCCCTTCTTCTGCCCAGCCCCACCATATGTATGGTTCCTCGTCTGCACATTCCAACTGGGATCATCCACGTCTTGATACTAAAATGGGTAACGATGGCCGTTTAGACTCTCCTCACGGTAGACCTCCCTCCAATGGCTCCAGCTCAATGTGGCCCCCACCTGAACGATCATCTTCTCGCGGATATGCTGGCCAGTCTGGTTCCCCAACAGGATCCGGTCCTAACTCAGCTGCCGGAGGCTCCGAGAGTAACTTCAATTTCCCAACTCTCAACTCGCCGTTTTTCCCTTCCGGAGGTAGCAGTGAATCAACTCAGCTACCACCTCCAGGTAGTTTGAACACAAGCAACAGTAGAAATGGGTACGACCATCGTTCGTATTCTCCGCCTCCCCTGGGAGCTTCTTTTGCTCAATCTGCTTCTCGCCATGGACTCGGCGGACTAGGCAACGATGGCATGACAAGGAGCCTGCCTCCTGTCCAGAGCATACCTGGCTATTCCCAGTCGGGGTTAGGTAATGGAGGTGGCGGAGGACCCCCAGCAGATATGTGGTCGAACAGAGGTTGACCCAATAGATTCCTCTCCTATTTAATCAGTGACTGCTCAACTGTCTGACATTGGGACGAGTTGAAGTTGATGCTGCTTTTCCTGTTTACCCTTCTAATTTCCCTGTGTATAATTGGTGTCCATGTGTATTCAAGAATCTCTCGCTCTGTGATCTCTGCGGGTGTACTTTTAGTGGTATTTGTTTCTTTGCCACCTCGGACGAGATTTAACCTTTTGTATCATTCTGTCTCTGGGTTTTTCCCTTCGATACTGCTCCTCTCGCTGTCAATGTTTTTCAGTTTACCATATAAAAAAACTCATCTCCCCATCTTTATGTGGAGCGAAAGGAATAAAGGCATGCCACTTTCCTATGTAAAATTGGGGCGTTTGTTTCATCTCTAGAGTTTCAGCGCGCTATGGAGAAAAGCCCGAAGAGAAAAAAATGTCAAAATTGGTTACCATTACAAGCCATACCAAGTAGTAACATTGTGCTGCGTGCATCACCCCCATCACTTCTATTTTTCAGATCAGAGATATGGACGGCCAATCACAACCTGAACCAATGCCCTATATCGCATACCAATGTTTCGCATCGTTCAAGAACCAAAACAACCTTCCCTCCTCTTTCTCATCTAGGGCAGATATCGCACGAGATTCTACTGCACCAAGCACAGCTAGTGGGGAGACAAAATGATTTTTGATAAAGTTTGCGTCAAGCAGGGTTCGCAATAGTTCCATCACTTCCTGCTTGTCATAGACGGATTTCAATCGCCAACGAAGCTCAGTCTGATATGGATAAGCATTTTACCGTCAAGAGAACAAATTAGCATACCTGAGAAATACCCGGCCTAAAAATGATTGTTCCCACAATGGCTCGCAACGCCGCTTCCCAAACATCTGATACCTTTTCACCAAATATATCCAACCAGCGGCGCGGGAACACCCGGATCAGCGGCGAACTGGATAATGCAACTGTCCAAGATCTGGCATGAGCGGATGAGACGAGTAGCGTGGTGTTGTACCCAACCCAGTGAAGGAAGGGATGAGGGTCACTGGTCATCTCGGACACCATTGAAAGAACATGGTCGGGTTCCAGCTTGGTGTTCATCTATCCAATTTGATGAGTATGAGTTGACTAGGAAAGCTCGTGCCTGCTTACGATCAGGTCCTGTTTCGACACCCCCTTCATGCCAGCCTGGGCTACGAGCCATAGAATCAGTTGAGCAGTTGTCAATTCTTGCGCATTGAAATGGGAGCTGCGAGCCTGCCACAATTCATCCAAGCACCCAGAACAGTCCACCACTGCATCCGAAATTTCCTTCCGACAACAAGCTGGTTGCCCGTTGACAGTGATACCGTGCTTTACGGCAGGGTTCTCGACAATGTCCACGATCGGGTTTTCTCCATCAAGGCTCTCAAGGTTCTCTCCATCATTCGAATTCGAGGCCGCGTCGGACAAACCAAAGAATCGGAAGTTGAGGTCGGTCTCGATTTGATCGTCATCTTCGAAGGCGGAATTCAGAATGTAGTAATAGGACGAACGACAATGTGCTAGAGACTAGACTCACCGGCTTTCTTGCTATTCCAGTCTAGCGTAACACGGCAAGCTTGTGGGTGAGAAGTGTCGATATTGAAGTCGACCTTGTTGTCAGAAACAAGTTGAATCAATGTTGCCATGTCCCCATCCGACGCTAGCAAAGGCCATGCTCGCCAGTCTTCTTCCTGAGCTGAAAGTTCTTCGAGCGCTGCGGCATCTTGGAAAGTATCTCGATTGATCACACCATTGAGGGCATTCTGATTGCTAGACCAACATTTAAGAACCAATATTCGAGCGGGATCATCCGTAAAACGACATACACTTCCGATATCTTTAAAAGTCTTCCCGGTTGCGATTTCTGGGGATCGCGGACAAGCTTCGAAAGTACGCCACGACCAAGAAGGTTTGCCGCGGCGACTGGAACATTCCCTTCACCGACACTTGACAGCAATGCTGAAGCAGCATCTGGTTCATAAACTTCGTTAGGGGTTCCCAGCACCATCTAAAACATATACTCAAGATGGCATTGACGAGGGACTGTAAAATCAAATTACCTTGAGTGTGGCTTCAGCTAGACACATCTCTTCAGACGAAGAGTCTTCGAGGGGAAGCTCGTCTTGATGGGAAGTGAACGGAAGGCCGAGCATACCTCGTTCTCGCCCTTCTTCGACCAATGCATTCCAGACAAAGTCCCATGTAGGAGCGCTGGGAGTATTATCAATCACATCGAATTGTTCGAAGATACTCGAAATGTCGCTTGGGATAGCTGGTTGGGCATGCTGTTGAGCTGGCAGATATCCAACTCGTCTTAATAGAAAGATCAGACGAATAGTAACATAAGGGCGGGTGAAAACCACTCACAGGGCATTTTTATCGATATGCTTTCGAAGGAACTCAATGTGTTTGATAAGATCAAAATTGGTCGCGCTCGAAGGGTCAGGGTCTGGAAGATGTTCGGATCCACGGTGCTGGACCCAGATATGATACCAACTTTCTTCGAGACGGTTAAGGTATGTATCACCACCAGTCGCTTCGCGAAGATGAGCAACACGTTGACGGACGGTATTTCTAGGGACAGCAGGAAAAACTTGCTCGAAAGCGCCCCAATCTAAGCGAACTGCGTCGCGGCATCTCGCTTTGACAATAGCAGCTGCATCACGAGCCAGCTCCTCATACTCTTGGGTCCACATAAATCGCTGCCGACGTGTTATGGGACGTGGTCTGTTGTCATTATCTTCGGGTGGATCTGTAAAAGAGGATCGGTCAGAAGAGAAACCAATTATGATGTGACTGAGATCTACCATCTTTAGCACGTTTCTTACGTTGTTTCCGAGGGGGACGACTGTGATCTAGACGAGGGCCTTGTTCAGAGATGAGTTCTACGATAGAGCGTTCCGGTGGATTCATAGCAACAGGGGGTACCACATTGGAGAGCGGTGCTGCAATTTGGGAGGAGGATGCCACAGACGATCCTTTGGCCGTTGACGTTTTTTTGGCCTTCCATACCTTCTTCGACATCAATTCAGATTCCTGTATGGCAGCAGCGATCTCCGCCTCCCACTTCTGAATATCTTGGACGGATGTAGACTGGCCGAATCGATCATGAATTTGTTTGATCCTGAGGGACACAGACTTTTTTATGGCCTCGGGGTGGACGCGCTGGAGCAACTGAGTCCACTCTTCCTCTCTGCGCTGATGCGCGTCTTCAGCTTTCTTCCTTAATGACGCCTGAGCTTCAGCTGCCTGTAGAGTCACTTTCTCCTTCGCTTCGCGCTTTAGCCTCTTCCGAGCTTTCTCGGTTTCCTTGGTCAATTTTCCCTGGATATCTGTATAATATTCCCGCACCACCTCCCGAGGAGCGCTGATGACCCAAGATATTTTGTCAATCTGGGTATCACCGCTCTCACTGTCACTATCCAACGGAGTGATCCCCGTCGCAATGTTGTAGAACCGGTTCAGGTACTGCATTTGTAACCACGAGAGCTTGTACCAAGTAGACCAAGATACGCGATGACGCAGTGTACGAGCTGTTCCTCGGCTTATGTTCAAGGGCGGAGTGTTGCTAACCGCTTGATTCAAGGGTTCCATGGTCTGGTTCAGGCATGTATTCTCCAATAGGTCCCAGTAAGTCACAGCACCCGATACTGAACCAACAAGGACATCCCGCAGAAATGGCGGGTCAGTGGCAGATTTTGCCCAATGATGAACGGGCGCCACCTCATTGAATTTCCAGTATGTGGGAGCAGAACTAGGTGTTTGTGGAGTCCACCCTACCGGTGCGATGTTAAACGCGGCAGGATGACCGTCCTTGGCTTCGCAAATGAACGCCGGAGAATCAGATTCGGATGTAGTGAGCGGCGTAACGAGCCCAAGAGCCTGAAGTATTTCTAGACTGTCCAGCAATTTGGCACTAGGTCGAGCTTTTTTCACCTGCAGGATATCCTTGATGTTGTCCGGTAGATCCTTTACAGCAGTGTTCGTACCATGGGCAGAGACCACGAGTTCGAGGAGAGCCTCCGAATGTACAGTCGGAGAAACAAGTTTGCAATACTGTCTTAGAGGAAGATCCAAGGATAGGAAAGACAAGTGAAGGACCTTGTGCTGATGAGAGGCAATATGAGAGGATGGATGGGCCGTTTCGAACGCATGGAGACTGATCAGGTGTACTTCTCGCGCCCGAACACACTTGGGGATGATTGTATGATAGGCCTGGTGAAGTGTACTTCGTTCAGTGAGGAGGACATCCCGAATGGCGCTCTCCTCTCCCGAAAAGATCTCATCGGCACGCTCAGTATTCTTCTGCCAGCTTTCCGGACCATCAGTCGCCTTCTCCAACTTCTTTATCGGGGCAAGTTTCCTGACGGATGAGCGCCGACTCACCTGACCATAACCTACTGCTTCCTCAATTACCCTCCCCAAAGGTTGCGGAGTTATAGGAGGCAAGTTATTTGTGGTAGACAAGTTTGACAGGAAGACAGACATCTGGGCATCAGTTACGTGGGGTAGATATGCAATGACCGTTTGGCGAGTAGTGCCGATATACATTGGAACTGTTGTCGTCAATTGTTTAACCTTTCCACGACTCTCCATCGAATTGAACATCGCGGTCACGGTACGTTTGTCTGTTCTAGTTCCTGGAGGAGAGCTAGCAGGTTCCCCGGCCTTTGCGAGGGTCTCAAGGAGTGCTGAATGAGTGTCATAGATCTCCTTTGTCTGAATGTTCACAATCCCTCCGAGCATCTCGAGACAGCGCAACAGCTCGTTTTCCCGACGAAGATTGGATACGTTGATCTTGGGTCTAGGCGTTACACCCTTTGAAGTTGATCTGGCCGCTTCGTGTCGAGGGGTAGAAGCAGAATAAGGCCCGGCGAGCGCATTGGAGTTCTGGGTGCTGTGAGCATCTACATCAGCATCTACATCCTGATTCTCGACCGTCATGCCATCCGGATGCTCTTTCGAAGCTAACAATCCCCCCGAGGGGGGCAATTGTTCTCCAATCGTAACTTGCGATGTCTCCCGATCTTCAACCGTGGTGGAGGAGGCCACCCTTACAGTCTCATCTACTTCAGTCATTAAGATATCCTCATCCGGATATGAATGAGGTTCTTCGTTTCCGACCATGGTATCGACACCTATAGCTCCCCCCTGGGGGCGGGGTGTAGTCGCTTCTTGCTGACCACCAGCGGGCATCGCACTGGATACGTCACTATCTTTTTCGGCCGGAGGATCTTCGCCACCACCGTTGGACTGATCATGGCTGACGAAGGTTGACAGAGGAAGAGAAGAAAGTGAGGGTTCTGCAATGAACTCGGGTACAGGACGAGGCTTTCCTTCGTCTCCATCTCTCACACTCTCCCCTTCCGCACCCTTATCCCGTCCCAAATGTACCTCATCTCTATCCAACTGATCAACCACCTCCCCACCTTCATGGTGGCCAGCCTCAGCCTCATCCACATCTTCCCCGAATTCCATCAAACTCTTCCTCGTACTCGCCCTCGCAGACCTTCGTAAACGAGCCGGTTCATTACTAGTCTGAGCACCAGCGCCGCTACCGCTTCCGCCGGCGGTCTCATTAGCATCTACTACCACAGGCACAGGATGCTTCCTAGGCCGACCCCGTTTCTTGGGCGGCTCATCAGGTTTCGCTTTCGGTGGTCGTCCACGTTTCTTGGGAATCTGTGGATCGGTGTCATCAACGACCGGTGGACCTCGCTTCTTTGAATTTCCAGAAGGACCTTCAAATAGAGAGAAAATTTGAACAATCAACAAGAAGATACGAGTGAAAAAAAAGCATTGCCTTCCGTAGCTCCCGTAGCTTCGGCCCCAGCATCCTCTGAAAATTTCACCTTCCGTTTCTTTGCCGGACGGGCCGAGATGGGGGCATTCGTATCATTGACAGCATCACCACCAGCTTCTTCTGCCTTTCGTTTCCGACGAGGTTTTGCAGTGTCACGTGCAACCGCTTTGGTAGCCTTCTTAGCGGCCTTCACAAGTTTGGCAGGATCATCGTCCTTGAAAGAATCCTGATAATGATACAACTCTTCTTCATCCTTATAAAAGCCCGCCGCGTCGATATGCGCGAATCCACCAACATTATCGAAATCTACATCGGCGTATCCTGCAGTCGACTTGTCAAGGTTTTCCTGTTCGACCAGGGCACGGTAGGCGGAGACGGTGAAGTAACGATGTCGACGTTCTCGGCCGTTATTTTCGAGGAGCGCTGCCACACCGATATCGCCTAAATGAGGCGGAGGGTGAAATTTTTCAACGCGGGTGAGGATAAGCTCAATCGTTCGTCGGTCAAACTGGCATAGAGCACTTGACAGTTCCTGCAGTCCAGTAAAGGTTAATCGAACTGGGGATTTTTGAAAAAAAATGAGAAATTCACCGATAAAGTCATTCCAGTCGTTCCTGCTTCTTCGAGGAGGTCACTGATCTGCTTGTGAATGGTGACATTGGCTTTGAAACCTCCTAGATCTTTTTTATCAATGAGCTATGGCGTGCAGCTGGAACGTAATAGATAAAAGGCACACCCAAGTCATACTCCTGCTCTTCATCTTCTTGCGTCGGCGGTACCACTACCACCACAGCCCCATCACCGTCTGCCACGTTTTCGTTTACTAGACGAAGGCACAAGACTGTCGCAACATTGGATCTTTTCTTCTTGCTCGGCACGACCACTTTTTCAATAACCCCTTGCTGGATCAATTCCTGAATACGCCTCTGGAAAAACCGTCGATCAGTTTTTGTCGGGTGCGCAAAGCCCTAGCGATAAGGGTGATTGTCAGACTAGAATTGCTAGAACACGAGAGACAAGTTGAACGCACAATAGTAACGAGCATATTACTTGCGACATGAATATTATTTGTAGAAGCTTTCAGCAGCTTGACGACGCGCCCCCGTACCAAAGGTAAACTGGACAAGTGTCTTGCATCGATGGGGGTAAAACCAAGCGAAGTAGCTGTAGGGCTTTCCTTTTCTTCTTCTTCTTCTTGCGGGTGAGATGATGCGCCAGAAGTGGTTGGATTCTTAGACGCAAGTTCGGCTCGAAGTTCCTCATCTCTGATTGCCTTCCAAGAATCACTCCGTTCAAAGAAATAGCGATGGATGACGAAATGAGTTCCTACACCTCCGCGTCTGACTTTTACACTGATGTACCAAATAAAAATTAAGATAAGCAAAAAAAGCCTTAGATCCCGCCAGGAGGAGTCAAGCTCACACAAGGTTGAGATCCGTAAGCTGTTTGACAAGATAAAAGCACGTTTTCTGATCATATTTCGTCTCTTGGCCGAGCTTGACGACAGTAACACCTTCATATCTTCCGCGAGTGATAATCTGAAGCGCACTATACACCATTGGACTCATTTTCGAAAACTGCGACACCAGAGTCAAAACGAAATTGAGCGGCTGAGCATCGTAACGTACCCGAATATGAGTCCCAGTAACAGCAGAATAGATAGAATCTCTATCTCCAGCGATCCGAAGCATACTTCCATACTCTCTCTGTAACTCTGCCAGCGGCCGTGATTTAGCATCGGGAACGAGATCCAAAGCGGAGGGTTGAGTTGGCACGACGAGTATTTCGCCTCTAGCGCTCGCTTTTCGCTTCGCGCTCACTTGGGGAGCAATCCATACCTGAGACGTGATTCCAGGCGGTATGGTGCCAACGAGAACAGTCGGTTGCTGAATGACGAGCGACCAAACGAAAGCACAAAAAGCATCGTCGATTTTCTGGTTGGCAGACTGGGTTGAATGCGCGTAAAAGTCTTTGATAAAATCTGTTAACCGACTGACGTCGCAGCCTGAAAAAAGGAAGTCAGCCGCGCGGCAACGGTTGTGGGTTCGAACCCTCGCCATCCCCGTCCTAGGAAACTTTTCGTTCTTAATTTTATTTTCCACTCACCAAGATCACCATCGAAGGCTAGTTCGCGGAGACAGTGGTGCAGAAGCTCGTCCATGTCTTCAAACTCTTGCCTCACTATCGATGGTGGGAGCGGGCGGTCGAGCGGAGGGGGGCGGGGTTCGATCGGAGTCGGAGATCAGGTGACTGTTGATGAATAAGCGACAGTTATTTCTTTTTTAAAATTTTTACAGTGTCTATCTACAAGGGGGAGAATGAGGGGTAATGCTGGGTGTGTATCTAAAAAGGTATGCAGGAATGCCCGAAATACAAAAGAAATAAGAAATTATAAAAAAGAAATTACTAAGTCTTTTAGGCAGGAGCAGCCCGCATCCGTTCCCGTTCATCCCATAATCGTCGTAAAACATCTGTAAAAGCCAACTTGCCCAGCTGAGCATTTTGTTCAAACCGCTGCGCCATCCATTTCTCTAAACCGTCCGCTGCACTTCGCCAAATAGCCATCCTAGCCTGGATCTCTGCAGTCTGGGTGAACGATGTACTACGCCCTGAGGTTGGCGAAGGGACGTAGGTGATCTGTTCCAGACAGGTCGCAAATTGGGATAGGGAGAGATTTTCAGAGGTTATCGTTGCGTTTTGTATCCGAGGGTCGATAAATGATATTTCCCGGACAAAGGCGTCTTCAGAACCGCCAAATAACTGGGCATATGTATGTCAGGATGCAGTTTGAGAATGAAAAAGTCCGAGAGCGCGCACTTTGACTATCCACTTGGGTGCTTTTTGTTTGCATCCCAATACCCGCTCTGTCCTGATAACTCCGGTCCTGGGATCCACCGAGCGGTCTACAACGTCTATACTGACAACATGTGTACATTTCGGGTTTGGGTACTTGTGCCACATTCCAATAACGACATGAGACCAAGGATGACTGGACAAAAAGAGAATCAGTTCAGCTCCGGCGATACGACAGCTCATAGTGAGAAAAAAGAAAGAGAACTTACTCGTAGCTGTAAGTCTGGTTAACGAAGTGCATGATGGAGATAGTCTATGAAAATTAATTATTCCTTTAGAGAGAGGATGAGATACAAGTAGAGAGAGGAATTCTAAGAGCAGAAATGCGCTCGTGTGGTGCAAGACGACGACGAAAAACCGATTCTCAATTTGTTCCCACACTCCTATTACGGCTTGTGATACTTCGGCCAATATCTGCGCGCTAATCCGATTGGCTCTCAGCCGGTTTGTGAACAGCATAGTTCTGAAGCAAAAGCCTCCTGAGCGGCAGCTAGCGGTATTATTGCTATGCAGCAGGCTCGTAATGTATGTAGGTCCTCGTCCATGACTTCAATCAATAACACCAAGATGGTCCTCTTTTATCGTTCCAATCGCAAACTAGAGAGCGAGCACGTTGAGCACATTCACAGAGAAAGAAGAAAAACATCCAACCACGCACAATCTCCGTCGCATCAACTCGTGTACCAACAATCTTTAACCGTATCTTCGTGTTCTTCTCAATGATCTAGAGATGAATAGGTGTGAAGAGACGCGAGGCCGAAATCGAACAACCAGTTTTACCTGCTCTTCAGATGCAAACGACGGGGGATTCGAGTTTGGATCGAATTTCATGTCAGGGTGGATTAACTGGAGCCAAAAAAAAAAACCGTAAATATCAACCCCAAAAGCACACAAGCCAACCAACCTGATGTGACACAAATACCGATAATGGCCCAACATCAGCGAAAAAGCCCATCTAGACAAAGGTTCCAGTCCGCAATGTCTTGCAGGAAGAATATCTCAACGAACCTTGGTAACATTATTCACCACCCCATCCACCACCTCCCCTTTGAATGGCTTGAACACAATCGCCCGATACCTCGTTATAAACTCTGCCTGCCCCGTCCCACTAATAACCATTCCTTTCCCAATATCAAGAATAGACACCACAGCAATGATGTACCCAAATTTACCAGAACATGTCCCTTCCACGTCCGAATAGAGCTTGGATTCCAGGAAATTCAGCATACGCGGTCCAAAATACGATGGGTGCAGCATGATGGGGTGCGTTAGCTCTTTCTAGTGAGTTGAAAAGATGATATGCGCAATCGTTCTGGACAGTACTGAGCAGGACTTACGATGAAGAACATGATGGGGACAAGCAAGTTCAACACGCTTCAGGCGCTAATTTAGACGACTTCCCCAAACTTTTTTCCGTCCTATACAAATTAAGTACATGTCTATTGTACGGGTATTTCCACGTAAATACAGCATCCAGTAATCCTGAATCTCAGAAAGCTTTCAACTCCGCTATCCTGGCTCTCATTCTCGGACTACAGAGTAGAGTCAGTCCAAAATCGCAAGAGATCTTCATGGCAACTCACACTTCCGAAAGTTTAGTCTCCAAAGCTTGCTTCTCCGTCTGAAGAGCTAATCGCTTCTCCGCATCCAGCTTGGTGCTGAAATATCAAGCATAATATCATAATATGAGGTGATGTCCATTTCGGCCTAGAGAAGCACTCACAAAACATATCCTCCCTGTCCATCATAATGTAGGATCATGGCATGATACTTCCATAGCGAAGGCCGATGAGATACGGTCAAAAGCGTTATTCCCAATTCGGTCGCATGCTCCATCATTCGGCCCTCCATCTCTGCAGGGACGAGCGAGGTAGCTTCGTCCAGGATGGCATACTGTATACATCGAATGATGAAAACAGTTCCCCCATAATTAATCACACAACACTCACCTTGGGGTTGTGGTAGAATAATCTAGCCCACGCTATCTTCTGCTTGTCACCTCCGCTCAGCGCATCTCTCCACTCTCTCACAGCATCCCAGCCACCTTCACGTTCTACGACATTGTCCATTTGGACGACCCGAAGGATGACCAGTAAATCGCCATCGGTGATACCTCCTGAAGATGAAAGCGAACGGTCAGCAACTACGAAATTTGAGACCCTACAAAATATGACTCACGAGCTGCCATCTCCCGCTGGCTGTGAGGATAGATGACTTGGTCCCTCAGAGTTCCAAGAGTAAGATATGGCCGTTGCGGAATCAGAATAAACGAAGAAGCTGGTGGTTTCCTAACGGTTCCACCATAGACTGGCCATAGTCCACCGAGAATACGGAAAAGAGATGATTTCCCACAACCTTGGGAATACCCACCTCAGTTCTGTTTCGAGACCGGATTCTCAAGATCGACTCTTACCGTTAGGTCCAACGATCAACAGATGTTGCTGTAAAGAACTGTAAACGGCATTCGTGACGGGAGAATTAACGAGCACTTACACCATGCTTAATCTTAAAGCTGAGACTGCGCAATAAAACGTCACCATTCGGTGTCACAATAGGAACATTCTCGAATTCAATATCATCCGAATTCTCTGAGATTAATACTTCTCCTCTTCCCTTCAGGACTGTTACAGGCTAGTCAGTAATTGATAAGGAACAACAATGCACGCGGAAACGTACTCTTTGCGTTCTCTTCGATGCTCGCACTGCTGACCAGAGCCTTTTCGAACTTCCCCTTTTTGATGTCCTCCATGGTTTCTAGGAGTGCAGACACACGAGCAGTGTAGCCAGCCAGTTCCGAGAGATCCTTGTACGAATACATGACACGACCAAAGGCATCTGGAAGACGGATCTTTAGCGACGCAGTCAAAACATCGAGTAAACGTCATTACCGGACGAAGAAAGTAGGAGCCTTCGATTGGTCACAAATCCTGGTCAGTGTATGTGTAGTTTTGAGTAACAGGATGACCGAATATCAGTGATCTTTCTGTACCTTCTGTCCGACCTCCCAAGTCAATGCCCGTATCTCCCGGGAGCTTGAAAAAGACAGGAATAGCGCATAGCAGAAGCTAACGTCCAAATGAGGAAGACATTTATTGATAAGAGGAGGGCAGTTTCGCGCACCCCAAAGCTTCCCCATAACCATTTCACTATTCCTTCCTCAACTGTTCCAAACCACCACCTCCGCCTCAGGACCTTGCGCTCATGCAAAACGACAGTAGCGTACTCCCTCTCCACGAGCATTTTCTCAGCCCCTTCACCTCTCATGAACGCGATTTCTTCGGCAAATTCAGCTAAACGCGAGTGACTATGTCGCAGAGCTCCTGCAAGTTGAGCTGACAGTGCAGTATAAGAACCAAATGGCGGGGTCAGGCTCCGCACTGCCAAATAAAAATAAAAGCTGTCAGACCAATCTTTACGTAGACGGTACATGCGAGAACACTCACGTAGAGCAGCACTCAATTGGACCAAGATTGTGAGCCCGATCAGTCCTTCGGCACCAACGTTTTGAGATAACTGATAGTTGTACAGGATGACATCCAGGACGGGTTTCGCGAGATTCGAGTAGATCGCTGCAAGGCTCCCTGAAAAGCGCTGTATGTCGTGCGTAATCATCCTACAGAGTCAGGAGGGTAAAAAAGACATTATGATTGAGTGGGCGTTCAGGAACGTACTGATCTGGGTTCTTTATTCGGTCGTCCAGATTCGCTAAATACTCGGTGACACGAAGAACCCTTAGGCTGATTAAAAACATACATAGCTTGTAATAGACCTTCCCCTGAGGCCCAAACTCGTTCTTCTCACCCAGATATTCCTTCATTACGAGGTTGGTCAATCTAGTCCGGTAAGCAATGGCAAGTTTGTTTTGGATATAGCTCAGATAACTGTTGGTCCATGTTGCTGGGAGGGCAACGAGAAGCCATCGCAGAATGTTGAAGAAGAACTCTTTTGGTCTTGCACGTACGAGTGATGCCACAATCCTACAGAATGGTAAGAATCTATCAGCGTTTTGCGCGTCTGTTCACTTACTTTCCATCTAGAGCAGCGACGTAGACTGAGATAGCTGTCCGTAGAACGAGCAAAGTAGAGTGCATGATGATCATCAATGCTTCCTTGGACTTTATGCCTGGAATGACTATAGATAGTATATGACGGAGCCTCTTGTAGAACAATGCATCGACCTATTATTTCGCGCATCGTTAGGTGAATACTCCGGTAGAAGCAACGTAGGTAAACGTACCGCGACTCTCGGAGGTTTACTAGACCCTTCCTCTTTTCCATCAGATTTCTGCTTTTTCTTCGAAGAGCTGCTAGAATTGGCGGGTCGAGAGGTAAAGCCATTATATGTCGTTCCCAGGACATACAAGACGAAGGATATATTGAGAAGACGCTGAATGAGAGGTCTACGCGCAATATAGAGTTTCATAAGCTGATCCAGTTGCTTCTTGAGCTCCTGGGATCTGAGAGTGGAAAGAACTGCCATCTATGTAAGATGGAAGTGACAAGGAACGCTCAACGTTGCTGAACCATCGTGGTCAATTCATTCATGTGATAAAAGGACAGCGATAAAATGGCATTACTTCTCGGCCCGAAATTCCGCCGCCTAGACCGGCATTTTATACGGTAAAACTGTAATTCGCTGATTTTGGTTCACCAGTGCATATTCACTGAGAGCATGGGCAGAGGAAATGCTCATAATATGAAGGAGAAGCTACAATAATAATCTTGAAATTTAAGAAATTCTTTTCACTTTGATACTGCGAAGAAATGTTGTGTAACACGGTGATCCCACTGTGACCAAAATTCCACCCCTTTTCGGCATCTCGCTGGCAACGAGCGCACAAGCTCCTGAAAATATTTATGAGGCCCAAACCATCTACTGGATATCCTGGCATCATATTTTGGCCTCTGTATGCGCCATAACTTCTGAGTGACTGTCAATGTAAAGCGATTTGTATAAAAAAATGATCCCGTATAATTCAGCGGTCTTTAACTGTACATATACACATTCACAATCTGTTTTCAGCTCGAGCAGTCTTAACCCATTCCACAACTTCTTCCCAATCTTTCACTCGGCGAATCTGAGCACCGTCGGGAATATGATCTTCGAACCTTTCTTCCTTCCAAAACTCTCTTCCTCCTTCTATTTGTAACCTATTCTCGAATACCATAGATTCCACGGAGTCTGCATGCGAAGAAATGCGTTTGTTCCATTCATATTGACCAAATAGCAAAACGGGTATCGGCTCTGACAGAGTTGTGACCAGTTGAAGAGCATTCTCGGATGAGTCATCGATTAAAAGCCGTGCATTCAGCTTTGCGCACACCTAAGGCGTCTGTGTTTGAACATATCAAAGAAATTGAATTGCCAAGTAACTGGCCTGTGCTTTGTTCGGCTTCGTGATGACTTTCTCGCTGGACTCTGCCGACTTGAACTGCCCAGTACAGATGATATCATCGAAAAGACCTACAGGCCTCCATTCAGAATCTCATCTGGGCCATGAACTAGAGTCACGACATACCAGGAAAATATGTTTCGAGCCATGCCCACGACCTTTCTTGAACTTCCGGACTCGGGCAGTGACGATAATCAGCTTGAAACCCATGTCACGAAGAGCTTGTACGCCTTCTCGTGCGCCTGGAATAGGAGCAGCCTCATACAGCCGATCAGTTTTGTAAAGTTCAGTTACTTTTGTGAAAGTCTCTTGAATCCCGCCCCAGTAGGGATTCTGTAGAATATCCAGGTCAAATGGTGCTCGTATGCAGTAGAGGATTCAAGGCGCGGACCTTCCAGTAGTAATGGTCTAAATACCCATCGATAAGAAGATAGATAGGATTTCCAGACAACAGTTCTTACAGTAAAAGTCATCGAGGGTCATATTCGTCCCATACTGCTCATTATGCCCTAAACAATGATCGCTGAGTATGGATATCAATCCTGAGGAAATTTTAGTTTAGGCTCGTAAAATCATACATTCAGCAACAGCTAAATTAGTCTGACTGATGAAAAGAGAACGTAAACAGAGTATCTTTTTGGTGATGTAAAGATACGGACCAAAGCACATCATCCAAATCGCAAGCAATAACAGATGCTGAGTCTGACAAGGAAGCCGGAATGTCAAGAGATTCTTCCTCGGCTCCAGAGGTCTCTCGTGAGCGAAGTTCAAGCTCTGATGCGGCGACAGACATCGAAATTGGTGGCCAGCAATTACAGAGCGGTTGTCCGGTTGGCGGTTCGGGTCCTCGGCCTGGCCGTCGCGGCGCCTCGGACGGGACGAATGAGATCATCTCCGGTTCTCACCAACGTGCCAGGTATCGTTCTGCACCTCAAGTCTGCTATCTGGTTCTGTCTGGATGTATGTGGTCATTATGTATGTGCCATAGTAAATTTCGAAAAGTCTACATATCTTTACAAAACTAGTAGCCGCCCATACATACAATTTGATCCCGTCTGCGTGAACATTTTCTGCTGCATGGAGGTTTGAAGCTGATTTGCCTGGATTTCTGGTCATCGGTCGAGCCCCAGTAATTATCTTGAACATTGACAGGGCTGGACGGCTCAGCTCAGAAATTGAAATCAGTTGAGACGGCGAAGAGTGGATGTAGAATAATCGAGTTTATACCAATCCGCGATACCGGTATCTGATAAGTTCTGCTTTACTTTTATTGACGAGATATTTCTGCCACTGACTTGACTTGGAGAGTGCGAACTTGAACGTTAGGCATTGGGCGTGGGAATAACATTGCCGTAACTTGCCATTACCCACTCTGAACAACCATCGATAATCGCCATCTCGCCATGTCAGACCAGCCACCGCCGCCGAAACCAATGCCTGGTTCATTGCGAGATCGTATTGCCGCCTTTGAAAAATCCACCCCCTCCAATACGCCACCTTCTGCGCCCCGTCCAAAGCCTGCTGGAGTATCATGGAAACCCAAGCCAGCAACGCCGCCAGACTCGCCCGGTCTCGCAGAGGGGTCATCTTCTAGCCAACCAAAAAGATTCGGCGGAGGAATGTCCGCTTCAGATGCTAAGGAAAGCATAGGCAAGGGCGGAAGTTTGAAGGAACGAATGGCTGCATTGCAGGGTAAGGGCGCCTTTGGCGCGCCTCCACCACCTGTTGCTCCGAAACCAATCGTCGAGAAGCCCAAATGGAAGCCCCCACCACCAGTTGCTTCACCCCCCGATGAATCCGAGGAGAAAGAGGCTATCACAGAGAAACCAGATACTCCAGCCGCAGCACCTATGAAATCGCCTGAGGAACAATTAGAGAAATCCTCGGGCGAGAACGAGGATCTTCCAACTGGTTTCAGACCTGAAGCCGAAGAAGGAGATGGAGAGTACTCTGAGAAGGATCCTGATCCTGAGGAAGAAGAACGACAACGGCGTGCCGCACTGGCAGCGAGGATGGCTCGACTTGGCGGGGCTAGGGTCGGCATGGGTCCGCCTGTATTTGGTGGCCCTGCGTACAAGAAACCTCAGCCGAAACCGCAGGAAGATGTATCCGAGCCTGTCAAATCTGAAGGTATGACACATATTTGACATTTATGATTTATACAATATTCCTCTCGTAGATTCCTCTGTCAAATCTTCTCCGGTGCTTGAGAATGATTTAGAATCTGTAAAACCAGATGAGGTCAAGCCAGGTAAGTCTCGGCCAATGTATTCGCCTGGGACTATACTAATACTCTCGTAGAATACTCCGGACCGCAGCGCAAGTTTTCAGACACTTCGATGTTATCACCTGAATCCACACCATCGGCCTCAACTTCACCTCGAATTCCAAGTTCAATGCCTGTACCTGCAGGTCCTCGCCGGGCCGCTCCCCCTCGACGTAAAGTCAAATCGCCTTCCCTTACGCCAGCTGAGGAACAGGAGCCCGTTCCTGATGTTTTGGCGCCCGAACTTCCTTCCACAGAGGACAGAGAACCAGAAATCGGACAGGTCTCAATCAGTGCTGATCCTGCTCCTCAAAGCACGGATGAATCTCTTGTTCTCAATAATCTTAGCCCTCTTGTTAATGATGTGCGTCCGGAATCCGCAGTATTTGAAGAACCTGCAGTTGTTATGCCTATGGAAGAGACCCATATCCCGCGATCCACAACATATAACCAGGGAACGGGGAGCATTGAGGGTTTTATCGCGACCTCTCCCGCAGTAGTCGAGGAACCCGAAGCTATACAGGAAGAGGAGGCTGAAGAAGACGAAGCCGCGCGCCGTAAACGCGTAGCTGAGCGTCTCGCTAAGTCTGGCGGTGTGAACCCTTTTACCATGCCACCTCCACAGCGCAAGCCAACCTCATCCGCTGACTCTCAGCAAGAAGTTTCATCGACTTCGGTTTCCCAGTCTCCTTCCTCTGAGAGGCGAACCAGTATTAGAAAGGCTTCCTCGGATTCGGTATCGCGCTCGCTTCCGCCTCCTCCGGCTCGTCGGAGTAGTCAAACGAGTTTCACTTCATCAAATGTGCCTGCAAAAAGACCTAGCATGGATTCAGTTGCGAGTAGAGATTTTAGTTCTCATGACGGTGAATAGTCTTTTTTCTTGCATTTCCTCTATCTCTGTATATTTTGCTTATGAGAAATCAATCACTTGTATATTTGGGCGCAGACGATTTCACTCCGCCATCTATCGCTGCGGGTATTTCCGAAGAGCCAGAAAGGAGCGTCTCGATAGAAGAAGCCGATATTGCGGAGGAGAGGTTCTTTGATTCGCTACCCGACCAGCCCGACAGTTACGCCGATGAAAGTCCAAATTCTCATGAGATCACCTCGGCAGATGCACGATCTCGCCTGTCTTCGGATTCATGGTCTTATGCCGATGCTCCAGCCCACGTAGTTTCATCGTCTGTTATTCTAGGGGAGTCAGAAGAGGAAGAGGAAGAAGAATATCCACCTCCACCTCCGCCCGCTCGTACCATTCCACGTCCCGTAGAAGATGAGGAGAATGAAGAAGAATCGAGTTTAACATTCTCTGCATCCGTAGCATCGCCGGAACTACCTCGTCGTCTGCCACCCCGTCCGATACTGGATGATGATAGCGAAATGAGCGATGCGCCTCTTCCACATCCCCATCGTCGCTCAGTCCCTGCGCCGCCCCAACTCGCTGACGATCCGGAGGAAGCAGCACCAGACAGTGATGAAGATGAGGCCAGACCAATTCCGCCATCTACTCCATTGAGATTTGTCCCTCCTCCCGAGGAAGTTTCAAGGACTATGGAGGACGAACCCAGTCAAGTAGTTTCCAATGATGAGTATAGCGACGAAGAAGAAATTTTACCTACACCACCCAGACGGGACCCCTCTCCGCCAGAGCATTGGCCTCAAGAGGAGCCTCTCTTTGTCCCTCCACCACCTCCTCCTAAGGCAGTCATGACACATCCACATCCTGCTCAATCTAGATCGTCTGTGCAGGAGATCGAACTCGGAGTAGATGTTGGCCCGCCTACGCAAACTCCGACTGTGACTGCACAGTCTCGGGGAGCCGAGATTCTAGACGAAGAGGAAGGCGACCCCATTGATCCATCTTTCTACAGCCCGAATCGTGGGACCTCCGCTAGTCTTCCGCAAACAAGTCCGGCCACTCCTGCGGCCTCGGCCGATCTCGAGCTTGATCCTGTCGAACAGGCGGAGCAAAGTCGAAGACGAACAATCGCTGAAAGGATGGCCAAGTTGGGAGGCATCAAGTTTGGCGCGGCGCCTGTCCCTCGAGCTGTTCCTCCGCCCGGACGCCAGGAGTCGGAGGAAGGACAGGCGAGGGAGCAGGGCGGTGAAGGTCAAGAAGGGGAGGAGGATCAACCTAAATTGACTGAAGAAGAGGAGGACCAGGCTCGGAAGGAACGGATTTCTGCGAAGATGGCTAGCATGGGTGGTATGCGTATTGGGATGCAGCCGTATGGGATGTTTGCTGGTGGTACGCCTCCGGTACCCCACTCGCGTCCCCCTCTGGTGTCGTCTGAAAGTACTACGAGCTCTTCAAGGGCTTTGCCTCCTCGCCATGCTGCTCCTCCCCCTCCGCAGACTCAGGAGATTGACTCGGAGCGTGAGTCTGATGAAGGAGTACATGTTGAAGCTGAAGAAAGCGAGATGGAAGAGGTTAGCTATGAGGACGTACAAGATGAGCAGGAAGAGGCGGATGTTCTTCCACCTGTGCCTATTCGCGAAGGCCGAAGCGTACCTCCCGGTCGCCCCCCGATTCCTACGAGTGTCCCTGCACGTAGACCCAGTATCCAGACTCCGATTTCTCCACAATTTGGCGATACAACATCTGTGTCGACTAGCCGGAAGTCATCTGCCTCCTATGCTATTCCTCCAGCTACTTCTGATTATGTAATGGTTGAAGGCTCAGACGATGAGGCACTCCCACCCCCTCCACCGCCTCGGGCCTCACGTCCTCCGCCCCCTCGAGCTGCCCCTGCCCCTCCTCCTCCTCCGTCATCTTCTGATCTTCCCCCTTCTGATAGTATATCATCCCAATGGGAGATGCCCTCGATTCCAAGTGTTGATTTCGGCGGAAATACGGATCTGTCATTATCATGGACTGAAGACATGGATCAGCTTCCCTCTGCTCCAGCTCCTCCTGCCGAG
This sequence comes from Collybiopsis confluens, assembly GCA_013368555.1. NCBI lineage: Eukaryota > Fungi > Basidiomycota > Agaricomycetes > Agaricales > Omphalotaceae > Collybiopsis > Collybiopsis confluens. Next base: position 145,999 of record JAACJN010000041.1, read on the forward strand.
CCCACTCTAGCACCCCGCAAATCTTCCATAGACCAGGTGATGAGCTCTGAGAATTTGGTCGCGGTTTGGGGTCGTGTTGGCGTTCAAGTTTGTGAGGTCGCTACGGCTTTGTACGAAAGTTCAAAGAAAGCGTTGATTGGAGATGGGACCTATTGTGGCTTTGTGGAGGCTGCGTTGAAGGAGGTACCAAATGCTGCTCCGATTTCTGGGCGGGAGTATGGCTATTTGGTGTATATGCAATCCGGGGCGTCCGTGCAGAAGAGGCTGAGTGAGATCATGCCGGGGGATGTAGTCTGGATGCATGAAGCCAAATTGAAAGGACACAAGGGAATTCAGACATACAGCCAGAGTGTAGGAATTGGAGAACCTCTGGTGGGTATTGTGGGTGAGTTTGAGCCAAAGAAATTCAAGATACGAGTGTTCCAGGCGAACCAGCATGTAGGCCAGCAAACTGTGGAATCTGTTAGCTATCGTTTGGATGATTTGAAGAGTGGATCGGTCAAAATTTTTCGTGTACTAGAAGCATAAGTAGTTGATTAGGCATTAGAACTTGTAATCGTAAAAAAATTTGTATTTTCCTCGGTCGAGTATATTCTTTGGATAGTTCGCGAATGATTTACCTCTCGTACACGCAATTATTGTATATTGAAAAAAGTTAGAGCATTATGCCCTCTTACACCATCCCGCTCGTTCTGGTCCCAACCGGCAACAGAATCGATAGCATCCAGGTTTTCCACCACACTTTTCCACTTCTCATTCGGAGAGAGTGGAGGGAAGAAGGGATGATCTAGAAGGGGGAGAATGAGCAAGAATGAATCAGAGACTTGGGGAAACTTGCCGGTGCCAAAAAGCATTCTTTTACTACCTTCTATGCGAGCTGCGAGGGACTTTGGGTTGCTAGCTCCAGTTTCGTATCGTTCTGCCCTTGAAATGACTTCCGATACAAAACCAAGCTCTTCAGGTCCATATGCAACTGCATCGAACCACAGTTTACCAAGGTAGAACCGAGCGTCGTGCTTCAAACGAGAAGCCACGATTGGATCGTGGTCGATACACGACGCCAGGCGCGAAGACAGCTACAGTGGGATTGGATTAAATCCACACAAAAGGGGAGGAATGCAAACCTGAGGAAGCGTCCCGCCAGAATGCGCAAGAAGGATTTTCAAAAACGGGAATCGATCGAAAGCCGCGGAGAGTATGAACCTGGTAATCGCCTACAAATGCGTGTGTATGCGTATAACGGAGCCATGACAAGGCCAAAAAAAGAGGAGACCGTACTGTGGTTGTTTCGAAAGGAAAACCAAGCGCCAATGACAGTACATGTCCGTTCTCCTTCTCTCCCCAAGCACTGGAATCGACACCATAATGGGGGTGTAAGAAGACGATCAAACCGGTCTTCTCAATAGCCTCCCATACAGGATCAAGGGCATCATCGTCTATACCCTTCCCAATACCTTTCGTTCCCATAATAACACCTTTGAGATGGGGAGCCTGGGCTACCTGCGTAACGGCTTCTAGGATAGTGGGGATCGGTATTCCCGGAACAAGAGGAAGGAGACCAAGACCGTAGAGACGTTTCAGAGGCGGCGAAGAGGCGAGGGAAGGACCCGTCGTGCAATATTCTTCGAGATCTGCGTTTAAATCCCGCGCTAAAGATCCAGCATCTGCTGGGGAAAGGAAGTCGAGCCATGGATTGGCAAAGCTAACGATGGATATATCGATTCCGTATTCGTCCATAAAGCTCAGCTTCGCATTGCGGTCCCAATAGTTTGGCCCGACGGGACGGCCTGCGCTGGTTTCTTTCTCAAGGATCAGAAGACGCTCCTCGCCTGCTTCGTTTACCATAATTCGAGGCGCGATCGAACGGGAACGAAGCCACGAAGCGTATCGAGGAAGGTAAACATGAGTATGAACATCGACCAGAGGCGCCATGGCAGTAAGTCTTATTAATCCGTCAATGATCATCAAAACTCTACTTTCAACACGAGATCTTATCGCAAAGAAATTCATGCAGTACACTACACAGGCGCTCGAATCATTATCGGTTGGCCATCGTCTGTGCGCAAGCCAACAATATGATCGAGGTGATGCTGCTGCTCCTGATTGTCACCGAGTCATCCGACATGTGAGCTAGGAAGGCACGAATAAAAGATCCGTTGTCTGATCCTAGACTTGGAAGTCATGCAGAGAATGTAACTGAAAGAAATTGTTAATGTCCCATCCAGCATTATGTTTCTCGACTCACTGGCCATTATGATTCCACATCCGCACCTACTGACTTTAAAGCTTCGTCGTTCTCTTGTGCTAGCTTCTTCTGGTCAGCTTTGACTCGCTTTTTTGCTGCCCTGGATAACGTTCGCCTCAGAGGCTTTTGGTATCTGAGTGCAGCTGAGCACGAAGTTGTTGCAGATGAACTGCAAAGAACTCACGTTGCCCCTTTCTTGACAAGTTGCGGAAGTTCATCGACACTTAGCGTGATTTTCATGTATGGCGATTGACGTTGTTGTGGGCTAGATGGATGGAATCCGACTCAGCCTGGATCCAAAGACAAGAGGAGAATAACGCACAAATTCTTCCCTTCCAGCGCCATCGCGATTTTCTCCATTCTCTGTTCCTCTGTCGCTTGAGCCGGACTATCGACCGGACTGAGCTCCTCCAAGGATCCAATCTCATTGTATTGATGTAGACCAATGACCCGAGTTGAGCGTTTCTTATCCAGGCTGTTAAGATATTCACGTTTGATAATTTCTATGACGGAAATCAACCGAGGAGTTGTGATCAAGCTATTGGCTATTTTCGACGCGTTTTTCGAAGGATCTGGTCGCTCTAGCGATTCATTCGAGCCTGCGGGGTCCTTTGAATATCTAGGCAGAGTATGAACAATAATTGGCCGTTTTTCTTCCTCCTTGAAAGGAATCAAAACTGGAAAGAAATCGCGGATAGCGCCACTGACCTCTAAGCATTTCAAAGCGTATGTTATCCAATGTGTCATTTTGCCAGTCCTGGTTATTCGGATGGATACTTCTGAGGATTCAGACGACGCCATGTTGGGTATCAAAGTGGTTCAAGAGTCATGTGACTGACGCGACTCTTCCTTCCCCTCTAACGCGTACCAATGTCGACCAACATTACGCCTCCTCTACTTTTGCCCGAGGCCTTGGGCTTTTCACCTCAATTACTGCTTGACGATATTATAAACATCGTCAATGATACCATTGCCCAAGGCGTAAATGGAATGGAAGACTTTTTGCGACAATGGGCAGATCGCCGGTCTGAAGAAAACAGGGACTGGGACAGCACCGAGGAACTGGAACAGGGTCTAGCCGCGTTCGAAACGTTACTTGAGCATCATACAGACGTCGCTTTGGATTTCTTCGAAGCTTGGGCCCTGAAGAATATATTTTCAATACCACCAGATCTGCCCGTGGTATTACCTCATCAGCATGGTCTTGATTTGACAGCAAAACCAGAGCGTGAAAATGAGCTAGTCGACGAGATATCTGAGCTTCGTGTGCAACTGGAGCATGTGGGTGTGGGATCTCTTGTTTGCAATCGACCACTCATTCACTTTCTTAGCAAAGACGCCTTAAGCGACTGTATAAACGCGCATATCGCACTTCGAAACAACAACGGGCCCATTCTGAACGACGTTTCGAACAATTATCATCTATTCTTGTTCCCGAAAAGCTTGATACACTGGCCAGACTCCCTTCCGACCTCCGTACTATGTACGACTCAGTTTCCAAACTGCCGCCACTTGACCCCGCCCTCATCGCCACTCTACCTGCGGCCGAGCCCGGGAAACACGAATGGGAAACTAGCAAGGCGGGTTATACAAATTGGGCGACGGTCCAGCTGCTTGCTCGGACAAAAACAGACCAAGGGGCTCAGGCATCCAGCATGGTTGATCAAATGATTAGGAAAATGAGTGAAGTAGGGGACGCTGGCCAGCTTCGTAAGGCTGTTGAAATCACGGAATCTGTCCGCACAGGCGTACAGGACGTTGATGTGACGATGGATGTTTCGGAAGACTCATGACAGATTACTTAATGGTAAGTCCTCAACTCTAGCTTCTCGACCTAGATTTGACGGTCTGGTCAGTCGCGACATGCAACCAGGTCTTTCCTCTTTTTGTTTTCTTACTGTACAGTAGCTGTATCATGACAAGCACCACAAGCACCTCGTTGATCCGTTTTCGAAAACACAGAACGATCTGCAGCAAATGAAGATGAACAATTATGAACTGTTGATGGACATATGAGGGTAGCACTTGTAAAAATAACATTTCGAGTGTATCAATTTCTGTACATCGCCTGGCATACTAATAGAGACCGTCAATCGTGCGAGAGTCGAGATTATCATGATGCCAGCCATGGCAACGTCCATTTGCAAAGGCACGTGCCTCAATATGCTGGGCGCTGTTTGATTAGGTTGTGAACTGGCTCTTTGCTTTCAGCTTTCGTCTCGCTCTCCACTTTCTTTCATTCCAATCCTTTTCTTCTTTTTTATCTCGGCCGGTCCGCCTAGGCCTTTCGTGGACCTCAAGAAGTTGAATATTCTTGAGTGTTGAGGTCGTGAATTCAGCGTCCAAGAGACTTTCTTCATTCATTATTTTCTGTGCGTCGTTCGCAGATTAATTTGTGGCTCTTGGATCAACTCCCACCGTGCAGTCTGTGGAAAATGCGCGTCAAACAAGTTTGGGATTACCTGCCCCTGCCCAAGAAGGCCAAACTGCTTGTAAGTAATCCCTTTTGGTTTACTCGAGGATATCTTTCACAAATCTCTGCGCAGTGGGATCGCCTCACTTTCTCCAAATTGACGACGGCCTATTTTCTGTTCTCCCTCCTCCACTGCTTTATTCAACTCGCTCTCCAAGTCCGAGCTTTCACGATCAATGCCCATTCAGCTCAGGACCTTTTCAATATTTCTGTGCAGGCCAAATCCTTCAATAACAGCGTTCCCTTCCTTGATGGATCCCAGCTCGTCCTTTGCCCTGACGTTCCTACTGCTTTACATTGGAATACTTCCAGGTGCTCGGTCGTTTGGAATGGAACAGCAATTCAGAATAACAACACGAACGACATGCTTGCTATAGGAGCTGCGTCTTCCACTTCCACATCTTCAGCAGCGTCCGCTTCCTCTTCAGCAGCTTTCATACAATCTGAATCTGAACCTGCCTCAAGCTTAAGCTCGAGTTCCCTCTCCGTCACATCCCATAGTCCACCAACTTCGGTTTTGTCTTCGACCGTCAGCAAAACCTCTGGTACTCCAGCCTTGAAGACTGTGACTCTTACCACCATCGCCCTGGTCCCCAGTCAGAAAGCAGGGAAGAATGATGATGATGACGACGATATCGTCAAGGATGGCTTCACTTTGGACCCGGTAGTTCACGTTGTGCGTATATCATATTCCCCATCGTTCTTCTCGTCATTTCAAAATAGCATAGGAGACACGGCTCGAATGTTCAGGTCGTGGTCATGAACTTGGCGGATGGTCAGACTCAAGTCAGCGTCCCCTCCGGTGAAGGACTGGTTGTCTTGGGTAGCAACTGTACTTGGGCCCTAAATTTCCCAGTTTCAGTGTTAGTATTTGTTATACGTTGTGCTCGGATCTCTTGCCAACTTTTCCTGTCTAGTCTTGATAACACCAAACGAGAGGATGTCGTGTTCATGGCATTCCAAATCTGGGTAAGTACATCCTCCCCGACACATAGTTACCGTTCCACTCATCCTGATTTAGGTTCTGGGCATGTCCATTGTCGCGCTATTAAACGAGTCAATCCCTCATATTCTTGCGACGCTCTTGACACACGTATTGGCTACCTCCTGGGCTGGTTACCAAATCTCCAACACCAGAAATTTCCAGAAGGATTTCGCAAGGGTCATCACCCATGGGGCCTGCAGCGGTGTTCCTCAACTTCTGGAAGCTGAATACTGGACCGACCGTCAGGATGCCGAGTACGCCAGTCTTGCGCTCAACGTAGCTGCGTTGTTTATATCTGGATTCCTGAGTTGGAAATTGTTTAAAGTCGGTTGTCTTACTGTATCATTATCCCTGAAATTGATTCCCCACAGTCGTTCGGATGGCAAACTTTTAAACGCGTCGGCGCCTCGTTCTCGATCAACCGAATATACAAGCTAGTTCTTGTTCTTTCTATTGTTCTCCAACTTTCCTTTTTCTTCATGGGTGCTACTGTAGCTTTGTGGATCGATAGTTTGATCAATGGTGTGGCGGGTGCGCACGGAATCCATGTCTCGCTCTATAAAGCTTCATCATTTGTGACGATAATAGTAAGTAAACTAGGCGGTTTTTACTTTCAACTATTGAGCCTGATATTCTCTTTCTTCAAGCTTCTGCTCCCGTGGGTTACCACAGGCTATATTGGGGTTCGCCGAGAACTGCGTTTGCCCATGATAGCGTTCCTGCTGCTCTCTATACTCTATCTCGCGGCTTGGAGTGTGATGTTCCTGGCCAACACTTTTCGCTATGAATTCTGTATGTTTCTTAATTAAACATAACTTGGTTTTGACACTAATTTTTCGTCAGGGGCTTGGACCTTCTTTAGTACCTTGGCGTCTGTCTCAGTGGCACTCACTGTCCTGGCTTTTGTTCTGGGTATCGTCTGTATCTTGAACTTTGGCAAAGGTCTTCTTCGCTACCGTGAGTGTTTTTTTCGACTTGGGGCAATGGTCTTTCTGACATATGTGTAACAGTGAATGCTCAAGAGCCGCTTCCTGGGGACGATTTTGCCCCCGTTACCTATGGAACGGATCCTGAAAAGGTCGCTTTCCCCTCCAACCACCAGCCTATACCGACCTTCTCTGCTACTTTTGGAAAAGGTTCCGAAGTGCCTGTTCCGAGCCAGATGTTCCCTGCGCATGCGCAGATGGGTCCCAGATTCTTCAGGTCCTCGGAGCCTTTCGATTCGAGAAGCGTTTCGCCCGCTACATTGCCTCCCGCTTATACGCGCTCCTCCGTTGCGTCCAACGAGACCTCTCCTGTATATGAAGAAGGTGCTGTATCCGTAATACGGACCAATACCAGAGCTAGCGATCACAGCTTTCACAGTGTGGCGAGCTATTACAAGTATTCGGATGACGGTCACAGCAGATCCGGCAGCGCTTCAGGGCAACTAACTATGCAAGGCAGGCGCTGGGCCATCGAGTGAACAAAATCTGCTTCTATTTCTCTGTTCTCCAGTGCTGGACCATTTTTGCAGCTCTCTTGCTTGCTTTCTGAACTTTTTTTACGCTACTTTCGCCCTTCATAGATAGTTTTTTTGCTTTTCTGGATGTGGCGATGTACTGTTCACGTATCGAATACAACGAATTCTCCATATGTATTTGGCGGATTTGGTAGGTAATTCTACTTGCTTCCAGCTTTTTGGGAGTTTGTTGAGCCCGTGGCCCCTATCGAGCGGCGCATGTGGTCCACAACTCCGATTAAATTAAATTTTCAATTTTCCTTCAAACGCCCTCATCAAAGTTTCTTACTTAAATCCCGCTGCGATCTCATGACCGGTGTACAACACTGAACTCCAACTTTTTCAGTATATAATCCAGCCTGTACATCATCGGACCATCCACCTGCACCCCCATGCAATCGCCTACGCAGGATAAACAAACAAACTCTTATGATGAGACCTCAGATCTTCGAGACATAACCGCTGATCTTAAAGGAGGCGAGATAAACGAGTTTGCAGTGATCATAGAAGGTGAAGAGAAAACGACGTGGTTTGTATGGATCCTGGTTGCCTGCGCCTCGATATCTGGGTTACTTTTCGGTATGTGAAAAAAATTCTCAAGGGCCTTTTTTTTTCTTTCACTTGTTTGCTGACCTGTACACGTCTTTTGCTTGAATTTTGCTCCGCTCAGGATATGATACGGGTGTAATTTCTGGAGCGCTGGTGACAATAGGTGAGGACCTTACCCGGGGAATGTTATTGACGGATGGCCAGAAGGTATGGGTATCTCTATTATCATCAGCATCCTTCGTAACACGTCTAACGGCAAATGGACACTAGGAATTCATTACTTCTGCTACGACGCTGGGAGCATTGCTCGGTGGATTGGTAGCAGGCATCATGTCTGACTGGAGCGGTCGCAAACCGGTCCTTGCAGTAGCGGATATTATATTCATAGCCGGAGCCATCGTTCAAGCTGCTTGTCACGACGTTTGGACCATGGTTGGTTGGGTTCTCTGAGACTGGGCTCTCTGAGACGCAAAACCGCTAATACATACTTTTGGATAGATCGGTGGCAGATTCCTTATAGGTTGGGGAGTAGGACTTGCCTCTTGCATCACGCCCCTTTATATCCAGGAATTAGCACCCACCCGTTTGCGAGGAAGACTTATCGTGCTCAATGTGGTCATGATTACGTGCGTAGTTAACTAATTTCGCTGATTATGTCGAAGAATGATCACCCTCAGTCTAGGCCAGGTTATTGCATATGGGATCGACGCTGGGTTCGCAAACGTCAATGGGGGGTGGCGTTGGATGGTCGGGCTTAGCTGTATTCCCGCCGGCATTCAGTTTTTCGTCCTGTTCCTGCTACCCGAATCTCGTGAGTGACCTGTTTATATATGCCACGATGCGCCACAAGTAACATTTACTTGAATCAACACAGCTCGCATTCTGATACGAAGAGGCCATGTGGACAACACAAGGAAGATCATGGCTAGAATCTATTCGACGGCGACCTCTAAAGATGTTGAGCTGAAGGTAGGATGAGTGCTTGACATGTCTGCTGTTCCCAGTCTCACGGCATCTACAGGTCAAAGTCTTGCAAGCGAGCGTCCGTCAAAGCATTGAGATATCCAACAATACCACGTTCTTCCAACGCGTCAAGCTCATTCTATCCGAAGGGGTCTATCGACGCGCTCTCAGTGAGATCATTTTCCATTTATTCCAGATTACCTAAATCTGAACTTGCACGTTTACAGTCGTTGGCTGTGGGATGCAAGCTTTCCAACAACTTTGCGGTTTTAATACCCTCATGTATGTGGTGCAACACATTCCGGCCACTATTATAAGCTAACTTGGACGTTACTTTAAGGTATTACTCGGCTACCTTATTCCAAGAAATCGGTTTCAACCAGCCAACTGCAGTCAGCCTCATTGTATCGGGCACCAATTTCATCTTCACATTAGTCGCCCTCAAATGGATCGATCAAGTTGGGAGGCGAAGGATTATGCTCTGGAGTGCCCCAGGAATGATATTAGGCTTGACTCTAGCCAGCATTGCATTTCACTGTGAGCTTCTGCTTAATTTTTCAATCCTCATTGATGTTTATCTCGGGACAGATATGACCAAGAAAACCGGCGGCTTGCTCGTCGAAAATTCCATTTATCCCAGCTCGTGGGCCGACGTTGTCTTGTTCAGCATGATTTTTTTCGTTGCTTCATACGCTATAGGAATTGGTAATGTTCCTTGGCAACAAGGGGAACTTTTTTCGCTTGAAGTTCGTGGGTTGGGAACAAGTTTATGCACGGCAACCAACTGGGCCGCAAATCTACTTATTAATTCTACATATCTATCGCTTATGGCCAAAATTACACCTGCTGGTAAGCTTACGCGCTTCTCCCCTGCCACTATGTCCTGACCTGAAAAAAATAGGTGCGTTCGGCTTCTATGCTGGTCTATGCCTGTTAGGGTGGCTGTTCTGTATATTCTGTTATCCCGAGACGGCTGGTCTAAGCTTGGAAGAAGTAGTGTTGATTTTCCGATCTGGATTCGGAATCAAGGAGAGTCAACGCCTCAGGAAAGAGAAGAAGCAAATCAAAGCGCGTATCAGACAGAGAGTAGAAGCGGCCGAGAGTGAGAAGAATGATTTGCGGTGATTGATATCGATAAACACCGACTTTCTCGGATTTGACGAATTCATTCGTATCATGAAAGCGAGGCGTGTACGCAGTTTTCACCGTGAACTGACAATGATTATCACTACAAAAGAGTTGGATTGAGAGCTGTCAAATATCTTGCTAACGGAACGACACCGAAGGAGGCGACAAGCTTCATATCCCAGAGAAGGGACTGGTAGGGTTCAACTTGAAAATGACCAAAACCCCACAGTTTCATATGCGGCCTTCAAGTCCATGTCGTTCACAGAAGCTCTCTGTTTAAATGTTTAACGTTTACTGCCCATATCTGGAAAACTCATATGTTCAATTGCCCCTATCAATTTATGAGAAGACTCGGCTTCCTGTTCCGTCAAAATCGGCATCTCGGAGTCGCGATTCTGCTTCCTGCAGAGTTCAAACACCTTTACCATTCAAGATCCCCGCGCGCTATCCAGTGTCAGTGCTTTTTTGATCCCACATTTTTACACCCATGCTACATTTTAAGCTGCAAACTCTCAATTCTTCGCGTACGTATCCCCGTACACTTACACTTGAGACGCGTGGCAGGACGAGTCCGGGCAGTCCTTAGTCATTGATTTCCGGGACACTGTATTTTGTTACTATGATAAATTCACTATAAATAAAACTACAAAAAGCAACATGCCCGCCTCCCACTACCGAAACCCTTCAATTACCAGTCTGCATCATGTAGAGCAGAAATGAAGGTGAATATCCATGTAGCGCAGATTGAAAATCAAAATTTGAAAGGAATCAGATCCCCTGACAGGAATTCCTGGATTTTGCATACCATCGTGTGCGAAGACGGCCCCAGCATTGGCAACTTAGAGGTGTGTTGAGAGGGCATACCTTCCCGAATGACCCAGGGTGGAAATCTCGAGGCCCCTTCGCCGCCAGTGCATCTAATTCGCGAACCAGCTGTACAAGTTGAGTGGAAGCGAAAAGACTACGTATGTAGTTATACCTCCTGGTGAAGAGAAACTGGCACGAGATTGTTAGACACGAGAACTCCAGGACCTTTTTCCTTCAATTCTTGTTCTCAAGTGCCATATTTCGAACCACGAGCGTATTTGAGCGCGTTTTTAATATCAGAGTCGATTTCGGCTACGGGGAACGCGTGGATAGACTCGAATTTCAAGAGTTCATGGTCGAGTTGTCTGGCAGTCGATACTGACCGACGAAGTTCACTTGCAATCCAGTAAGTATTTAGAGAAAATACGTGAGGAATTAGATACCTAATTGCTTCCAGGGCTTCGCCTTGAAAACTTGAGAGCCAAGATCGGATAATTCCGCTTCGATTGTCCATCTATTAAAGGCCAGCTGGCCGTCAAAATTTTTGGATTGCCAGCTCTCTTTTTTGCGCACTGCAATGCAGAATTGGGCCAAATCGAAGTCTGTTGTAGTTTTGTTCTTCATCGTTGTGGAGAGTTAAGAAATGATGAAAATAGACTCGTTACCGGCTGTTACGTTTAGAATCCGGGCCGCCACAGCCCACGCGACAGAAACTGAGTCTCGGGCGTCTCGGGCAATGACAAGTAGCAATAGATCTAGCTATAGCTAGGGCCATGTATGTCTGGTTGTATGTATTCATGTCTTTCTTGAATTTGTAATAACATTGATTCCAGTCATCAAACTCCAGTCAGAGAGGGCTAATGTAACCACCTACTTCCGAGCCATGCCAGTGAGAGCCAATACCACCTTCCCTATCCTAACAATACCTGGCTGAGTCATTCAACGTTTAATGTTCACACAAAGAATACGTATCATTCTACATCGAATGGATAAAAATCAACGTAAAGTTTGCTATCAAGAAAGACACGTACCCCGATTTGCCTCCTGGAAGACTTCACTCTCCTATCTACTATCAACGCCAATCGGTTTTTCTCTGCTTCCTCTCTCCCTATCGCTCCCTCTGCAACAAATTTCCAAATAAGAACGACCAGCTCGGCAGGTAGTGCGGTTCCGGTCAGTTTCTCTGAGATTTTTGGAAGAAGAGCCAGCAATGTCGGCTCATTAGTCTTGCGCATCTGCATCGGGACTTCGGATGTCGTTAAAACTTTCATGTTTTGCAGTCCTGTGAAGCTAAATCCGGGATACGAAACATAACTTTCGTCTTGGACTGTATCGTCAACGAGGAAGAAACAGAGCTTCGAGAGAGAGCGCGCAAGTCAGGCCTTCAGGGTACTCTTTAGCGGTACATCGGAACATACAATTTTACGCGTGGATACGTGTTTGCTGCCAATATCGGCAGAGATATTCTTGACCTTTTCCACTTTATGCTGTCAATCGAGAACGCTTCAGTGGGTGGAGCGAAGGGGAGAGAAGAGGAGATTGAGGCTACCTGGAGCCAATTTGGAAATGAAATCATCCTCCCTGTCCCGCGTTTGATATTCGTGGTTGGCACAGTTCCCATGTCGATAAAGTACGAGATGTCTGAGGTATACATCGGACGTGTCACACCATCGAAGTCAACACAAGTCTCCCAATCACTTGGATAGTTGTCTTCATGTTCATCTTCGCCATAGTCATCCTCCTCCTCTTCATCAGCCTCACGATGTTTGTAGAAGGAAGCTTGAAAGTCCTGCGCATGTAAGAAAGTTAAATCTCAGAAGGAGACCCAGAGTAGAGCAAACCTCATGACGATGGGAAGATTCCTCTACGTCCGGAAAGTCACCGGAGGCGTCTCTGAATTTGCGGAAACTGAGACCGCTGTCTTCGATAGCGGAGTCCGTTTCGTAATAATAGATGACCGAGGCTATGATACGCTCATGTGGCTGAAGAAAGCAGTCGGTTATTTTGCAATGCCCTTAGGATACTGCGACAGACCATTCCCTCCATGTGCCATGACCCTTCGTATTCCCTCCCGGGGGTTAGAGTATAGTTAGCAGCCTAAAGGGTGTTACTGATGTAAACTATCAAATGCAAACAAAGAAGAGGCACCTTTACAATGACCTTCAATTCTTCCCCTTCATACTCTTCGGAAGAAACCAATTCGTCTCCAAGGTTCGACAAGCTTCCCTTCGTCTGTTTTTCCTCCTCCTCAATCCTTTGTTGAAGTTTTTCCTTTTCCAGTTGTTCTTCAGCCTTCTCCGTCTCCCAGCGGTCGCGATTTTTGTCGAGGAATTCATTCCACATCGCTCGTGTAAGCGACCCCTCATTGTCATTAGCAAAAGCTCTGCGTTCTTCCCATCTTCGTACTGTTAAAGATATCAACTTCAATCGACTTTTGAAATGATCTTACACTCGACATACCCGAACTAGACTGATGCGGTGTGTAGCTTTCGCTCATCTCCTTCGTTTTCTCAAAATGCGGAAGGGCAAGTAAGAACATCTTTTCTAGCACCCTGAAAAGACTAGGAAACTCTTCCCTAGTACCCAAACCGTTGATGTAAGAATCGATATGAACGTCGGTGCCGTCTGGAGATATCTTGAAGACAGAGGGAATCCAAGCAAAACGGGAAGACAGCTCGTAACTGTAAAGGTTGCCGATTCCTGTGTGAAACTTCCCGTCCGAGGTAGGGGGGAGTCTAACGTCTTCGGATATGGTAGGGGTAACGCCAGCAACATACGGGTCTGCATGGACGTGTCAACCATTGCATCAGAGAAAAACGTATCCGGGCGCACACAGTGATGGATGAATCAGGTCTTGAACCTAGAAGAAGTTAGAACGCGTGTTCGCATTGGCAATTTAAAGGTGTGTTGAGACGGCATACCTTACCGAACGACCCAGGGTGAAAATCTCGAGGCCCCTTCGCCGCCAGTGCATCTAATTCGCGAACCAGCTGTACAGGTTGAGTGGAAGCGAAAAGAGACTATGTATGCAGTTATACCTCCTGGTGAAGAGAAACTGGCACGAGATTGTCAGACACGAGAACTCCAAGACCTTTTTCCTTCAATTCTGGTTCTCGAATGCCATATTTCGAACCACGAGCGTATTTGAGCGCGTTTTTAATATCAGAGTCGATTTCGGCTACGGGGAACGCGTGGATAGACTCGAATTTCAAGAGTTCATGGTCGAGTTGTCTGGCAGTCACTACTGACCGACGAAGTTCACTTTTGAGCAATGATCAGCATACAGTGCTCGAGATGTATCGAGACGGCGATACCTAACTGCTTCCAGGGCTTCGCCTTGAAGAACCTGGGAGTCGAAGTCAGATATCTCAGCTTCGATTGTCCAGTTTAACGCCAGCGGATCGCCGAAAATCTTGGATTGCCAGTCCTTTTTGTCGCGTACTGCGACGCAGAATTGCGTTAAATCCCAGTCTGTTTTGATTTTGGATTTCATCGTCGTGGTAAAGAGAATGGTTTATTACAATTGACATGCGCGCCGCCCCGCCGTTATGTAAATTCTATTTCAGGAAGCATCGAGGGCGACTCCTCCTGCTCACCGAAAATCAAAAGAAAGCCGTTCACAGAACCTAAACTTGGTCCACTAAGTCGTGCCGAAGAACTTCAAAATATCCGGGAGATTCAAACTCTCGACTCTCCTAAGCCCTTGGGCTTTACAGAGTCGGGTGGGGTCGAGTCGGGCTGGGCTGGGCTTGAGCCCAACTTTCCCCATCACTTACTCGGAGGATCCATGGGGAGGGAAGTGCCCTCCCTTCATAAAGACGAATCCTTCACTTCGTTCCGGACTCGTAAACTGTTCTCCTGTCCTCCGGGCCCCATCCTGAGGCAACTGTACATAAGCTCAGGTATCCTTTATTCTCCGGCTCGAGTTGGAACTCCTTCCATCAGCAGCGCTAAGAATTCTATATTAGTAAACCACAGGCCCTATATACATATTTCCAATGCTCGTTTAACCATTGTGAAAATGGCAATTGCCTCATCTCTTCAGGTATAGATATACACAGTCCATCGTTATGTGCGCATAGTTATATTATCACGGTTGAACTTATTAAAAGCGAGCGTATTGAAGCATACACGTTATGATTCAGATGATGTTTCGTCTGGCGTTGAAGCCAATTCAGAGGTTGGAGAGACCCGGGTGATGTCTTCCACCTCCTTCCCTTGTATAATCACAGCTTGACGCGCAACAGTAGCATTTGCGAAGCTATCATCTGGCGGTAGCTCGGCAGGAGGGTCGTTGGCGATCTCATCTTCTTCGTAACTCGCCAGCGCTTCCTGAAACTCGATCATCCAAGGGTGCCCTAGAAGTTCCTCTGCGCTCGGTCTTCGTATGGCGTCAATGGTCAGGCACTGTTTGATGAACGCGATGCCGAGCTCAGTGAGCTGGTCGGGTTCTGGGAGCGGAGGATGCTGGGTGGCGACACCGATATGGAACATGATTGCCCTATGAAGAAGGTCAGAGCGTGCTAAGGGCGTTTCAAGACTGCGCGCACCATTCGTTGTCGAGATTACTCCACGGCTTTCGACCTGTTGCACATTCTAGCACCACACATCCAAGTGACCAGATATCCATAGCACCGTGACGACCCCGTTTGTCATTTTTTATAATCTCGGGAGACATATACATGGGTGTTCCGGTGAGACTATTGTCCATACCGCCTGTGCCTCCACCATCTGCGTCCGGCGCTCGACGAGAACGAGCTGCCACTGATCGTTGATTCTTCGCAAGAATCTTAGCTGCGCCGAAATCCACAAATTTGATCACACCAAGGTGATCCAGAAGGATGTCTAAAAGTTTGATCAGTCTGTTACCAGGGCCAGCATGCACCAAAAAACTAACTATCGGGCTTGATATCTCGGTGTACAATCCCCTTCGAATGGAGGTAGGCAAGCCCTTCCAGCATTTGCATCGTGTAAACCTGGATGATCCGCTCATCTTCAATCCGCCCATGAGCCAGAGACGCAGCAAGACTGCCACCCTGACAATACTCTTCAAAGATATAGACCTTGTCCCGGTGAACTTCGATGCCGTAATATTCGACCACATTCGGATGATGAAGCAATTCCATAACGCTCAGCTCATCCTTAATTTGCGCATAAAGGTTCGTAATTCCAGATAGCTCTTGAAATTTAATCTCTTTTACTGCCATTAGCCCCCCAGTGTCAAGGTTCACGGCAAGATACACGGATCCAAAAGCGCCAGCGCCAATGAACCGACCTTGCTGCCATCGTATCGAAATGTTGAATGTGGAAGAAGCCAGGAAAACAAGTGACCTGTCTTCTGGCTTCTCTGTATCCAAAACACGCCCGAGAATTCGGAATTCGTGGCCGACTACGACACGCTGACCTTCGACTTCTTGTATAGCCTGAGAGACCCGAGTCCAAAAGTTTCTCGCTTGAGTGTCCAGTAGTGCCAAACCGTCATCTGGAGAAGTATTGTGCTCCACCTCTTTAAGAAAAGCCTCTGTCCTAGGCAACCGCTCCTTTTCCAGTCTTTCCTTTTCTCGCAAAGCCACCAGGGAAGATCGAGCGCCAAGGATATCGAAGTGGCCCATCAGCAAAGTGATGCAAGTCCCAACCTTTTGTCGAAGCATCTGGAACTGTTCGTCCGGGAGATGAAGAATGTTTCGTTTTGTCCGTTGGAAAGTGAACTCAAGAGCGTTGACAGCCCATTTGAAGGTTTTTCTGTCTCCAGGAGTGCAGTCATCACATATAAACGAAACCCACGAGATGGCGAGCTTAATCAGCATACGGTTGAATCGCAGCGATAAGGGTCGATCCATGAATTTCTGGGCGTGTTGGCCGTGTTCTGAGGCAAATAGGTACCAGTTCTCCATCAGCTCCTGGCATCCTGACGACATCCGCATGGAATTGTGGACATGGTGAACTGATTCTACGATAGACTCAGCTAGGCGCATCGTCGCTTGGGCAATCTTGCGTAGTTCCCGGTTCACGCGGGGAAGATGAGCCTGCTGGTCCGTCAGACATGCCAGAGGAAGAATTTCGCCGTTTTCATCCATGGGCACGAGTGAGTCCATGAAGAGATGTTTAGCAACTGCAAGTCGGGCTTGGGGACCGTCTGCTATTAGTCGCACCCGATCGTCCTTCATTTCGAGGCTAATCTTGGGCAGCTCTAATAGCATTACGCGACCGCGCCATGTAAACTGATGTCTAGGGGATAGAACGAGGAGATACGGCGAGTCTTCGTAGTCTGGCTCTTGCTCAATCACGTGAGCACCGTCTTCGTCTGCGATTTCATACACTTGGAACGCTTCAGTGAATATCCGTGGTATCTCGCTGGAGCGATCAAAGAGAGAGTTTGAGGCGACTATGTATACACCGTCTTCTTCATAAGTCGAGGTGTAAACGAGAAAATGGTCTGTAGCCACCAAACATTCAATGAAGTGGTCAAATTGATCGAACCCTTCGAGACTGTACTCCGCGGAGTTACTGAACCGATGAGTAAGTACCCTGGCAATGCCGTATAAGCTGGCCATAAAACATGTTCAAAACCCAAATGCCTACCTCGCAAACCGCTGGAGTTTCCGGTAGCGCAAGCGCACACTATCCAAGATTTTGCTATACCAAATGACTTTTTGTTCGTCGGTCATTACTCGTATAGCTGATTCAGTCATATGCTCCTCGAAGTTAGGGTTCGAGTCGTCTCTGGCCGGTTTCCCATAGACACGATGACGGGAATGGGAGCCCGATACGGCAGCAGCAGCAGCAGCAGCGACACCATCGGATGTCGGTACGTGAACTTGAGTCTCGAAGAAGTCTTTGACCCGAACCATAAGTCGATTGGTGAGAGAACTGGAGAGGGTGAGCTTGGAGCGTTGGTGGAATAGGGAAAAACAAACCAGATCTGTTCGGCGACTAGACACGATCCGCCAGAGACAGTCAAGCTGACATCATTCAAGGTCGCCCATTGAGCTTCCAGCACGTCCGTCTCCTTGAAATACACACCCTTTGCGCCTCCTTTCAGTTTCCAATGAACGAGGCGAAAGAACATGCTCATAGAATCAAGAATGCTAGCATCGTAATCTTCACTGATACAAGGAGGCAGATTCCATCTCCCGTCAGGATCGGGGGCCAAGAAAGCCTCGTACTGTCGTTTTAGGGTGCATGCGAGTCCGATACCTAGTTTGAGATCATCTATCATCTGGTCGAGGATGAGCATATCGGGCTCCTTAATCTTTTGAATGTAAGCAAGCCGGAGATGTAGGCAAGCCTGGGCGAGTTTGGTAGGAAAGGAAATGAGGGGGAGAAGTTCGCTTTCGAATGTGGGGAGGTTCATTTCCTCGAAAAGACCCGCGAGATTGACTTGAGCGTCTCTAGCAGCCGCTACAGAAGCGTGTACGGTAACAAGGGATCCCTTTTCAAACATCCGCTGCATCGACTCTTCTTTGAGCATTCGCTCAACAAAGCTAGAACCATCGGCAAGCTCGGGCTCCCCACGGACATTATATCTTTGGTTGGCGTGCATTGGAATCTCGCCAGAGGTATTCGGTTGAGTGACGTCTAAAGTTTCGCTCCCCGTCCATCGTTTGAGAACAGCTACTTGGTGTCGAAGGGCACCAATAACTGTTGCCCACGTGTTAAGAGTATCACACCGAGCTTGGAAGATAAGTTCCGTGGCTTCGGACTTGTCGAGGTAGAAAGCTTTAATATTTGGATATAACGAATGCACGATGTCCAGACGTCGCAATACGGCTTGAATCTGGCTCAAACCATGTGATATATCTCGGGTCTCAAGACGAAAAGTGTTGATATCTTTAATGAGGGGATCGACTAGACGAATCCTTCGTTCTTCGAGAAATTTGCGCTCCTCTTGAACGGTGCGACCATGAATTCTGGCGCGTATCCCAAGCCATCTATTCAGGTGTGGGTTTTGTTCATCGACAGAAGCTTCCAAAGCGACCGCAATCCGAGATTTCTCAGACCGTAAGACGTCTCCACCCAGTACTGAGGCAAAGTATATCTGCCAATTGAGCCGATCTTTTTCTTTCTGGGATGCAGGCTCAGTGGACTCGGATTCAAGTAGAAGTGATACTCTTTCCATTCCATCGGCCCCCGAAACAAAAGTTGCCCGCGAAAGATTTTCATCGTCGCTATCTCCTGCATCTACCAATTGGCCGAGACCCCTGTGGAAGTAATGGCTATCGGGGTCACTCCGCGGGTCGTCAGATTCATCTCCCAAGTTGGAAGACCGATATCTTTTGACAAACTGGGAATACACGTCCGTGACTTGTGAGGAGGAATGAAAGTTATTAAGAGTGTTTGGTTTCGAAAAACTGGGACTGGACCCAAAAGAAGAGCGTTTTGGGCGCGACTTCATTCGGGTGTTCGTTGAGGATGTCGAAGGAGAGGTTCGGGTCTGGGATAATGAGACTGGCCATTCTGCATCCTGATCTTCGTTGATATCCTGCTCCGGATGTGTGTACAGTGTTGGTGTATGCATTCGCATAATAGAGGATGAACGGGGGGATGACAGAATGTAGGCACACCACAAGCCATGACGCACTGGAACCGCAATCTAATCTAATCTAATCAGTGTACCCACTTAACCCGCAACCACCATGGGCGTCGTTGAAAAGGTCTTTCTATTCAATCTTTGCTGAAGCTGAACTCATTTCCGCCTATTTAGATCAAGGAGATAGAAGAGGAAATGGCGAGGACGCAGAAGAACAAGGTTGGGGAATCTGATTAATTGTGCCCAGTTTCGCTCTCTTGATGAAATCGTTCAAGTATAGGCCACAGAATATCATTTGGGTCTATTAAAAGCCAAACTGGCACGCTATCGCCAACAATTGCTCGAACCTCCAACAAAATCAGGGCCCGCCGGGACAGGTTCGTCCGCCAAAATTTTTGCTATCAGTGCCAGTTGTTGAGCCTGTCGCAGGATTCGATGTTCAGAAAAGGCTAGTTATGAATTGGTATTCGAAGGCGCTATGTTCAAACCTCTTGTTGTAGTGGTGATGCAAGAGTAGCTTTAATCGGTTTCCCAGTACGTGTTATACCTTTCGCATTCAACATCCTCTGAACCAGCTGCGACCTAGTCTGTTGGAAAGGTGAATCTCGAAAATATCACATTCTGCATCCTACAACTCTACCGCAGTCTACCTTGCTGAGCAAATTAACACACACTCAATCGGAAACTGCGGCATACGAATTCACAACACTCACTGTGAGCGTGACCCAGAGATTCAGGTTAAAATGTTAAATCAACCCTACTAGGCGATTCCTGGAGTAATAGAATACAAAGGGGCAAGAATACAGCTTCTAGATCTGCCTGGTATTGTAGAAGGAGCCAGCCAAGGTATATTACAGATCGGATTATTGTTCATATACTATGCCTCTTTTCATCTTCCTCCCTACCTCTAGGTCGCGGAAGGGGCAGACAGGTAGTATCGAGTAAGTATCCAACTTGAAGCACATCATTCTCAGCTTCTTCATCGGTTCCATTGCAAGCTGCCAAGACGGCCGATGTGATTTTGATCATGCTGGATGCTACCAAATCAGACGAGCAAAGAAAATTGCTCGAATATGAGCTTGACGCCGTAGGAATCAGGCTCAACAAAAGCAAACCCGACGTTGTATTCAAGAAGAAGACTACTGGTGGTGTGAGTAGCGGATTTCATCCAAGGTCTTTGGTACTCAGCTTCCACCTTCACTTTTCAGATAACGGTGAGATTGATCCTCGGGTTTTTATGACTGTACCTATACTAAGCTACTTTTCAGTTCAACGCAACAGTTAAGCTCACAAAAACTGATGAAAAGACGATAAGAACAATCCTTGCTGGTTGTAGGTGCCATCTATATACCCATCGCACGTACGCCCTTTCTCACCATTTTTTTTTGCCGCCAGATAAACTTCACAACTGCGATGTCATGATACGAGAAGATGTGAGCTTATGAGGATGTACCCGCATCATTATTCTTCAATTTCTGCGTTCTAGATCACAACGGACGAATTTATTGACGTTCTAATCGGTACGCTTTCTCGGCCTGAAGGTAGACTTTCGATCGATGACTGCTACATCAGGAAACCGCAAATATATACCTTGTGTCTGTGAGTTTCTTGCCCATGCTTCCGCTGTGAACTTGACCTAATCGTATTCTGTTTCGTTCTCGAGATGTGTACAACAAGATCGACTCCATCAGCTTGGAACAAGTCGACAAAACCGCCCGTTCATCTCAAAGTTTGGTGATCAGTTGTGAAATGGGTCTCAAGTAAGCAAGCATTATTCTTGATCTGCGTCCAACCCTTCAACCCTCATCTGTAGCCTCGATTATCTCGTGGATCGAATCTGGGAAGAACTCCGAATGGTCAAGATATACACTAAGAAACGGGGCGCTCATCCGGATCTCGACGATCCTGTCTGTCTTCGGAAGGGCTCGACTATCGAGGTTAGCCTTGGCTCCGTCATCACACGAATACACTCTATATATTCTGAATAACGCATGTTTTCTAGATTGTCTGTAATTCCATTCACAGATCCCTGGCGCCCAATTTCCGATATGCACTCGTTTGGGGTAGGTCTAGCAAGTTTTCGCCGCATGCCCAGAAAGTCAGTCTCGCACATGTTGTCCAAGATGAAGATGTCGTTTCAAGTGAGCGTGCTTCCCGGTTTACGTCTTGTTAGCTTCCCATAACCTACTACGCAGTCTTCACAAAATAGGCTCTGGAAGAATAAATCTACGGTTTCAGAATATATCATGTATACAGTCATCCACCGCCATTTGGGATGGCACCATCATTTGGGATATTTAAGTTTCTGAAGCTATTGCGCAAGGTTTTGGCCCCGGACTTTTTCTGAATCAATGCTGAGAACTATAAAGAATGTTTCTACATCCTAGGATAGACAATAATCTACAATCTTTGTATGCTAGACGATCCGACCTGCTCATTTGACAGTTGTTCAAATTACTTATTGGCTTTGAGCTCTCCGATCATACCTAAATCCTTCTGAGCACAAATCAAGGATGTGTTCCATCATATAGCAGCTGTTCATATGCACAGAGGGAGCAAGCCTGCCTCAGATTGCGCAAAAAAGAAAGGAAAGAGCAGGTGCGGGCTTGAACAGTTGTCACATCACGCATACCAAAAGGGGAAACAGTACGTGAGCGCTCAGAAAAAGGTTCGCACGTTCATCATTCAACATCAACAATCATGCCTCATGGAGAGAGATTAGCGGAATGGAAGAAAACAAACAAAAGAATCAAAGAACAATAGGAAAAAGCAGAAGTACGAGGAAGCTGTAACTGCATGGGAGGTAGAAAAGGCACAGGCAAAGGGGACTTCCAGCCCGAGAAGTTGTTGCCCCGACCCAAAAAGCCGACAGAAGAAGAACAAGACGGTGGTGATGGTGGAAGTGATTCAGAATCAAGTGATGAGGACGGAAGGCTGCGCTAGTACTAATTTGGTATATCTGTATCTTATCAGCATGATTTAGTCACATCCCAAATGGTGGTTTTTGTCCGATAACAGATTTTTCCACTGATTACTCTCAGGCAGCTTTGCGCATGGTCCGATAACACTTTAATAGACCCAAAAAGTTTGTGTTAATCCGTTGCTACATGCCTAGCTAATTATTTTGATTTAAGATTTAAAGTAACATGTAGTATTTTACGCAACAAAATTTGACCATCCCAAATGGCGGTGGATGACTGTATGCGTTATTATGGGGTCTGGAGGGCTGCTAGTAATTTCTGTAATTTGCGTGATCCATGACAGCTTTTACATACACATACAAAAAAATATTCAATTCAATTCAATACGCGGTTAATCCGAATGTCAGTCAGTGGTCAGTTCCGTTCCGACTTCGGACTTTAACACCTTTACTTTCTCTTCTTTCTCTATCATAATCTTCTTTCTGGATACTTACGATGTCTGAATTATCCACAGAGTTCATCTTTCTTGGGACAGGGACCTCTTCATGTGTCCCAAATGTATATTGTTTGACTCAGCCTCCCGACCATCCTAAGCCTCTGTGCAAGGCGTGTCTCTCGACTCTGACTTCAGAAGGAAAGAAAAATATTCGAAGAAACACGTCTGGGGTGGTGAGGACCAAGGCAAAGGACGGACGAGATGTGTGAGCGAGAATCCACGTTCTGTATATATCTCCAGGGTTTCTGAAAAATTTTATATGTCAGGACGATTGTCATTGACGCAGGAAAAACGTTTCAGGCAGCTGCCGTAGAATGGTTTCCAAAGGTGAGAGCTTTGCCCGCGCAACCGAAGTGGTGCTAATACTCGAATATTTTTTTCGCCAGTACGGATTAAGGAAAATAGATGCCCTTCTAATTACACATCCTCATGCTGATGGTTCGCGGTTTTGCTCAATGCAACAATGGAGGTCCAACTGAAGTCCAGTCTCTGTACAGCGATGAACGGTTTGGATGATTTGAGAGGTCTATCGCACACCACTCACGTTGAGAGCTTCGACTGACGAACTGAACAAATTTAGGATGGACTCTTGGCGGACATATTCAATCTCACGTAGATGTCTACGTCTCCGAGGCAACTTTCAGAGAGGTAAAACGATCCTTTCCTTATCTTGTTTCGAAAGAGTTTTCTACTGGAGGAGGAGACGTAAGTGCTGCTCAGGCTCTTTGGAGACTCGACTTTCCTCAGGATGTGCAATAGGTCCCCGATTTCGTATGGCATATTGTGAAGGAGAAAGTTCCTTTCGAAATAAACGACACAGGGATCTTTGTAACACCATTCTCAGGCAAGGATTTCTCTGTATCGCTTGGTATACTTTCTCTGACCGAACGGATTTTTCAGTTCATCACGGACGTGTATTTTCTCCAGTTCCTCCTGCTGATTTTGTGCCAACTCCTGGCTCAAGCGGCGGTTCCCTGACACCATCAGAGCCCTCATTAGATCAAAATTTGCGTTATCTATCTTTGGGCGATTCGCATAAAAAGCAAGACGACGTTATATACCCTTACCTGTGCTTTGGCTTCAAGATCCAAGATGAAATAGTCTACCTTTCAGACGTTTCTCATATTCCTGATGATGCATGGGGGATTATCAACGACTCCAAGGGACGGCAGGGAAAACCTCTCCCTCTTCTCATTCTGGATTGCCTCTTTCTGAAGCCTCACACATCGCATTTCGGATTTGAAAAGTCCATAGCTGTCGCTCGAAAGATTGGTGCCTCACGGACGTATCTTCTGGGATTCTCTCATCAAGTAACGCATGATGAGTATGTTACTATTACCGAGGCAGTGGGCGGAGCAGAGATAGATGAAAGCGCATTGTCCGACTCGGAAAAAAAGGGATTAGAGCAGATCGGGATGGGCGAATCAATATGGGTGCGGCCCGCCCATGATGGGCTGCGAGTGATTATGAACCGGGGAATTGTGCGGGATGATACGTATGATTTACAGGGGCCGGGCGGGGCATAGTCTAGATCGTATTTGTCAAATAGATGTCGTAAACAAGTTCCCACTCACGTGAGTCTGACGCAGATCAGTCTCAAAGGGACCAGGTCTCTCAGATTCCATAGCTCAGTCCATACGTTAACCACTCTGGCTTTCCTAAATCTTTAATCCACTTCACCGGGATCGTTGTCCTTCCATGAAATACCACTCTCAATCATTCTTTTACGAGTACGTTCTCTGCGCTTTTGCTTTTTTATTATTAACAAGGACGTCTCAATCCTGTACAGCGATCCCTGGTCTATAGTATCATTGGCCTACCTTCTACGCTATCCAAATCCATATGCGTCCCACATCATCTCCTGCGACGTGATCTCCCGTACCATAACGCCGTCAGGAACTTTGCAGACAACGCGGCTCATTCTCAAACAGGGTTCTCTTCCACGCTGGGCACCAAAAGGAATCATATCAAGGGCAGAGTCATGGGTGCTTGAAGAAAGTGAAGTAGACCCTTTAGGCAAAACACTCAGGTGCACTACGAGGAACCTCGAGTTTACAAAAGTCATGAAAATGGAGGAGTCTACTTTCATTCGTCAGACTGAGGATGGGTACGCACCTCAGGTCACCGTATAGATTACTGATCATGTCATGAATTCTTCGTTAGAAAAACTGCACAAACAACTGAGGCGCGAGTGCTGTCTGGCTTTGGCTGGGGACTTACAAAAAGAATAGAGAGTCACGGGTTGAACAGATTCAAGGCTCATGTTCAGCGAGTATGTCTTCATTCACTCGCAGCTTGTACCGTCGTAGCTCATCTTTCCTGTCTTAGTCACGTGAAGGTGTATCCGTCATACTCAGCCTCATTCGTCAATCGCGTCTCCAGCCTATGACTTTGGGCGGTGAGACTCCCTCACTCGCACTCAATGTTAAACAAGACGAGGATAACAAAGCTGCTCCTTCCGAGGTACACACGGGATCTTGGGCTAGGATAAAAGGCTGGCTCTCTCCTCCGAAAGGTTAACTTCATGAGGGAATCCAAGACTCGTATCTATTGTGCTTTCATTATTTTTTTTTTCTGGTGTGCCAACAACCTTTCCAGTACTTTTTCGCATACTTACCGTAGTTTGTCAAACACTTTTTGTACCATTAGTGAGTTATCTGATGTGAAATATTTGTACCACAACCTCGAACAGACTTTGATGTGACGGTTGAACGTTGATGTGACATTTCGAGCAGAACTTTGGGTATTTCGAAATATTCTGGAGAGATCATTACGATTGGTTAAGAGAAGGAGGTTATCTTCTCCGTCCGCGTTACCGTCCGGGATGGGTTGGAACCAAACAGTGGAAGTTCCGTTTTGAAGATTGGGACTGCTTCACGCCGCCGATCATGGGAAGCCAGTGGTACTCAGACGCACCGACCTACCTTCTCTTTCCGACGAGCTCGAAATTGGGAAAGTGTTCTGTTCTATGCCTGCAGTTGAACGGAATAACTGTGCCCCCATCTACGAAATCTTGGATGTCCCAAAAGCAGGTGACAACGGAAGAAACAAATTGTGGTTACGTACCCTAGGACAAACCAGGCTTTCTCACCGTAGGCTTATCTCGTTCTAGGCTTTGGTTGTTACAGCAGCACATACAGTACACCAAAACTTTGGTGCTACCAAGGGGCTGAAAGTTTCGATATGCATGGCCCGGATGACACTTCGAGTCAGAAACTCGTCTTATACCGCGACCCACGGCTCCAACGACTTGGAGAAATACCCGGAGGAAAAGAGAGCTTGTTACCAGAATACACATTATCAAAAATACAGCATACATGTCTACAAAAAAAGAAATTATTAGTGGAGGAGATTTTTGTCTACAATGCAAGAGATTCTATTAAGACGGTAATTAATGCACATGAACATGGAGAGTTAAAAAGATTGAAAGTTATTATCATTTAGCATCAAGATTGTGAGTTGGCGGATAAAGTTCTTTTACGTGGGGATCCAGGCGTCAATGAAGTGGGCAGCATCGAAAGCATTGCCGCAGCGATGGTAGAGCGCTTGCTGTTGGGCCCAGGCTCGGAAGATCCGCTGTGTGCAGAACTTACAGACGATCTTCGACTATCAGAGATGACGCTCCAGTCTTCACTGGGAGTACCATGAACTGATCCGCCTGAGCTATAGCCAGACTTGGGATCTGAAGACGAAGATAAAGGACGACGGTCGCGAACGGTAGCATGTTCATTATCCGTATCCTCGCCGTCACTATCAGGGACAGCATTTCGCCGTTTGATAAGCGACCGTGCATAGTCCAAGTCACGGTAAATAGACTCGACTGCCGTTTCTACGCCCCTTTCCTGCACAATATCGGTCAACAAATGTAAGATAGTTCGAACTGCGGAACCACGCACCATACGAATCTGTTCCCCGAGTACTTTTGCTCGAGAAATTTGCTTCGGGTCTGTCGTAGCCGTCCGCAGTGCCTCTGTCAAAGATTCCACCGTGAGCCTTCTCACCCCAGATCCAACACCTAGTGCTTCGACTCGGTCCGCCCAGAAGAATTGATCACCAAAAAATGGTTTGATGACAGTCGGAATACCAGCTACAAAAAAGAAAGAGATCGTTGGCGATACATATGCCCTAAATCAAATAATCTGCTCACCTCGAAGACTCGCGCCGGTCGTTCCAGCGCCTCCATGATGACACGCTGCATCGATCCGCTTGAATAACCAATCATGGGGAATAGAGGTGATAGGGTAAATTTGAGGAGGCAGAGGGTCCTCAGTATCAGTACCATCTGCAGACTTGACATGAAGTCGATCCGACCATCCTTTCGAAAGAATGGCATAAACACCGCTCTGAACGACAGCTTCGATGACGCATTTGGTCATAGTTTTAGGATCAGAAACAACAATGCTGCCAAAACCAATGTAGACGACTTTCTTCCCAGCTGAATGTGCAGCCTCGATAAATTTGGGGAGATCTTCGGGAGGTGTCCACTTTTTGGAGCTGACATCCGCATCGTCAAGGAACCAGTATCCTGAACAGTATCACTCTTTGTGAGCTAATTGAGCGGATAGAAAAAAATCAACGTGGTATCGAACCTGTGACACGGATCCATTCTGGCCAATCTAAAGGTGGAGGTACGAGGTGAGGACTAAAGTTATACAGGAATGGAATCTTGTGAGGCTCCATTTTGTCCAGGCTGGTGCCCTCAATCTGCAAAACGTTCTTTCGCCACCGATTGATCTGTCCAGAAATGGCTCGCCAGAACACTTGGTCGAACATGACATAGGACTGAAGGAAAGTGGTGATTGTCGTTGTAAGCATATGCGGATGAAATACAGAAGACAGGCAGAAACTCACCATGTAGTTGTAACTACCACCCATCTAATAATAGGAACAGGAAGTCAGTATCTCTTCAACTACACCAAGTTCAAGTACCCACCTTGCGTTCTGGGACCGCAAAAGCATGGGGATAAGCCCTAAGAATCTCCTTCAACATATTGGAAAAGCATGCTCAAAGGTAAATGCTCACCGCGTTCGAGTCCACGTCATAGTAAACGCTCTAAAATATGGGATACCCAGAGCTTCAGCAATATGATACCCTCCCATGGCGCTTGGACTCTCAATAAGGACATCTGTATCCTGACAAGCTTCCCACGAAGTCTTCAGCAGATCGTCCAACCATCCTCGGAACTACCAGAAAAAACACGGCATTTATTGAATGAGACTATCAAGGGAAAGTATGGAGGAGACCAACCTTGAGCAACCCTTCCTTCAAAAATGACACAGTGAACGTGCCATTCTCAACACAAATGCGCATCAGCTCCGCAGGGTCCCCGCCGACATATCCATACTCAATATTATGCTGTCATAATCATCAACATTCAACACTCACACCCAATCAAATCAAATCAAAAAATCAAACCAACTCACCGACTCGATCCACTCCTTAAACTCTTTATGCGTCGCAATTTTCACCCTATGGCCATCTGCCTGCAATCCCTTCGCAAGCGCAATATAGGGCTGGACATCCCCTCTCGACCCGATCGTCAAGAACGTGAAATGTAAACTCTGCGTAGGCTTGAACGTCAAAAACGTGGACGAGGCAGAAGTAAACATCATTCCCGGAATCGATTCTGAAAGATTGGAAGTATTCTCCGCATCAGAGCCTCCCGAACCGTGTTGGTGGTGCCATGCAAGTTCAGATTCCGCGGTAGGTGAAAGTGGATGGTGGACGTCCAATTCTTCCAAAATCAATGCATCCTTCTGCCCCTGCGTCATCCCTCCCACGTCTCCAGCTGCCATCCTCTGCTTGACATTCTCAATCTGCCGCTCAAGCAGTAGAACAAACGCATCCCTCTTGTCTTCTGCTCCAAACTCGAAAAAGAGCTCTTCGTGTCCCCTGATGATGACAGTCAGACCATGGTGCCCGAATCGCGCTGCTTTAGATTTATCGACAGAAAGAATGTCGCGGATTGGGAGAGCCATCTAAACAAGGAAAGATTAAAGCAGCCAACCGTTGTTTTCGTTTTGCTTACCCTTGTCCGTGAAGTCAATGGTCCCGACGACTTGAAGCAAAAATGATTGAGGGAAATATACAATCTGCCATATACCGGTAATAATCGGAAGATGTACCCAGGGAAGTCTAAAACGGTTCACGATTATGTTGAAATTCCTCATTGAACCATCTAGTGAGGAAGAAGACTCACGACCCAGCAAAGTCTCCCTTTCATCGTAAGCGAAATAATTTCTAAACTTTTCCGCAATATCATCGTCAACAGGAATATTAGGCGTCTCGAGTATGCTGTAGGTCAAGTCTCCACCACTTGCGAGTCTACTTGGGGATGACAGCGAAGAAGCTGTATTGCTGGTTGGAGATGTAGATGTGTACAACTCTTTCACCTTTCCACCTGGTGGAATGACCGAAACCGTATCATGAGTCGTACCGCCGAAGAGCCCTCTTGATCGCGGTACCCTAAGCCAGCTGGGCACTCCCATGGACCACGAGGTCGAGATTGCACTGGGTGCTGTTATTGTGGGATACGAGCCTGATGACCTTGGAGGAATGGGATACGTAGATGACACCGGGGAAGATGAGATCGATGGTGGATAGGTATGGCTAGAGTCTATGAGGATAGTAGATGCAGTAGGAGTCATATTGGAATCCCATGCCTCCCCGGTAGAGTCTCTCGAATCCGCAGACGGTGAGGTACTAGTGATAGGAACGAATGAGGACGAGTGGGCGCGCTTGGTAATGTGTGTAAACTCCTCGGTTGGTTGTTCTGATGAAGGAGTGGGGGTGGTGTGAACTCGCGGTTCGGAAAATGGTCGAAGAATAGAAGGGATCTTGAATAGGGAGGATGTACTGGGAGCGTTGGACGGTCGCTCAGGAACGGACAGGGCAGGGACGCGGGTGGCTGTCGTGTCAAGTACATGATGAGTCGCTTCATCCTCTGTTCGCCTTGAGCGGACAGCATCACGAATTTGATCCAGGGCAACGGGAAGGTCGCGGAAATACGCAAAGAAGAAAGAATCAATCGAAAAATGGTCTCGAGCCTCCTTATCGTATACCTTGACCTCGATTGTCTCGCTGAAATCCATGGCCGAGGACTTATCCACGTCAATAATAGCGGAATAAGGAATGGCGATCTTGACGCTATCTCCCATATTCTGAGCCTTGAAAATCACCTTTCTGATTGCCTTTACCCATTCATTCCGACTGGGCACAGAGTCAGCAGAAAGGACCACCGTCCTCTGATTTGTCCGAACACGAAAGCTTCGTTCGCCAACGGGTTCGCATGATATAGCGTACCGAAGATCAACTATGCCATGAGGAAAGTAGGGGTCCTATTGAGTTCGTCAAGGACTAGTCAATGGAAGCATGGCGGATGAAACTAACTGAAGATGACTGGTACCAGCTCAACGCGTCGTTCTTTAGCACGAACCAATGTTTGATCCAGCGTTTCGTGCGTTGCGCTTTCTTATTGAGCGAGCCTGATTTGAGTATCTGATCCTGAAGGAGAAAAAAAGGTGAACAATTTAATGGGAAATATGAGAAGCATCGAGATTCCAACCTCACGAGAAGGCATGTGAGCGAAAAAGCACAAAAAGGTGTTGGTGAGATACATGTATCCTTGTAGTACTACAGAAAAAAATGAGACAAGGCCGGAATAGGATTAACGCAATATTACTCACAGACTGAACGTAAGAGCCAGCAGGGTAGTTCTGCCAAGGCTTTGGATGAAGATCAATGGATGACTGGGAAGAATTCCATACCAGCATGAACCGCTTCAATTCCCTCCAACTCAAAAATCTCGCGCAGCTTCGCTGCAAGCTTTGTCCTCCGCTCCTGCTTTACGGTTGCCATACTTCCAGACCTGGACATCGACACCTTGTTCGGCAGTCTACTTGAGCTGAGTGACATGTAGGACACGCTCCGCAGTTGAAGATGAGGGGGTGCCACAGCCTCCGCAGGCTTGGGCGTGGTATCTTCAAAGTCCTCTGCCTCTGGTTCCGAATCTTCTTCGGACTGGACGGTCTCATCTGAAGATTCTCGGATCGGTAGACGCGAGCGAGAGCCGGTTGATAGGCTTATTCTCCGCGAGCGTGCTACGGGTCTGTATATTGTGTGTATAGAGGACGCCAAGTCTAGAATAGAGTTGAAAGAACGAGAGACCAAGCTGTAGGAGTGTTAACGCACGAGGGGAGGGATAATCTTCATCGCTGCTGCCGCCACCAAGACCTTCTGGCTCCTCTGTCAACGCTGAAGGATCATGATTTGCGATATCGTCGTCGTGATCCTGGTCCGAAGCCCAAGGCAAGGCTTGTAGAGCTTGGATTAAAGTTTGTGTGCCGACGCGCATCTGCGGATTGTTAGACTGAGAAATGCGAGAGTAAGAATGCATTTAGAGTACCGAAGCGTCGCCAGCCCATGGAATTGAGGGTGAAAGAGTCGGAGAAGGAGGAGAAATGAAGGGGGAATCGTCTGTGGCCCAGCGTCAGCCTGGATGACCTAAAAAAGGAATATCAAAAAAAATCAAACCTTGCTGCTGCTTTCGCTTTCTGGAAAGACTGAGTCTTGCGCCTAGCCTGTTTCTGACATTATCCCTGCGGCTTGGGCTGTTGTGGCGAGAGGACGAGGAGGAGGACATGAGAAATGAAGGTCAAGCCGTAGATTCCGGTCCGAAAAAATAAACACGTTCCCGCCTTGCCTCTTTTCCTTCACCATGCGCGGCGAGCTCTGCATCGGTGTAGCCTCTTTTTTATCGCAAGTAGCTTTTTTTCCATTGGCTTGTTTCTCTGTTTCTGACAGGTTATCAGTTTCGCTGCTATGGTTCTTTTGATTTTCACTCATGCAAGTCTACTCTGGCCCTTTTCGAACATTGCCAATATCTAATCGCATTTACTCAGGTCGGTCAAATAAACACATCAACGGTACCCAAAGGCATCTACATGGTACGCCTAACAGCCAATCTCTATCGTAACTCCGTAGTTTATCAAGGCTCTCTAGGCAAGGATGAACGTGTCCCAATTTGGGTATGTTACGATTTTTCATCTGCTAGATCTTTATTTCCAATTCTCCCTTTATTTACAATTCTCCTCCAGTGAAGCACTGCATGAAGCAATCACAGACCCCGTCGAAGACTTTTACACTTCCAACTCTTCTCTTCCATTACTTGAAGGTCTCGGCGTCCGCCAGTTTTACAATTTCGGACTCTACTCGCATTGCGGGTATGTCAACGAGTCCGCCGGTATATGCTCCAACGAAACAATTGGCTATCCATTCAAACCTTACGACTATTTCGTTGGCGACATGAGCGACAGCTATTCCATTATCACTGCATCCATAATTAAAGGAGGCACTTTCCGCGACTCGAATTACCTTGGTCAGTCAACCAAGGCTGCATACTGGTTAATACTATTGGGAACTATCTTTGCCGCATTATCTTTCGTCAGGTAAGACTTACTTCTTTCCCTACTACTCACATTCACATTCACTCTTTCTACAGCGGTATTGCCAAACACAACTTGACCTTTTTCCTTTCAGCTGTGTTCTCTGCTATTAGCAGCATTTTTATTCTAATAGCTGCTGCAATATGGACGGTCATGATTAAAAAGTCCAATGGCGTCAGCCATATTCTCATTGGGGTAAATCCCTTGCCCATAGGAATCGAAGTTACCGAGGGTCCTGGCTTATTCCTTACATGGGCTTCCTTTGCTTGCTTGTTCGCGTCCATGATTCCATACTTGATAAGGTATGTCTCTTTTTCCAGCACAGCTTTCACCTCCTGCTAACCACGTTTTTCAGCTGTTGCACATACCGAGGATGATGCAGGCCATCGTGACGAACCAAAACGACTCATACGATTTTTAATTGCCTCGTGTTATGTATTATAACGTATTTGACTTATGTTCCCCCGCCTTGATCTCTAGCAGATTAGGACGATGTTAAGAAAAAAGTAATTAGCTAACAGAAGTAGCTTAGCTTTTTATTTCTTGTATGTTGAACCAGACTCGGAACTGGCTTTCCACGATTACCTGTTTTGGTAAATGAACGCCGCGATGAACACTCTTACTTTGTTTACGACACCTTTTGCAAATTTGACGGATCGGTCAGAGTCGCTTGGCCTGAGCAAGCCACAGGTCTTCAGGTGTGCGAAAGCGTAGGGCAGCCAGCAAATTGCCAGTCACCAGCGAACACATGAAAATGCCAATACCTCGCAAGTATTGTGTGCTCGAGAAAGGCGCCTATTTTGTTCGTTCATTTCTCTGAATATTTCACTATCAGTCGTTCCTGTATCAGAACGAAAGAGCTATTTAGTTATGTACTAGTAAGTCAGCTAGCATGTAAAACGCGTATCCATATAACAAGCGCAAAAAAGAATAAGATAACAGAGTAATGGGGCTTGGGTAGTTTAAACACCGTTACCGAAAACTCTAACAATCCCATCCCAGAACGAAATCATCTTCTGGCGAAACAGCGTCTTTCGTGGAAGCAGATATCCTCTGTCCACATATACTCGACTGGAATTCATCGTTCAACAACAGATCGACAACATTTCGAGATGCCACGGTTTCAGTTTCCATAGTAGACATAAATCTGAATGATCATGAAGCGACCAATCCGTTAGTCACACGAACCTAGTAAAACAGATTATTATAAAGTGCACTTACGGCTCAAACGCATTAACATAGTAAAACCCGGATTCAAGCTTGACAGGGGGAAAAGTCGAGGTTGGTGGGAGTCTGGGGTACGCATCGAATTCAGCTTTGTGTACCCATGTCACCGAGCCGTTGAACATGGACTGCAGCCACTTGTCTTCGACCGGTGTTTCGCTAAAGATTTTAACGATCCATTCGTCTTCGTTGAGTTTGCCGTGATATGAGATGGAATTGAATTCGGGCGCTTTGCGGCCCTGACGTGCACCTTGGTAGGTCGTCAAAAGCATACTGGGAACATTGTCGGTAGCCGACAGGGAGAAGTACTCGGAGTTCAGACTTGGGGAGGTGGTGGTGAGGAGAGTGACGTGTAGATGAACATAGGGTTGTTCAGGAATCTGAGATGATAGTGCAGAGGGCAACTCAATGCCAGTTTGATGGAAGGGAGCAGCAAGAATGACAGCCTTATAGCCGATAGCACCTTTGTCGCTATGGACTGTCCATGGCCGAGATTTAGACTGCTTTTGAGTAACACGAGTGACCTAGATAACTTTTAATGACACGCAAGCGGATGCAAAAGTACGACGAAAGCATACCTTGGTGTCAGTGTACACGTTGGCGCGGGAATGGTTGAGGAAGCGGTCGAATATTTGCCAGTTACCACCCGCAACTTGAGAAGCACCGTTCGCAGCGATACTGCATGCAGCCTCGAGGGCATGAATTGAATCGATGTTCTGAAAAGAGCATGAGGAAAAGAACAGAATGAGAGCCAATGGAAACACACCTGGCCATAGTTAACACGAGTAGCGGCCTCGATCAGCTCAAATACATACTCCTTGGAAACACCATGAGATGTGAAGAAATCTGCTCCGGTGTTCTCAATAAGATCCATCCAGCCAAAGGACTGAGCAAGTTCTGTGATGTTCTCCCACTTTGGTGAGTCAGAGGTGTAAAGTGTAGAGTATTTTTTAAGCATTTCAGAGACTCTAGACGAGGATTTAAGACCAGCAAATTTTACGAGCACGCAAACTTACAATGAATCTGCGCGTCTTGGGGCCATAACACCATATCTCCAGATGATTTTCAGAGTATCCCACCAGCCCCCTGTAAACTAGAGGCGTATCAGAGCGTTTGTCGATGCATTTCTTGAAGATACCCACCCTAAGCAAAAGCTGTTCACCGTCCCAAATTCCGATTTCGCTTTGTTCTCCTTTGAAATCTTGTAAAGTCAGATTAAATTCTTGAGCAGCTCTCCAGAGATTCTTGTTAGCTTTTATGAAGATTGAAGCCCCAAGTTCGACTGGGTCCAAGGTATTATTCTCGTGAGGGTATACAGTTATAGTACCTGCAAATCGTCGACAAGGAGTTTCAGATTCAAGTTTGAGCACTCACGTCCACCAATATGAGATGTTTTTTCGTAAACATCCACCTCGATATTTACACCAAATCGTTCCTGGGCTTTGGATATCCAAAATGCTGCACTGGTCCCTGCTGCCCCTGCTCCAACAATCGCGACCTTGGGCGAACCAGCTGCAGGTTCGTCATCTTCTGGGGCAAGAGAACTTTGAAAGAAAGGAACTTTGAAGGGTAGCTGTAGCGCAAGGCTGGTGGAAACAAGCGACGCAATGAGGACCGCTGAACGCATCGTGGTAGTCGCCGACGACGGCCGCCGGGAGTATAATTTTCAACAAGCAGAGTTTAGCGCCCAAGGTCGTTCACACGCTCCGATGGCAACTGGCCCACTTGTCCTGCTGCCTCCAGAAATTATCCACGATATTCTGCTGCGCTGTGAACCAAAGGATATAGCCACCTTCTCGTGTGTTTCCAAGACAGCCTACGCTCTCGTATACGATACAGAAGACCAGTACCTGTGGAGGCAACTCTTTCTCAATCTCTACGATGATCCACGTAAATCCATTCGGACACTCGTAGCTAAGGAATCTTCATCCTCATTTAACTGGAAAGACGAACTGCAGCGCAGGACAGATGCGGAGATGGTGGCCCGACGATCTCTAGATACAGATCCCCATGAACACACCGCGGAACGACGCAAGGCATTGGTCACCTTCATATCCATGGTACAGCAGGCTCTGCCTGCTTTACCGGATGCAAAAGGAGATACATTGCTCTCTCAGAATCTTCAATGGCTGGATAAGGTCCTTCAGGAGTCTCGCTTCCTTCGCTCTTCCCCACTTCAAACGGAAATCCAGTTGCACTCGCGTCTGAGGGCATATATCGCCCTCAGTCATGATACATCTCCTGACGAAGACTCCCGGAATTCCCTCGCTGAACGACGAATAAAAAGTAGATGTTTTGTCTACGACATTCGCAACTACAAACCCGGCAACGGGTGGGGTGCCTTTCTCGCCGACGGATCGGTCAATTGGCAGCACATTGAACACTTGGCCAATGTCGTGTTGACAAACCTACGCGAGCTGCCCTGGGCGACAAGTATCCCCCCACTGGGACTAGAGAATACGAGGCCGTATTCTGCTCCCGGTCCGTTCTTGGATGCCGATTGGGCAGGAGTAGAAGGTCAGCGTGTTTTGTCGTGTAACATTCAGATTCGTATTCTAAATTAGCCCCGTGGTATCCAGGAACTTGGAGGAGAAGGTCAGCATGTTTTTTTCACGTACTACCGGGCGTCATGTTACTTATCTTAGCTCGTGCTAGCGTATGTTTTATGGACTATCGCGACTTGTTCGGTACGCACTCGCCTTTATGCTTTGCTGAGAGACTGTTATCCATTACGTATCAATTCACAGCTTTCAACGTGAGCTTTAGTGTTCCATTAAGCCATTCACATCTTATCATAGGGCTCCCAGTACTCCAATGTAGCAGGCGGACCTCGGAATCCTGTCTTCTTCCGTGACAGTCGTTTCCGTGAAGCGACCCGACTGATCGAAGTCAAGTTACATCTGTGAGAGCACATTCATTTCAACTTCGATTCCTCATTTGCTTTGATCTGTCTTTTTTCCAGTATCGAAAAAGATCAACTTCGGTTCCACGAACCCTCTGTCGAACTCGAATCATCCTCTTCTTCATCTTTTTCGTCATCGTCGGGAAACGCCGATTTTGACCCTCGCTATCCAACCCTCTTTTTCTCCGGTACCTCTCGCGGCGTGAGCGGCAACGAAGCGAAAATCGAGGGCAACGTCCGGATTGGCGTTGATGGAACAGTCAGATGGACTTTTGTCAGTGCTTATGTTGGGATCCTATATCTTTGTTCTAGAGAGAATTCTAAAATCTGATGAGCCAGTATGATTTAATACAGGGCGCTGTTCACAATGGGAGTACCCTTTGGTGGTAAGTTTCCGGTTTTAATCCCTTTGTTGGCGGGGGAGCTCAAGCGATCACAGCTCGAAGGGTGTGCAGCTCGGAGGAATTGCAAGTGCCACGGGAATCGTAGGAAGCTGGAGTACGTCGATGCATGATCAAGGTAAGTCTCAGTAATAAAAACTTTGGCGAATGCATTCGGGAAATCTTACGCGTCCAATCAAGGGGATCCCGTCGGTGTGTTTATTTTGTTCTTAGGTATCGAGCGCCCAGCACTAACAATCAATCACCTGCTACAGGACCGTTTTGGTTATGGAAAGTATCCCATGCTCATCCCAGCGATCTCATGGACTGGACATGAGAGCGTTCAAACACGAAAGGAGAAGATGGAGAAGAATCTCTATGAGTCGGTATTTATGATAGAATTTGCCGGTGCACGCATCCATTCGTATGTACTTTTGTGCTTGAGGGTCTGTAAACACACATCTATGGAATTCCATTCTACATCTTTATTTTTTCTCAACGCAGCGTTGACTTGGAAGATGGAATATCGGTGTCTGAGAAAAATTCAACGTCTGATTTGTACCGATTTGTATTGTCATTTTACAAGAGTACGTGGTAATTCAAACGATCGTCAGAACACTTCTGTTTGTTTTTTCGTTTCCCCTGTCCTCAATCTTTTGGAAGAGCCTTGCAGAAAAAGTCGATGATCCTGGTGTAGACGTCCACGAATCTATGACACAAAAACGTTTATTTAGCCACTGGTTATGACTAGAGTTATGACTAGAAACATACTCTTCCATGTTTGCTTCATCTTCGAGATTAGCACGAGCGGCTGCCCAACCGTGATGCCTATGTAGTGTTAATAAGTAAGTTATTAAAAACAGCGATAAACGGAGGGAGAGATGAAAAAGAACAAAATAAGCATGGTCACGTACATGTTGGTATAATGCTTGCTATCACAAAGCTTGGAAAATTCTTTCTTTTCGAGGACAGCAAGGATCTTGTTATACTAAGTATCAAGAGGAAGGGATCAGATAACAACGGTTGTCAATTGGGCGGGCAGCCTTGCCTCGTCAACAGGCTCGTCCTTGGAAGGGTAGATGGCGAGAGGAATAGTCAGTTTTTCCGAGTCTTCGACGGAAAGCATGCTGTGTGGGGCAAAAGGACATAGTTTAGTTTGAAGAATGACAACTTGAGGGTCATTCTACTTACGCAGGATGGACGATTGAAACGGCCGAGAAAGGCGTGTCTGCTCCGCCTCCTAGGACGGTGACCTTTCCACCTGTAGAGCATTCAGTCATCAGTACAACGTGGTCCATCACGAAAATGACTCCATGCCAGGGTAAAGGGCAGGTACTCTCAGGAATCCTAGGAAATTGGTTCCATCCTAGGAAGCCTTTGGATTCAAGGGATACCAGGACAGTATAGGCGCCCCATGATATAGATGACATCCTGGAGCCGTCTAAAGTGCCCTAGTGTAGCCTCAGCGAGCCCAGGTCTGCCAGAGGATATTACGTTAAAGTATGACATTTCGTAAGTAAAAAGACATTTATTTCCAAGAACGTAAGCTAAACCACGAGCACGCGCGCGCGCGCTCTCCTGGTTGTACACTTGGGGGTGCACACTCAACCAGACCACCCACGAGGCATTGTGCAGTATGTGGTTCATGGTAGTATTAGCAGATATTGGTCCGACAAATAATATAAACATGGTTGGCTTATAATAATCCCGCATCGGTAAGCATCTCCTGCGCGAGCCTTAGACGTTTGCCAGCCATACTGTCATTGAACCTGAGATGACCCGAAGAGCATTGTGCTCCGACTCGGACCTGGCGAAATTCCAACAAATGTCGTAGGTGCCATAACATGTGAACCCCGCAATCATAAGAATTGGCTTGGAAGTGCACCTGATAACCAATCAGCCTGAGACTTGTACAGAGAAGGTTTGAAACTGCTCATCACGAACCTTGTAGTGAGGGTCACAAACCCAGTCACTTTCTGGATTGTTTTTGAGCATGGTATCTTCGCCGCGGATTCGACCCAAGACGTCCGTCAGCCACATCAAGACCTTAAGCCAGTCAAAAGATCAGATACCCACTATTCTCAAGAAAAGAGAATGACGCACCAGCATTAGCTTAGAGTTTTTTCGTTCAAGGAGGGGCTTCTGACGGTTCTCAATACATCGGTCACGAAGGCTGTCAAAAATGTCGATCCGCTTGACGCGGAAGTCGATACGTGCAGAGTACCAATGTGTACTGCTTTCATTGATGGGGATGAAGACGCTATCCCATTCAGTGTCGCTTGAACCCATTCCGTTCAGTAAACATAAGAATAGCATCATTGTATCATAAGACTTACAGGCTTACCGCTGCTTTGGCACACCATCTTCGGACAGTGTTTTCATCTGCATCTGTAAAGAATCCCTCCCTTGCGTTGATGTATTCCGGCTCTTGAAAGAGGATTTTACACGCAAAAAAAGTGTTGAATCCAAGAGTACTACCTGATTGGGTGCACCACTTCTTGACAAAGTAGTTGACCACCTCATCGTCAAGCCAGCGACCGGCACTGAGAGTTCGAAGGTTGGCCAGGGTTACAAATGGAAGCTTTCCGTTGATGGAATTTGGATCGTCCGAAAGCTAGTTTGGGTAAAGATGTGAGGGATAGGTACAGGACAAAGGAAACGCACCGTTAAAATGGCAGCGCTGAGACGGTAAATGATATGTGGGTATGGACAGTACAAGGTCGCACGGCCTCGATAGTATGTTTTGAGCAGCGCAAAAGTTTCAGGCGCACGGTTTGGCTGACGTGGCTGTTTGATGGTATGTAAATGAAAGAAGATATTATGACTTTAGAGACGTACTCGATATCCCTGATATCCAAACAACCCTCCGTTCACCTTCAACCTTCTTCTTCACTAAAGGGGGAACGAGCGACATATTAGACTGCCGAGGAGATTCATAATATTCCACGAGACTTGCAGTCCCAATGTAAAGGAAGACAAGCAACAGGCGGAGGTGCATACCGGGGGAAATCCGTGGGTATATAACCTCCGATACTCTTCGGGAAAGGCTGTTCGTAGCCCGGAGTCCACGACGAAAGTCTGGTGCGTTTTTGTGTTTTTGCTGTCACGAAGGGGGAGACGACCGGAGGGTTAGACGCGTTTTCGATGGAGGGGGAAGGCCGGTACTAAAGGGGATGGTGCTGAAGCGAGGGAATGGAAGCATCGCGCTCGCATTCGTCGGGTAAACTCGAGCTTCGAAAGCTCTGGCCTAGACGAACAGGGAGCGGGTGCTCGGGCAACGACAACAACGACGGGTTGAACGGCCACCGGTCACCTGTGGTCAACACCTATCCTTCGCCCCGCCTCTTTTTCACCTGAACTGGAACAACTAATCTTCATGATCACTGGTGTGATCGGGGTTTAAACGTTGAACGCTTCCACCTCTTTCCATATCCATAGAGAACGACGGAGGAAAGTGAGAGGTAGCCTGGATGTGACACGTATGTCGTGCAAGAGGTTGCGCCTATTGCAGAGGTGACGGATCGAGATCCCCGCAGCACGAGGCAACCGCGAGAGCAGAGGAGACAAGTGATGTTGGATGAGATGGAGGGAAAGATGACCAAAGTCCTACCATCACTCGCTTCGTCTGATTTGCCATGAGAATTCCTCCAATTGCGGCAGTACCCCTTGGCTTGTCTTCAACGTTATAGCGAGCGAACTTGACGAGTCGAATTTGTGTCCACTCAGCGCAGTCACACCATCCGGCAGAACAAGGTCTCAAACGTCGGATCTGATTGACGTATGCAGAGAGGGTTGTGTGGCATTGTGTGAGATTCGATGTCCGGAGTGACCATTCTCACTGTAACACTTTATATATCTATTAATCCGACTTGAAAGGTCATCACTCACCGAGATATCCACGTCGTCAACATAGCTAAGATCCAGGAGCTGCGTGAGAGCCGTAGTAGGCCGCTATAGAGGCCTCGATAATCGCAGTATATCAGTACTGATTGACCCCAGCCGAGTATAAACTCACCGAGTACCGTGATATGGTAAGTTTGTAAGAGGGAGTAGAATATATCCTGTCTCGTCCGAAGCCAGGAGAAGCGGAGCAGGCTGGATATTGGTTTACTGTGAGTAAATTAGGGTGGTCTGAATCAGCTGGAGTATAACATGAGGAGGTATAGGTGGTTGTTGAGCTGGGTAGCCCAGGTTGGAAGCGTTCGAGATCAAGAGTGAGCGTGGGAACTTGGTAACAATCCATTCTGCTATTTCGCAAATAGCAGAACGGATTGTTACCAAGTTCCCACGCTCGCACTCTCTCCTCTTTCTTCTTGTTACCTGACGCTCTCCTACAGTGGATAAAGAATGGATGATAGCAGCTCTGAATCTACTGGTGCGTAGTAGCTATATCTGACGGTCTATTAAACTCCTCATACAAATCTTGTTACTCCAGCATCGCTGAACCCATGTGGGCATCTGGACATACACAAGATTATCCCTCTCAGGCCTTCGCCCCTCGACTTTGTTCACACTACCTTTGCTTCATCGGATTACTATCACTCTCTTCCAAAATATCTTTCTCCTCCCGAACCTGCGGAACCCCCGATGGGATTTCATTATCCTCATTCCCCTGATTGGCACCTGGAACAAGATGGATCGTATTCGTCTGGGTTCTGCTACAAGACCAAGATACCGGCGGATGCAGTTGCTCTCATGAACGAAGAAACTCGCCAGATGTCTATTTGTGCGCCCCCCGGAGTCGATCCTGTTTGGAAAGATGACTCCCGTTTGTATAGCTATCCACCCGCGCCAGGATGTGTCTGCCTCCCACCTTCCGTACCACTTCGTCTTGATGTAGTAGATACTACGTCTGAATCTACCTCTCTTTCTCCATACGAGGGCTCCTTTACGCACGCTGCGTATTTTACGCTTGAATCAATAAATTCAACCTACCCTGAAGTGTCCGTCGAACTTGAAGCGCAAGCCAAGAAACTCTACGGACTCATATTTGGCGTTCCTTCGGATCTAGCTGCAAAGGTCTTTCCACTAGACTCACCTACCAAGATTCTTGAAGAGCTCAATAACGGTTCTCGTGCATCCCTTCCCTCCTCATCCGGCTCCAATCCTTCATCCAAATACTGGATACAGACGCCGATATTGGCTCACAATAATCTGAAGCAGAACAACCGATCAAATAACTCGGGCACGAGAAACACGATCTTTGCTGGTTCCAATCCCTCGTTAAACGGTTCCTACTCCATAGCGTCCACAATCGAGGAGGGACATGGAGTCGGGACCCTGAAACCAGTAACTCAGGTGGCCACGGATGAATATAAGGATCAGGTCGCAGATATCCTTATCATAATCAACAGAATCTATCAGCTTCTCATGCCTTGTGCCATCTCCGAATCACGAAAATGACTCCATGCCAGGGTAAAGGGCAGGTACTCTCAGGAATCCTAGGAAATTGGTTCCATCCTAGGAAGCCTTTGGATTCAAGGGATACCAGGACAGTATAGGCGCCCCATGATATAGATGACATCCTGGAGCCGTCTAAAGTGCCCTAGTGTAGCCTCAGCGAGCCCAGGTCTGCCAGAGGATATTACGTTAAAGTATGACATTTCGTAAGTAAAAAGACATTTATTTCCAAGAACGTAAGCTAAACCACGAGCACGCGCGCGCGCGCTCTCCTGGTTGTACACTTGGGGGTGCACACTCAACCAGACCACCCACGAGGCATTGTGCAGTATGTGGTTCATGGTAGTATTAGCAGATATTGGTCCGACAAATAATATAAACATGGTTGGCTTATAATAATCCCGCATCGGTAAGCATCTCCTGCGCGAGCCTTAGACGTTTGCCAGCCATACTGTCATTGAACCTGAGATGACCCGAAGAGCATTGTGCTCCGACTCGGACCTGGCGAAATTCCAACAAATGTCGTAGGTGCCATAACATGTGAACCCCGCAATCATAAGAATTGGCTTGGAAGTGCACCTGATAACCAATCAGCCTGAGACTTGTACAGAGAAGGTTTGAAACTGCTCATCACGAACCTTGTAGTGAGGGTCACAAACCCAGTCACTTTCTGGATTGTTTTTGAGCATGGTATCTTCGCCGCGGATTCGACCCAAGACGTCCGTCAGCCACATCAAGACCTTAAGCCAGTCAAAAGATCAGATACCCACTATTCTCAAGAAAAGAGAATGACGCACCAGCATTAGCTTAGAGTTTTTTCGTTCAAGGAGGGGCTTCTGACGGTTCTCAATACATCGGTCACGAAGGCTGTCAAAAATGTCGATCCGCTTGACGCGGAAGTCGATACGTGCAGAGTACCAATGTGTACTGCTTTCATTGATGGGGATGAAGACGCTATCCCATTCAGTGTCGCTTGAACCCATTCCGTTCAGTAAACATAAGAATAGCATCATTGTATCATAAGACTTACAGGCTTACCGCTGCTTTGGCACACCATCTTCGGACAGTGTTTTCATCTGCATCTGTAAAGAATCCCTCCCTTGCGTTGATGCATTCCGGCTCTTGAAAGAGGATTTTACACGCAAAAAAAGTGTTGAATCCAAGAGTACTACCTGATTGGGTGCACCACTTCTTGACAAAGTAGTTGACCACCTCATCGTCAAGCCAGCGACCGGCACTGAGAGTTCGAAGGTTGGCCAGGGTTACAAATG
The DNA here is from genome assembly GCA_013368555.1 of Collybiopsis confluens. Lineage (NCBI taxonomy): Eukaryota > Fungi > Basidiomycota > Agaricomycetes > Agaricales > Omphalotaceae > Collybiopsis > Collybiopsis confluens. The sequence goes on from JAACJN010000041.1 coordinate 189,218, forward strand.
GAAGCTTTCCGTTGATGGAATTTGGATCGTCCGAAAGCTAGTTTGGGTAAAGACGTGAGGGATAGGTACAGGACAAAGGAAACGCACCTTCTTCACCAATATCCGTAGTATTGATTCACTTCGCTCGGGATGATCATCTAGTATTGTCCACAGGGAGGCTTCAATTGCTTCGCGTTTGCTGTTGATACACTGGGAGAGAATTTCCAGGTTTTGTACAACAATCAGGAATGAGTTGTCAGATGGAAGGGCATCCGACAGCAGATCACCGTGCTTCCGCTGGTAGAAAGCGAGCGTACTTTGGAATTGGACAACTTTGGAAAGCACTTTTGTGACTTCACATAGACGTTTGATCCGGGTCTCGGATTCCAGATACAGCCCATCGTCGAGCGAGAGCGCAGGCGGTGAAAAGTCGGTATTCAGAAGAGCAGTGATTCGGCAAATGCTTGCGGGGCGAAGCAAACGCTGGAGAGAGATCGAAGGTACAAATGCACTGCATTGGTTGATAGTATTTGAAAGTTGTAAAAAAAGTGGTGAAGTACAGCTGAGAATGAGGCCGAACGGCGGAAAATCAACGAAAGTGCATCTTTTGTGGGTGATAGCCTGGCGTCGAGAAGGTGAAAGCAAATGTTTGTACATAGTCCTGCGGAAAATTGAGTTCGATCCCATCAGAAGATGCTGAGCAGATTTGCACCTTGTAGAGCTAGAGTTGGATGCTGCGGCGGTAGACATGATAGGGTGTAACAACAGAGGCTGGTGCAAGTCACGCGGCGTCATTCGTCATGCGAGTCACGCGGTAACCTTCGATTCAGAAAGCATAGCGTGTTCAAACATGAGGGTGAACCGGATGTTGGCGACTCAAACGATGAGGTGGAGAGGAGGGCGTACTCTTGAAGACCTCACCTTAGGCGAATTGTTCATTATTACAAAATGAAGAAAGATACAGACAATCCAATTGAATTTTAACATAATATGCAAAAAAAAACACAGAAAACGTTCAGACAATACAGTATAGGGCGTAGAAGGAATGTAAGGAAAAAGAAAGATAAGGGCTGACAGTATCCAGCGGGCTTATATCCCAGCACTTCTTCAAGGTCTTTGTCTTCAATCGTCCTTTGCATCGCCTGTTGCCAATTTTTTGGATTTGGCACAGAGACGAGTACCCTAGCAAGCTACACTTCATTAGCACCCAAATGGTTGATTAAAAAAGTTTGAGACCGACCTCGTTTGCAATCTCCAAGTAAGCTGGGTCTTCATCCTCTGTAATAATCATTTACCAAAGGAGATCTTTCATAGTCAAGACTGCGGAACGCACCGTCATCGCCATTGAGATTCAGAACCTTCTCATCATCGTTGCCGCCGTTGCCGTTTCTGCAAGAGCATCCTCAAGAGCTTCGGTCTATGAAATGGAAGTTGACTGCATTATTCTTGAATGGTCTGCACGTCAACTCAAAAACAGGCCACATGTTGGAAGAAACAGAGCGCGTTTTGAATGTTAAACTGTCGACTAGGTCATACATGTTGTCAAAAAGATCTAAAAATCAAACAAACTTGTGCCAGCAACAACGAAAGAGCAATCAAGGACAGAACGCCCGGCGACAACCAAAGGAGAGCACAAACTCTGCTCTCCACGGCTAAACAAGATAGACGGAACTCACCTAAAAGTTCTGAGATGTGTCGACAATCCACTCGCCGGTGACAGCGACAGCGACAACGTACATTGAACATCTGGATAAGCGGGTACGGGAGAGGCCTGGCCTCAACGGGAAAGAGAGGTCTCAAGCATGCACCATATGACTTTGATCTCCACATTGTTGTCCTTTTTACGTGCCTTTTTGGCCGTATCCTTCTCCTTTGAGCTGGGCATTGATGACTTTGCAACAGACTGTTGATCATTTTGACGGGTTCAGCAAGCTTACAACTAGAGCTAGCACGTCTACCCGATTTTGGCCTGTTGTCCTTGTCAGAGACGGCGTATCTTGTGGACTGTCAGGATCAGTGCAAAGATTGGCTGTTGGAACTGGAGCTTTCTGGTCAGGTGAGACCGTCTCTTGGGGTGAGATACAAGAGGGGAGGAGAGTGAGCGATTGGTCATGGTGGAACGAGAGCAAGGGTGTAACAACGGGATCATGTGATTTCAAGTCTGATTCTTCGGCCAAGCCTCATCACTCAGGTAACGAGCTGATAGTTGAGTGAAAACACAATACATCTGAAGGAGATTCTATGCGGTAACAGAAACAAGGGTCATAGAGACTAACTAAGAGTTAAACAAGAACATTGCATCCAACGAGTTGAGCCAAACGGCGCCTGCGTGGCGCAACTGTGGTTGGAATTTGATTGGGTGAAACACCATAGCCTCGAAGGTATTTGCGAAGTTCCTCAGAGGTAAGATGAAGCAATACTTCCGAGTTTGTAATAGCGGGCAAAGCTTCTCTACCCTCTCGACCAGGTTGCTAGATGGGAGTGTTCAGAATCAAACAGGCGAGTAGAGAAATGGAAATATACAGCTTCGGTAGGGTTGGTTCCATCCACAAAAAGTACAACCTCGTACGGGACGGTCTGGCCACTGCCCTTATGGTAGTTTCTGAGCTGTGTCGAACATTGGAATGGGGGGCGACTATTGAGGAAAAAATAGGCTCACTGCTATGCAATCTCGCCGGGATTCAGCGTGGAAAGTAGTGACTTTGGTATCGAGATCATGTACACAATCAGTGAGTTGTCTCATGTTGGTGTTCAGCGTGTTCACAGATTCCTGCAGACTCGCTAAGAGGCCAATAATTTGCGGCATTCCTACAATGGCAGATAGAGCTGGGGCAGGTCCTTGAGCGGGTCCAGGTGCAGCAGGAGCGATCAGAGACAAGCTGTGCAAGGAATCGATCTCGGCCTTATAGCGAACACCATTGGCAAAATCGTCATCAGAGACTTTTCCTGGGCCTCCTGAGATACAATATCAGAGATGATCTGATAAGAGAAAAAAATACTGACTACGCCTCTCTTCCCATAGAGCGTTTAGGTATGCATGTGCTTGGAGGACATCTCTAGAAGACGGTGGGTTGCTGGGCTGACCGGGATTATGAATACCCGCAGGGATGAGGGGTACAATTACTGGTGCCAGTTGCAACGCAGCCATGACGTGGGGTAAGGGTTCGGTGTGGGTGATGGAGGTTAGGTGGAAAGCCGTCTAGTAACGGCCAACATTAGTATACCGTGATTTTTTTTCCCACGTTCTTTACTTACAAAATCAACGGAGTACTCGGTCATTTGATCAATCTGCATGTGTACGCTGACTGATGGTTTACGCTGACTGATGGTTTTTGATATAGATAAATAAACATGGCATAAGATTCCCATGTCCACTTTTGTCCCTGCCTTAAACTCTCTCTACCGTTTGAACTCTGCCCTATTACTAGTAGTATGGCATATACATGCGCCGTCTGTGGTCGAGAGTTCTCCACGCAAGGAAATAGGAAGAAGCACATACAGAATAAGAAAGATAATGGCCACCGGGAGTACCTCCGGAAGGAAGCAGATGCCAGGGCTGCACAATATTCAAGAACCTTTAACCCCCCCTCCCAACCAACCACTAGTACTACTAGTCCTCCAAGTTCTACTACTGGCAGTGGTGTTGCAAGTTTCTCTGCTGTACAGGAACTTCCTGCAGAGTCCAGTGATGTGGAGATGTTGGATGATTTGCCTCTATCCTATGATGGGATGGAAGTGGATGATGAAGGCACTGCTAGTAGTGACCATTATGATGATGATGATTCAGAAATGTCTGATGATCAGGATTTAGGTGGTCTCATTTCCGCCCCTGACTATGACTCTGAGAGAGGGGAAGAAAATGATCTTTTGGATAAGTTTGAAGAGGATAATGCAGTTCTGGAAAGAATTTGGAATGAAGAACTACAGAAAATAGCAGAATCAGGCAGTGTAGCCAATCCATTTAACTTTTTACCAGATCCAGAGGAAGGTGCCAGTGGCACTGGTGACTCCAAGTCAGAGGCTGATGATAGCACCATGATGAAGTCAGAAGAGGATTACAGTGTCTCCAACTCAGAGGATGATGGCCTCATTGACGGTGCTACTCGGAAGCTGGACAGATCTCTGACTAAGGATGATGATGATGAGCCTAGGAGTTGGAGGTGGCACCCTACTGCTGGACAGATCTTGAGGCATGAGCCTGGTATTTTTCAGCGCTGGGAAGAGTTATTTTCAGAGATCAAAGTTGAAGAAGGAAGTAGTAGAAAATCTGTTGGATATCACCCTTTTACTTCACGTGTAGACTGGGAAGTTGCACAATGGGCTATCAAGGAAAAGGTCTCACAGAAGTCTTTTGACCGCTTGCTACAAATCCCTGAGGTAAACAATTCTAAGTAATGCTAATCAGTACTAATCATCTTAATATGTTTCCTTCACAATTTTCAAGATCAAGGAGCGCCTGGGTCTCTCATATAACAATTCTAGATCCATGCTCAAGCTCATTGATGTTATTCCTGACAGATGTGGTCAGTGGTATACCAAACAGCTATCTTTCAGAGACCAGCCAAATGAAACCTTTATTATACATCATCGGGATCCCATTAAAGCTATTAAAGGACTCTGGGGTGATCCTGCTTTTGTAAATCACTTGGTTTACAAACCTGCCAATCTCTTCTGTGGTTCAAAACAAACTGAAGAGGAGCGTGTATTTTCAGAAATGTGGACTGCTGACTTTTGGAATTCAGTTCAGGTGTGTAATCAACATTTCTACAGTAAAGTCACAATTTGTTAACTTGAAATGATTTCCACTTGAACTTTGATTAACTTATCAATTTTAGATGTGCATTCCCAAAGGAGGCACAGTTTGCCCTGTTATTATAGCCACTGATAAAACTCAATTGACTCAGTTTTCAGGCAGTAAAGTGGCCTATCCGGTCTATTTGACAATTGGCAATATCCCAAAAAGTTTGAGAAGACAGCCCAGCTCAAGAGCCTGTGTCTTGATAGCTTATCTGTCTGTGGATAAACCTCAGTCTTCTGGCGGTGACAGCAAAAGCAAAAAAAAGTTATCAAAGACTGCTCTTAAGATGAAAAATTATGAGCTATTCCACTGCTCTATGGCACATGTGCTTGAACCCTTAAAAAAAGCTGGAAATGCTAGTGGAAATGGAATAGAAATGGTAGGAGGTGATGGAGCAGTGAGAAGAGTTTATCCTTTATTGGCTGCATATGCTGCAGATTATCCTGAGCAATGTCTGATCACATGCACCAAGTCAGGAACATGTCCAAAATGTAGGAGAAAAGCCAAGGAGTTGGAGCTTCCTAATTCAGGAGATCTCAAAACTCCACTTTGGACAGTCAGTGTCATAAAAGAGGCTAGAATCCAAGCAAATGACAGTAGAAAAAAAGTTGGTAACATACACAAATATGCCATGAAACATTATGATGTTGCTGCTGGAACATTTGATCCATTTTGGGCCGGATTCCCTCTAGCAGATATTCATAGATGCATTGCTCCAGATATCCTTCACCAGTGTTATCAAGGTGTATTTAAGCATCTGGTGAAGTGGATACAGAGTATTGTTGGAGAGAAAGAACTTGATAGGCGCTTACAAATGTTACCACCATCCTCTGGGGTGCATTATTTCAAAAATGGAATATCAGGTTTGACTCAGCTCTCTGGAGCAGAGCACAAGCAGATTGCTAGAGTTTTCCTTGCATCACTTGTAGGCAAGGTTTCTCCACAGGGAATTAAAGCTTGCAGAAGTTTGCTGCATTTCATATATTTAGCCCAATATCCCATTCATGATCAGGAGACTCTCAAATATATGGTGAAGGAATTGAAGACCTGGAATATAAACAGATCCTATTTTGTTGAACATGGAGTCCGGTCAGATTTCAACATACCCAAGTTTCACTCCTTGACTCATTATGTGGCATCTATCAGGTGGCTGGGTACCACTGACAACTACAATACAGAGATGTTTGAACGTCTTCATATTGACTTTGCCAAGGAAGGCTGGAGAGCCAGCAATAAACGGGATCATTTTCCTCAAATGGTTCAGTGGCTTTCTACATCACGAAAATGACTCCATGCCAGGGTAAAGGGCAGGTACTCTCAGGAATCCTAGGAAATTGGTTCCATCCTAGGAAGCCTTTGGATTCAAGGGATACCAGGACAGTATAGGCGCCCCATGATATAGATGACATCCTGGAGCCGTCTAAAGTGCCCTAGTGTAGCCTCAGCGAGCCCAGGTCTGCCAGAGGATATTACGTTAAAGTATGACATTTCGTAAGTAAAAAGACATTTATTTCCAAGAACGTAAGCTAAACCACGAGCACGCGCGCGCGCGCTCTCCTGGTTGTACACTTGGGGGTGCACACTCAACCAGACCACCCACGAGGCATTGTGCAGTATGTGGTTCATGGTAGTATTAGCAGATATTGGTCCGACAAATAATATAAACATGGTTGGCTTATAATAATCCCGCATCGGTAAGCATCTCCTGCGCGAGCCTTAGACGTTTGCCAGCCATACTGTCATTGAACCTGAGATGACCCGAAGAGCATTGTGCTCCGACTCGGACCTGGCGAAATTCCAACAAATGTCGTAGGTGCCATAACATGTGAACCCCGCAATCATAAGAATTGGCTTGGAAGTGCACCTGATAACCAATCAGCCTGAGACTTGTACAGAGAAGGTTTGAAACTGCTCATCACGAACCTTGTAGTGAGGGTCACAAACCCAGTCACTTTCTGGATTGTTTTTGAGCATGGTATCTTCGCCGCGGATTCGACCCAAGACGTCCGTCAGCCACATCAAGACCTTAAGCCAGTCAAAAGATCAGATACCCACTATTCTCAAGAAAAGAGAATGACGCACCAGCATTAGCTTAGAGTTTTTTCGTTCAAGGAGGGGCTTCTGACGGTTCTCAATACATCGGTCACGAAGGCTGTCAAAAATGTCGATCCGCTTGACGCGGAAGTCGATACGTGCAGAGTACCAATGTGTACTGCTTTCATTGATGGGGATGAAGACGCTATCCCATTCAGTGTCGCTTGAACCCATTCCGTTCAGTAAACATAAGAATAGCATCATTGTATCATAAGACTTACAGGCTTACCGCTGCTTTGGCACACCATCTTCGGACAGTGTTTTCATCTGCATCTGTAAAGAATCCCTCCCTTGCGTTGATGTATTCCGGCTCTTGAAAGAGGATTTTACACGCAAAAAAAGTGTTGAATCCAAGAGTACTACCTGATTGGGTGCACCACTTCTTGACAAAGTAGTTGACCACCTCATCGTCAAGCCAGCGACCGGCACTGAGAGTTCGAAGGTTGGCCAGGGTTACAAATGGAAGCTTTCCGTTGATGGAATTTGGATCGTCCGAAAGCTAGTTTGGGTAAAGATGTGAGGGATAGGTACAGGACAAAGGAAACGCACCGTTAAAATGGCAGCGCTGAGACGGTAAATGATATGTGGGTATGGACAGTACAAGGTCGCACGGCCTCGATAGTATGTTTTGAGCAGCGCAAAAGTTTCAGGCGCACGGTTTGGCTGACGTGGCTGTTTGATGGTATGTAAATGAAAGAAGATATTATGACTTTAGAGACGTACTCGATATCCCTGATATCCAAACAACCCTCCGTTCACCTTCAACCTTCTTCTTCACTAAAGGGGGAACGAGCGACATATTAGACTGCCGAGGAGATTCATAATATTCCACGAGACTTGCAGTCCCAATGTAAAGGAAGACAAGCAACAGGCGGAGGTGCATACCGGGGGAAATCCGTGGGTATATAACCTCCGATACTCTTCGGGAAAGGCTGTTCGTAGCCCGGAGTCCACGACGAAAGTCTGGTGCGTTTTTGTGTTTTTGCTGTCACGAAGGGGGAGACGACCGGAGGGTTAGACGCGTTTTCGATGGAGGGGGAAGGCCGGTACTAAAGGGGATGGTGCTGAAGCGAGGGAATGGAAGCATCGCGCTCGCATTCGTCGGGTAAACTCGAGCTTCGAAAGCTCTGGCCTAGACGAACAGGGAGCGGGTGCTCGGGCAACGACAACAACGACGGGTTGAACGGCCACCGGTCACCTGTGGTCAACACCTATCCTTCGCCCCGCCTCTTTTTCACCTGAACTGGAACAACTAATCTTCATGATCACTGGTGTGATCGGGGTTTAAACGTTGAACGCTTCCACCTCTTTCCATATCCATAGAGAACGACGGAGGAAAGTGAGAGGTAGCCTGGATGTGACACGTATGTCGTGCAAGAGGTTGCGCCTATTGCAGAGGTGACGGATCGAGATCCCCGCAGCACGAGGCAACCGCGAGAGCAGAGGAGACAAGTGATGTTGGATGAGATGGAGGGAAAGATGACCAAAGTCCTACCATCACTCGCTTCGTCTGATTTGCCATGAGAATTCCTCCAATTGCGGCAGTACCCCTTGGCTTGTCTTCAACGTTATAGCGAGCGAACTTGACGAGTCGAATTTGTGTCCACTCAGCGCAGTCACACCATCCGGCAGAACAAGGTCTCAAACGTCGGATCTGATTGACGTATGCAGAGAGGGTTGTGTGGCATTGTGTGAGATTCGATGTCCGGAGTGACCATTCTCACTGTAACACTTTATATATCTATTAATCCGACTTGAAAGGTCATCACTCACCGAGATATCCACGTCGTCAACATAGCTAAGATCCAGGAGCTGCGTGAGAGCCGTAGTAGGCCGCTATAGAGGCCTCGATAATCGCAGTATATCAGTACTGATTGACCCCAGCCGAGTATAAACTCACCGAGTACCGTGATATGGTAAGTTTGTAAGAGGGAGTAGAATATATCCTGTCTCGTCCGAAGCCAGGAGAAGCGGAGCAGGCTGGATATTGGTTTACTGTGAGTAAATTAGGGTGGTCTGAATCAGCTGGAGTATAACATGAGGAGGTATAGGTGGTTGTTGAGCTGGGTAGCCCAGGTTGGAAGCGTTCGAGATCAAGAGTGAGCGTGGGAACTTGGTAACAATCCATTCTGCTATTTCGCAAATAGCAGAACGGATTGTTACCAAGTTCCCACGCTCGCACTCTCTCCTCTTTCTTCTTGTTACCTGACGCTCTCCTACAGTGGATAAAGAATGGATGATAGCAGCTCTGAATCTACTGGTGCGTAGTAGCTATATCTGACGGTCTATTAAACTCCTCATACAAATCTTGTTACTCCAGCATCGCTGAACCCATGTGGGCATCTGGACATACACAAGATTATCCCTCTCAGGCCTTCGCCCCTCGACTTTGTTCACACTACCTTTGCTTCATCGGATTACTATCACTCTCTTCCAAAATATCTTTCTCCTCCCGAACCTGCGGAACCCCCGATGGGATTTCATTATCCTCATTCCCCTGATTGGCACCTGGAACAAGATGGATCGTATTCGTCTGGGTTCTGCTACAAGACCAAGATACCGGCGGATGCAGTTGCTCTCATGAACGAAGAAACTCGCCAGATGTCTATTTGTGCGCCCCCCGGAGTCGATCCTGTTTGGAAAGATGACTCCCGTTTGTATAGCTATCCACCCGCGCCAGGATGTGTCTGCCTCCCACCTTCCGTACCACTTCGTCTTGATGTAGTAGATACTACGTCTGAATCTACCTCTCTTTCTCCATACGAGGGCTCCTTTACGCACGCTGCGTATTTTACGCTTGAATCAATAAATTCAACCTACCCTGAAGTGTCCGTCGAACTTGAAGCGCAAGCCAAGAAACTCTACGGACTCATATTTGGCGTTCCTTCGGATCTAGCTGCAAAGGTCTTTCCACTAGACTCACCTACCAAGATTCTTGAAGAGCTCAATAACGGTTCTCGTGCATCCCTTCCCTCCTCATCCGGCTCCAATCCTTCATCCAAATACTGGATACAGACGCCGATATTGGCTCACAATAATCTGAAGCAGAACAACCGATCAAATAACTCGGGCACGAGAAACACGATCTTTGCTGGTTCCAATCCCTCGTTAAACGGTTCCTACTCCATAGCGTCCACGATCGAGGAGGGACATGGAGTCGGGACCCTGAAACCAGTAACTCAGGTGGCCACGGATGAATATAAGGATCAGGTCGCAGATATCCTTATCATAATCAACAGAATCTATCAGCTTCTCATGCCTTGTGCCATCTCCGAATCACGAAAATGACTCCATGCCAGGGTAAAGGGCAGGTACTCTCAGGAATCCTAGGAAATTGGTTCCATCCTAGGAAGCCTTTGGATTCAAGGGATACCAGGACAGTATAGGCGCCCCATGATATAGATGACATCCTGGAGCCGTCTAAAGTGCCCTAGTGTAGCCTCAGCGAGCCCAGGTCTGCCAGAGGATATTACGTTAAAGTATGACATTTCGTAAGTAAAAAGACATTTATTTCCAAGAACGTAAGCTAAACCACGAGCACGCGCGCGCGCGCTCTCCTGGTTGTACACTTGGGGGTGCACACTCAACCAGACCACCCACGAGGCATTGTGCAGTATGTGGTTCATGGTAGTATTAGCAGATATTGGTCCGACAAATAATATAAACATGGTTGGCTTATAATAATCCCGCATCGGTAAGCATCTCCTGCGCGAGCCTTAGACGTTTGCCAGCCATACTGTCATTGAACCTGAGATGACCCGAAGAGCATTGTGCTCCGACTCGGACCTGGCGAAATTCCAACAAATGTCGTAGGTGCCATAACATGTGAACCCCGCAATCATAAGAATTGGCTTGGAAGTGCACCTGATAACCAATCAGCCTGAGACTTGTACAGAGAAGGTTTGAAACTGCTCATCACGAACCTTGTAGTGAGGGTCACAAACCCAGTCACTTTCTGGATTGTTTTTGAGCATGGTATCTTCGCCGCGGATTCGACCCAAGACGTCCGTCAGCCACATCAAGACCTTAAGCCAGTCAAAAGATCAGATACCCACTATTCTCAAGAAAAGAGAATGACGCACCAGCATTAGCTTAGAGTTTTTTCGTTCAAGGAGGGGCTTCTGACGGTTCTCAATACATCGGTCACGAAGGCTGTCAAAAATGTCGATCCGCTTGACGCGGAAGTCGATACGTGCAGAGTACCAATGTGTACTGCTTTCATTGATGGGGATGAAGACGCTATCCCATTCAGTGTCGCTTGAACCCATTCCGTTCAGTAAACATAAGAATAGCATCATTGTATCATAAGACTTACAGGCTTACCGCTGCTTTGGCACACCATCTTCGGACAGTGTTTTCATCTGCATCTGTAAAGAATCCCTCCCTTGCGTTGATGCATTCCGGCTCTTGAAAGAGGATTTTACACGCAAAAAAAGTGTTGAATCCAAGAGTACTACCTGATTGGGTGCACCACTTCTTGACAAAGTAGTTGACCACCTCATCGTCAAGCCAGCGACCGGCACTGAGAGTTCGAAGGTTGGCCAGGGTTACAAATGGAAGCTTTCCGTTGATGGAATTTGGATCGTCCGAAAGCTAGTTTGGGTAAAGACGTGAGGGATAGGTACAGGACAAAGGAAACGCACCTTCTTCACCAATATCCGTAGTATTGATTCACTTCGCTCGGGATGATCATCTAGTATTGTCCACAGGGAGGCTTCAATTGCTTCGCGTTTGCTGTTGATACACTGGGAGAGAATTTCCAGGTTTTGTACAACAATCAGGAATGAGTTGTCAGATGGAAGGGCATCCGACAGCAGATCACCGTGCTTCCGCTGGTAGAAAGCGAGCGTACTTTGGAATTGGACAACTTTGGAAAGCACTTTTGTGACTTCACATAGACGTTTGATCCGGGTCTCGGATTCCAGATACAGCCCATCGTCGAGCGAGAGCGCAGGCGGTGAAAAGTCGGTATTCAGAAGAGCAGTGATTCGGCAAATGCTTGCGGGGCGAAGCAAACGCTGGAGAGAGATCGAAGGTACAAATGCACTGCATTGGTTGATAGTATTTGAAAGTTGTAAAAAAAGTGGTGAAGTACAGCTGAGAATGAGGCCGAACGGCGGAAAATCAACGAAAGTGCATCTTTTGTGGGTGATAGCCTGGCGTCGAGAAGGTGAAAGCAAATGTTTGTACATAGTCCTGCGGAAAATTGAGTTCGATCCCATCAGAAGATGCTGAGCAGATTTGCACCTTGTAGAGCTAGAGTTGGATGCTGCGGCGGTAGACATGATAGGGTGTAACAACAGAGGCTGGTGCAAGTCACGCGGCGTCATTCGTCATGCGAGTCACGCGGTAACCTTCGATTCAGAAAGCATAGCGTGTTCAAACATGAGGGTGAACCGGATGTTGGCGACTCAAACGATGAGGTGGAGAGGAGGGCGTACTCTTGAAGACCTCACCTTAGGCGAATTGTTCATTATTACAAAATGAAGAAAGATACAGACAATCCAATTGAATTTTAACATAATATGCAAAAAAAAACACAGAAAACGTTCAGACAATACAGTATAGGGCGTAGAAGGAATGTAAGGAAAAAGAAAGATAAGGGCTGACAGTATCCAGCGGGCTTATATCCCAGCACTTCTTCAAGGTCTTTGTCTTCAATCGTCCTTTGCATCGCCTGTTGCCAATTTTTTGGATTTGGCACAGAGACGAGTACCCTAGCAAGCTACACTTCATTAGCACCCAAATGGTTGATTAAAAAAGTTTGAGACCGACCTCGTTTGCAATCTCCAAGTAAGCTGGGTCTTCATCCTCTGTAATAATCATTTACCAAAGGAGATCTTTCATAGTCAAGACTGCGGAACGCACCGTCATCGCCATTGAGATTCAGAACCTTCTCATCATCGTTGCCGCCGTTGCCGTTTCTGCAAGAGCATCCTCAAGAGCTTCGGTCTATGAAATGGAAGTTGACTGCATTATTCTTGAATGGTCTGCACGTCAACTCAAAAACAGGCCACATGTTGGAAGAAACAGAGCGCGTTTTGAATGTTAAACTGTCGACTAGGTCATACATGTTGTCAAAAAGATCTAAAAATCAAACAAACTTGTGCCAGCAACAACGAAAGAGCAATCAAGGACAGAACGCCCGGCGACAACCAAAGGAGAGCACAAACTCTGCTCTCCACGGCTAAACAAGATAGACGGAACTCACCTAAAAGTTCTGAGATGTGTCGACAATCCACTCGCCGGTGACAGCGACAGCGACAACGTACATTGAACATCTGGATAAGCGGGTACGGGAGAGGCCTGGCCTCAACGGGAAAGAGAGGTCTCAAGCATGCACCATATGACTTTGATCTCCACATTGTTGTCCTTTTTACGTGCCTTTTTGGCCGTATCCTTCTCCTTTGAGCTGGGCATTGATGACTTTGCAACAGACTGTTGATCATTTTGACGGGTTCAGCAAGCTTACAACTAGAGCTAGCACGTCTACCCGATTTTGGCCTGTTGTCCTTGTCAGAGACGGCGTATCTTGTGGACTGTCAGGATCAGTGCAAAGATTGGCTGTTGGAACTGGAGCTTTCTGGTCAGGTGAGACCGTCTCTTGGGGTGAGATACAAGAGGGGAGGAGAGTGAGCGATTGGTCATGGTGGAACGAGAGCAAGGGTGTAACAACGGGATCATGTGATTTCAAGTCTGATTCTTCGGCCAAGCCTCATCACTCAGGTAACGAGCTGATAGTTGAGTGAAAACACAATACATCTGAAGGAGATTCTATGCGGTAACAGAAACAAGGGTCATAGAGACTAACTAAGAGTTAAACAAGAACATTGCATCCAACGAGTTGAGCCAAACGGCGCCTGCGTGGCGCAACTGTGGTTGGAATTTGATTGGGTGAAACACCATAGCCTCGAAGGTATTTGCGAAGTTCCTCAGAGGTAAGATGAAGCAATACTTCCGAGTTTGTAATAGCGGGCAAAGCTTCTCTACCCTCTCGACCAGGTTGCTAGATGGGAGTGTTCAGAATCAAACAGGCGAGTAGAGAAATGGAAATATACAGCTTCGGTAGGGTTGGTTCCATCCACAAAAAGTACAACCTCGTACGGGACGGTCTGGCCACTGCCCTTATGGTAGTTTCTGAGCTGTGTCGAACATTGGAATGGGGGGCGACTATTGAGGAAAAAATAGGCTCACTGCTATGCAATCTCGCCGGGATTCAGCGTGGAAAGTAGTGACTTTGGTATCGAGATCATGTACACAATCAGTGAGTTGTCTCATGTTGGTGTTCAGCGTGTTCACAGATTCCTGCAGACTCGCTAAGAGGCCAATAATTTGCGGCATTCCTACAATGGCAGATAGAGCTGGGGCAGGTCCTTGAGCGGGTCCAGGTGCAGCAGGAGCGATCAGAGACAAGCTGTGCAAGGAATCGATCTCGGCCTTATAGCGAACACCATTGGCAAAATCGTCATCAGAGACTTTTCCTGGGCCTCCTGAGATACAATATCAGAGATGATCTGATAAGAGAAAAAAAATACTGACTACGCCTCTCTTCCCATAGAGCGTTTAGGTATGCATGTGCTTGGAGGACATCTCTAGAAGACGGTGGGTTGCTGGGCTGACCGGGATTATGAATACCCGCAGGGATGAGGGGTACAATTACTGGTGCCAGTTGCAACGCAGCCATGACGTGGGGTAAGGGTTCGGTGTGGGTGATGGAGGTTAGGTGGAAAGCCGTCTAGTAACGGCCAACATTAGTATACCGTGATTTTTTTTCCCACGTTCTTTACTTACAAAATCAACGGAGTACTCGGTCATTTGATCAATCTGCATGTGTACGCTGACTGATGGTTTACGCTGACTGATGGTTTTTGATATAGATAAATAAACATGGCATAAGATTCCCATGTCCACTTTTGTCCCTGCCTTAAACTCTCTCTACCGTTTGAACTCTGCCCTATTACTAGTAGTATGGCATATACATGCGCCGTCTGTGGTCGAGAGTTCTCCACGCAAGGAAATAGGAAGAAGCACATACAGAATAAGAAAGATAATGGCCACCGGGAGTACCTCCGGAAGGAAGCAGATGCCAGGGCTGCACAATATTCAAGAACCTTTAACCCCCCCTCCCAACCAACCACTAGTACTACTAGTCCTCCAAGTTCTACTACTGGCAGTGGTGTTGCAAGTTTCTCTGCTGTACAGGAACTTCCTGCAGAGTCCAGTGATGTGGAGATGTTGGATGATTTGCCTCTATCCTATGATGGGATGGAAGTGGATGATGAAGGCACTGCTAGTAGTGACCATTATGATGATGATGATTCAGAAATGTCTGATGATCAGGATTTAGGTGGTCTCATTTCCGCCCCTGACTATGACTCTGAGAGAGGGGAAGAAAATGATCTTTTGGATAAGTTTGAAGAGGATAATGCAGTTCTGGAAAGAATTTGGAATGAAGAACTACAGAAAATAGCAGAATCAGGCAGTGTAGCCAATCCATTTAACTTTTTACCAGATCCAGAGGAAGGTGCCAGTGGCACTGGTGACTCCAAGTCAGAGGCTGATGATAGCACCATGATGAAGTCAGAAGAGGATTACAGTGTCTCCAACTCAGAGGATGATGGCCTCATTGACGGTGCTACTCGGAAGCTGGACAGATCTCTGACTAAGGATGATGATGATGAGCCTAGGAGTTGGAGGTGGCACCCTACTGCTGGACAGATCTTGAGGCATGAGCCTGGTATTTTTCAGCGCTGGGAAGAGTTATTTTCAGAGATCAAAGTTGAAGAAGGAAGTAGTAGAAAATCTGTTGGATATCACCCTTTTACTTCACGTGTAGACTGGGAAGTTGCACAATGGGCTATCAAGGAAAAGGTCTCACAGAAGTCTTTTGACCGCTTGCTACAAATCCTGAGGTAAACAATTCTAAGTAATGCTAATCAGTACTAATCATCTTAATATGTTTCCTTCACAATTTTCAAGATCAAGGAGCGCCTGGGTCTCTCATATAACAATTCTAGATCCATGCTCAAGCTCATTGATGTTATTCCTGACAGATGTGGTCAGTGGTATACCAAACAGCTATCTTTCAGAGACCAGCCAAATGAAACCTTTATTATACATCATCGGGATCCCATTAAAGCTATTAAAGGACTCTGGGGTGATCCTGCTTTTGTAAATCACTTGGTTTACAAACCTGCCAATCTCTTCTGTGGTTCAAAACAAACTGAAGAGGAGCGTGTATTTTCAGAAATGTGGATGCTGACTTTTGGAATTCAGTTCAGGTGTGTAATCAACATTTCTACAGTAAAGTCACAATTTGTTAACTTGAAATGATTTCCACTTGAACTTTGATTAACTTATCATTTTAGATGTGCATTCCCAAAGGAGGCACAGTTTGCCCTGTTTATTATAGGCCACTGATAAACTCAATTGACTCAGTTTTCAGGCAGTAAAGTGGCCTATCCGGTCTATTTGACAATTGGCAATATCCCAAAAAGTTTGAGAAGACAGCCCAGAGAGCTGTGGATAAACCTCAGTCTTCTGGCGTGACAGCAAAAGCAAAAAAAAGTTATCAAAGACTGCTCTTAAGATGAAAAATTATGAGCTATTCCACTGCTCTATGGCACATGTGCTTGAACCCTTAAAAAAAGCTGGAAATGCTAGTGGAAATGGAATAGAAATGGTAGGAGGTGATGGAGCAGTGAGAAGAGTTTATCCTTTATTGGCTGCATATGCTGCAGATTATCCTGAGCAATGTCTGATCACATGCACCAAGTCAGGAACATGTCCAAAATGTAGGAGAAAAGCCAAGGAGTTGGAGCTTCCTAATTCAGGAGATCTCAAAACTCCACTTTGGACAGTCAGTGTCATAAAAGAGGCTAGAATCCAAGCAAATGACAGTAGAAAAAAAGTTGGTAACATACACAAATATGCCATGAAACATTATGATGTTGCTGCTGGAACATTTGATCCATTTTGGGCCGGATTCCCTCTAGCAGATATTCATAGATGCATTGCTCCAGATATCCTTCACCAGTGTTATCAAGGTGTATTTAAGCATCTGGTGAAGTGGATACAGAGTATTGTTGGAGAGAAAGAACTTGATAGGCGCTTACAAATGTTACCACCATCCTCTGGGGTGCATTATTTCAAAAATGGAATATCAGGTTTGACTCAGCTCTCTGGAGCAGAGCACAAGCAGATTGCTAGAGTTTTCCTTGCATCACTTGTAGGCAAGGTTTCTCCACAGGGAATTAAAGCTTGCAGAAGTTTGCTGCATTTCATATATTTAGCCCAATATCCCATTCATGATCAGGAGACTCTCAAATATATGGTGAAGGAATTGAAGACCTGGAATATAAACAGATCCTATTTTGTTGAACATGGAGTCCGGTCAGATTTCAACATACCCAAGTTTCACTCCTTGACTCATTATGTGGCATCTATCAGGTGGCTGGGTACCACTGACAACTACAATACAGAGATGTTTGAACGTCTTCATATTGACTTTGCCAAAGGAAGCTGGAGAGCCAGCAATAAACGGGATCATTTTCCTCAAATGGTTCAGTGGCTTTCTACATCACGAAAATGACTCCATGCCAGGGTAAAGGGCAGGTACTCTCAGGAATCCTAGGAAATTGGTTCCATCCTAGGAAGCCTTTGGATTCAAGGGATACCAGGACAGTATAGGCGCCCCATGATATAGATGACATCCTGGAGCCGTCTAAAGTGCCCTAGTGTAGCCTCAGCGAGCCCAGGTCTGCAGAGGATATTACGTTAAAGTATGATTTCGTAAGTAAAAAGACATTTATTTCCAAGAACGTAAGCTAAACCACGAGCACGCGCGCGCGCGCTCTCCTGGTTGTACACTTGGGGGTGCACACTCAACCAGACCACCCACGAGCATTGTGCAGTATGTGGTTCATGGTAGTATTAGCAGATATTGGTCCGACAAATAATATAAACATGGTTGGCTTATAATAATCCCGCATCGGTAAGCATCTCCTGCGCGAGCCTTAGACGTTTGCCAGCCATACTGTCATTGAACCTGAGATGACCCGAAGAGCATTGTGCTCCGACTCGGACCTGGCGAAATTCCAACAAATGTCGTAGGTGCCATAACATGTGAACCCCGCAATCATAAGAATTGGCTTGGAAGTGCACCTGATAACCAATCAGCCTGAGACTTTGTACAGAGAAGGTTTGAAACTGCTCATCACGAACCTTGTAGTGAGGGTCACAAACCCAGTCACTTTCTGGATGTTTTTTGAGCATGGTATCTTCGCGCGGATTCGACCCAAGACGTCCGTCAGCCACATCAAGAACCTTAAGCCAGTCAAAAGATCAGATACCCACTATTCTCAGAAAGAGAATGACGCACCAGCATTAGCTTAGAGTTTTTCGTTCAAGGAGGGGCTTCTGACGGTTCTCAATACATCGGTCACGAAGGCTGTCAAAAATGTCGATCCGCTTGACGCGGAAGTCGATACGTGCAGAGTACCAATGTGTACTGCTTTCATTGATGGGGATGAAGACGCTATCCCATTCAGTGTCGCTTGAACCCATTCCGTTCAGTAAACATAAGAATAGCATCATGTATCATAAGACTTACAGGCTTACCGCTGCTTTGGCACACCATCTTCGGACAGTGTTTTCATCTGCATCTGTAAAGAATCCCTCCCTTGCGTTGATGTATTCCGGCTCTTGAAAAGAGGATTTTTACACGCAAAAAAAAGTGTTGAATCCAAGAGTACTACCTGATTGGGTGCACCACTTCTTGACAAAGTAGTTGACCACCTCATCGTCAAGCCAGCGACCGGGCACTGAGAGTTCGAAGGTTGGCCAGGGTTACAAATGGAAGCTTTCCGTTGATGGAATTTGGATCGTCCGAAAGCTAGTTTGGGTAAAGATGTGAGGGATAGGTACAGGACAAAGGAAACGCACCGTTAAAATGGCAGCGCTGAGACGGTAAATGATATGTGGGTATGGACAGTACAAGGTCGCACGGCCTCGATAGTATGTTTTGAGCAGCGCAAAAGTTTCAGGCGCACGGTTTGGCTGACGTGGCTGTTTGATGGTATGTAAATGAAAGAAGATATTATGACTTTAGAGACGTACTCGATATCCCTGATATCCAAACAACCCTCCGTTCACCTTCAACCTTCTTCTTCACTAAAGGGGGAACGAGCGACATATTAGACTGCCGAGGAGATTCATAATATTCCACGAGACTTGCAGTCCCAATGTAAAGGAAGACAAGCAACAGGCGAGGTGCATACCGGGAAATCCGTGGGTATATAACCTCCGATACTCTTCGGGAAAGGCTGTTCGTAGCCCGGAGTCCACGACGAAAGTCTGGTGCGTTTTTGTGTTTTTGCTGTCACGAAGGGGGAGACGACCGGAGGGTTAGACGCGTTTTCGATGGAGGGGGAAGGCCGGTACTAAAGGGGATGGTGCTGAAGCGAGGGAATGGAAGCATCGCGCTCGCATTCGTCGGGTAAACTCGAGCTTCGAAAGCTCTGGCCTAGACGAACAGGGAGCGGGTGCTCGGGCAACGACAACAACGACGGGTTGAACGGCCACCGGTCACCTGTGGTCAACACCTATCCTTCGCCCCGCCTCTTTTTCACCTGAACTGGAACAACTAATCTTCATGATCACTGGTGTGATCGGGGTTTAAACGTTGAACGCTTCCACCTCTTTCCATATCCATAGAGAACGACGGAGGAAAGTGAGAGGTAGCCTGGATGTGACACGTATGTCGTGCAAGAGGTTGCGCCTATTGCAGAGGTGACGGATCGAGATCCCCGCAGCACGAGGCAACCGCGAGAGCAGAGGAGACAAGTGATGTTGGATGAGATGGAGGGAAAGATGACCAAAGTCCTACCATCACTCGCTTCGTCTGATTTGCCATGAGAATTCCTCCAATTGCGGCAGTACCCCTTGGCTTGTCTTCAACGTTATAGCGAGCGAACTTGACGAGTCGAATTTGTGTCCACTCAGCGCAGTCACACCATCCGGCAGAACAAGGTCTCAAACGTCGGATCTGATTGACGTATGCAGAGAGGGTTGTGTGGCATTGTGTGAGATTCGATGTCCGGAAGTGACCATTCTCACTGTAACACTTTATATATCTATTAATCCGACTTGAAAGGTCATCACTCACCGAGATATCCACGTCGTCAACATAGCTAAGATCCAGGAGCTGCGTGAGAGCCGTAGTAGGCCGCTATAGAGGCCTCGATAATCGCAGTATATCAGTACTGATTGACCCCAGCCGAGTATAAACTCACCGAGTACCGTGATATGGTAAGTTTGTAAGAGGGAGTAGAATATATCCTGTCTCGTCCGAAGCCAGGAGAAGCGGAGCAGGCTGGATATTGGTTTACTGTGAGTAAATTAGGGTGGTCTGAATCAGCTGGAGTATAACATGAGGAGGTATAGGTGGTTGTTGAGCTGGGTAGCCCAGGTTGGAAGCGTTCGAGATCAAGAGTGAGCGTGGGAACTTGGTAACAATCCATTCTGCTATTTCGCAAATAGCAGAACGGATTGTTACCAAGTTCCCACGCTCGCACTCTCTCCTCTTTCTTCTTGTTACCTGACGCTCTCCTACAGTGGATAAAGAATGGATGATAGCAGCTCTGAATCTACTGGTGCGTAGTAGCTATATCTGACGGTCTATTAAACTCCTCATACAAATCTTGTTACTCCAGCATCGCTGAACCCATGTGGGCATCTGGACATACACAAGATTATCCCTCTCAGGCCTTCGCCCCTCGACTTTGTTCACACTACCTTTGCTTCATCGGATTACTATCACTCTCTTCCAAAATATCTTTCTCCTCCCGAACCTGCGGAACCCCCGATGGGATTTCATTATCCTCATTCCCCTGATTGGCACCTGGAACAAGATGGATCGTATTCGTCTGGGTTCTGCTACAAGACCAAGATACCGGCGGATGCAGTTGCTCTCATGAACGAAGAAACTCGCCAGATGTCTATTTGTGCGCCCCCGGAGTCGATCCTGTTTGGAAAGATGACTCCCGTTTGTATAGCTATCCACCCGCGCCAGGATGTGTCTGCCTCCCACCTTCCGTACCACTTCGTCTTGATGTAGTAGATACTACGTCTGAATCTACCTCTCTTTCTCCATACGAGGGCTCCTTTACGCACGCTGCGTATTTTACGCTTGAATCAATAAATTCAACCTACCCTGAAGTGTCCGTCGAACTTGAAGCGCAAGCCAAGAAACTCTACGGACTCATATTTGGCGTTCCTTCGGATCTAGCTGCAAAGGTCTTTCCACTAGACTCACCTACCAAGATTCTTGAAGAGCTCAATAACGGTTCTCGTGCATCCCTTCCCTCCTCATCCGGCTCCAATCCTTCATCCAAATACTGGATACAGACGCCGATATTGGCTCACAATAATCTGAAGCAGAACAACCGATCAAATAACTCGGGCACGAGAAACACGATCTTTGCTGGTTCCAATCCCTCGTTAAACGGTTCCTACTCCATAGCGTCCACGATCGAGGAGGGACATGGAGTCGGGACCCTGAAACCAGTAACTCAGGTGGCCACGGATGAATATAAGGATCAGGTCGCAGATATCCTTATCATAATCAACAGAATCTATCAGCTTCTCATGCCTTGTGCCATCTCCGAATCACGAAAATGACTCCATGCCAGGGTAAAGGGCAGGTACTCTCAGGAATCCTAGGAAATTGGTTCCATCCTAGGAAGCCTTTGGATTCAAGGGATACCAGGACAGTATAGGCGCCCCATGATATAGATGACATCCTGGAGCCGTCTAAAGTGCCCTAGTGTAGCCTCAGCGAGCCCAGGTCTGCCAGAGGATATTACGTTAAAGTATGACATTTCGTAAGTAAAAAGACATTTATTTCCAAGAACGTAAGCTAAACCACGAGCACGCGCGCGCGCGCTCTCCTGGTTGTACACTTGGGGGTGCACACTCAACCAGACCACCCACGAGGCATTGTGCAGTATGTGGTTCATGGTAGTATTAGCAGATATTGGTCCGACAAATAATATAAACATGGTTGGCTTATAATAATCCCGCATCGGTAAGCATCTCCTGCGCGAGCCTTAGACGTTTGCCAGCCATACTGTCATTGAACCTGAGATGACCCGAAGAGCATTGTGCTCCGACTCGGACCTGGCGAAATTCCAACAAATGTCGTAGGTGCCATAACATGTGAACCCCGCAATCATAAGAATTGGCTTGGAAGTGCACCTGATAACCAATCAGCCTGAGACTTGTACAGAGAAGGTTTGAAACTGCTCATCACGAACCTTGTAGTGAGGGTCACAAACCCAGTCACTTTCTGGATTGTTTTTGAGCATGGTATCTTCGCCGCGGATTCGACCCAAGACGTCCGTCAGCCACATCAAGACCTTAAGCCAGTCAAAAGATCAGATACCCACTATTCTCAAGAAAAGAGAATGACGCACCAGCATTAGCTTAGAGTTTTTTCGTTCAAGGAGGGGCTTCTGACGGTTCTCAATACATCGGTCACGAAGGCTGTCAAAAATGTCGATCCGCTTGACGCGGAAGTCGATACGTGCAGAGTACCAATGTGTACTGCTTTCATTGATGGGGATGAAGACGCTATCCCATTCAGTGTCGCTTGAACCCATTCCGTTCAGTAAACATAAGAATAGCATCATTGTATCATAAGACTTACAGGCTTACCGCTGCTTTGGCACACCATCTTCGGACAGTGTTTTCATCTGCATCTGTAAAGAATCCCTCCCTTGCGTTGATGCATTCCGGCTCTTGAAAGAGGATTTTACACGCAAAAAAAGTGTTGAATCCAAGAGTACTACCTGATTGGGTGCACCACTTCTTGACAAAGTAGTTGACCACCTCATCGTCAAGCCAGCGACCGGCACTGAGAGTTCGAAGGTTGGCCAGGGTTACAAATGGAAGCTTTCCGTTGATGGAATTTGGATCGTCCGAAAGCTAGTTTGGGTAAAGACGTGAGGGATAGGTACAGGACAAAGGAAACGCACCTTCTTCACCAATATCCGTAGTATTGATTCACTTCGCTCGGGATGATCATCTAGTATTGTCCACAGGGAGGCTTCAATTGCTTCGCGTTTGCTGTTGATACACTGGGAGAGAATTTCCAGGTTTTGTACAACAATCAGGAATGAGTTGTCAGATGGAAGGGCATCCGACAGCAGATCACCGTGCTTCCGCTGGTAGAAAGCGAGCGTACTTTGGAATTGGACAACTTTGGAAAGCACTTTTGTGACTTCACATAGACGTTTGATCCGGGTCTCGGATTCCAGATACAGCCCATCGTCGAGCGAGAGCGCAGGCGGTGAAAAGTCGGTATTCAGAAGAGCAGTGATTCGGCAAATGCTTGCGGGGCGAAGCAAACGCTGGAGAGAGATCGAAGGTACAAATGCACTGCATTGGTTGATAGTATTTGAAAGTTGTAAAAAAAGTGGTGAAGTACAGCTGAGAATGAGGCCGAACGGCGGAAAATCAACGAAAGTGCATCTTTTGTGGGTGATAGCCTGGCGTCGAGAAGGTGAAAGCAAATGTTTGTACATAGTCCTGCGGAAAATTGAGTTCGATCCCATCAGAAGATGCTGAGCAGATTTGCACCTTGTAGAGCTAGAGTTGGATGCTGCGGCGGTAGACATGATAGGGTGTAACAACAGAGGCTGGTGCAAGTCACGCGGCGTCATTCGTCATGCGAGTCACGCGGTAACCTTCGATTCAGAAAGCATAGCGTGTTCAAACATGAGGGTGAACCGGATGTTGGCGACTCAAACGATGAGGTGGAGAGGAGGGCGTACTCTTGAAGACCTCACCTTAGGCGAATTGTTCATTATTACAAAATGAAGAAAGATACAGACAATCCAATTGAATTTTAACATAATATGCAAAAAAAAACACAGAAAACGTTCAGACAATACAGTATAGGGCGTAGAAGGAATGTAAGGAAAAAGAAAGATAAGGGCTGACAGTATCCAGCGGGCTTATATCCCAGCACTTCTTCAAGGTCTTTGTCTTCAATCGTCCTTTGCATCGCCTGTTGCCAATTTTTTGGATTTGGCACAGAGACGAGTACCCTAGCAAGCTACACTTCATTAGCACCCAAATGGTTGATTAAAAAAGTTTGAGACCGACCTCGTTTGCAATCTCCAAGTAAGCTGGGTCTTCATCCTCTGTAATAATCATTTACCAAAGGAGATCTTTCATAGTCAAGACTGCGGAACGCACCGTCATCGCCATTGAGATTCAGAACCTTCTCATCATCGTTGCCGCCGTTGCCGTTTCTGCAAGAGCATCCTCAAGAGCTTCGGTCTATGAAATGGAAGTTGACTGCATTATTCTTGAATGGTCTGCACGTCAACTCAAAAACAGGCCACATGTTGGAAGAAACAGAGCGCGTTTTGAATGTTAAACTGTCGACTAGGTCATACATGTTGTCAAAAAGATCTAAAAATCAAACAAACTTGTGCCAGCAACAACGAAAGAGCAATCAAGGACAGAACGCCCGGCGACAACCAAAGGAGAGCACAAACTCTGCTCTCCACGGCTAAACAAGATAGACGGAACTCACCTAAAAGTTCTGAGATGTGTCGACAATCCACTCGCCGGTGACAGCGACAGCGACAACGTACATTGAACATCTGGATAAGCGGGTACGGGAGAGGCCTGGCCTCAACGGGAAAGAGAGGTCTCAAGCATGCACCATATGACTTTGATCTCCACATTGTTGTCCTTTTTACGTGCCTTTTTGGCCGTATCCTTCTCCTTTGAGCTGGGCATTGATGACTTTGCAACAGACTGTTGATCATTTTGACGGGTTCAGCAAGCTTACAACTAGAGCTAGCACGTCTACCCGATTTTGGCCTGTTGTCCTTGTCAGAGACGGCGTATCTTGTGGACTGTCAGGATCAGTGCAAAGATTGGCTGTTGGAACTGGAGCTTTCTGGTCAGGTGAGACCGTCTCTTGGGGTGAGATACAAGAGGGGAGGAGAGTGAGCGATTGGTCATGGTGGAACGAGAGCAAGGGTGTAACAACGGGATCATGTGATTTCAAGTCTGATTCTTCGGCCAAGCCTCATCACTCAGGTAACGAGCTGATAGTTGAGTGAAAACACAATACATCTGAAGGAGATTCTATGCGGTAACAGAAACAAGGGTCATAGAGACTAACTAAGAGTTAAACAAGAACATTGCATCCAACGAGTTGAGCCAAACGGCGCCTGCGTGGCGCAACTGTGGTTGGAATTTGATTGGGTGAAACACCATAGCCTCGAAGGTATTTGCGAAGTTCCTCAGAGGTAAGATGAAGCAATACTTCCGAGTTTGTAATAGCGGGCAAAGCTTCTCTACCCTCTCGACCAGGTTGCTAGATGGGAGTGTTCAGAATCAAACAGGCGAGTAGAGAAATGGAAATATACAGCTTCGGTAGGGTTGGTTCCATCCACAAAAAGTACAACCTCGTACGGGACGGTCTGGCCACTGCCCTTATGGTAGTTTCTGAGCTGTGTCGAACATTGGAATGGGGGCGACTATTGAGGAAAAAATAGGCTCACTGCTATGCAATCTCGCCGGGATTCAGCGTGGAAAGTAGTGACTTTGGTATCGAGATCATGTACACAATCAGTGAGTTGTCTCATGTTGGTGTTCAGCGTGTTCACAGATTCCTGCAGACTCGCTAAGAGGCCAATAATTTGCGGCATTCCTACAATGGCAGATAGAGCTGGGGCAGGTCCTTGAGCGGGTCCAGGTGCAGCAGGAGCGATCAGAGACAAGCTGTGCAAGGAATCGATCTCGGCCTTATAGCGAACACCATTGGCAAAATCGTCATCAGAGACTTTTCCTGGGCCTCCTGAGATACAATATCAGAGATGATCTGATAAGAGAAAAAAATACTGACTACGCCTCTCTTCCCATAGAGCGTTTAGGTATGCATGTGCTTGGAGGACATCTCTAGAAGACGGTGGGTTGCTGGGCTGACCGGGATTATGAATACCCGCAGGGATGAGGGGTACAATTACTGGTGCCAGTTGCAACGCAGCCATGACGTGGGGTAAGGGTTCGGTGTGGGTGATGGAGGTTAGGTGGAAAGCCGTCTAGTAACGGCCAACATTAGTATACCGTGATTTTTTTTCCCACGTTCTTTACTTACAAAATCAACGGAGTACTCGGTCATTTGATCAATCTGCATGTGTACGCTGACTGATGGTTTACGCTGACTGATGGTTTTTGATATAGATAAATAAACATGGCATAAGATTCCCATGTCCACTTTTGTCCCTGCCTTAAACTCTCTCTACCGTTTGAACTCTGCCCTATTACTAGTAGTATGGCATATACATGCGCCGTCTGTGGTCGAGAGTTCTCCACGCAAGGAAATAGGAAGAAGCACATACAGAATAAGAAAGATAATGGCCACCGGGAGTACCTCCGGAAGGAAGCAGATGCCAGGGCTGCACAATATTCAAGAACCTTTAACCCCCCCTCCCAACCAACCACTAGTACTACTAGTCCTCCAAGTTCTACTACTGGCAGTGGTGTTGCAAGTTTCTCTGCTGTACAGGAACTTCCTGCAGAGTCCAGTGATGTGGAGATGTTGGATGATTTGCCTCTATCCTATGATGGGATGGAAGTGGATGATGAAGGCACTGCTAGTAGTGACCATTATGATGATGATGATTCAGAAATGTCTGATGATCAGGATTTAGGTGGTCTCATTTCCGCCCCTGACTATGACTCTGAGAGAGGGGAAGAAAATGATCTTTTGGATAAGTTTGAAGAGGATAATGCAGTTCTGGAAAGAATTTGGAATGAAGAACTACAGAAAATAGCAGAATCAGGCAGTGTAGCCAATCCATTTAACTTTTTACCAGATCCAGAGGAAGGTGCCAGTGGCACTGGTGACTCCAAGTCAGAGGCTGATGATAGCACCATGATGAAGTCAGAAGAGGATTACAGTGTCTCCAACTCAGAGGATGATGGCCTCATTGACGGTGCTACTCGGAAGCTGGACAGATCTCTGACTAAGGATGATGATGATGAGCCTAGGAGTTGGAGGTGGCACCCTACTGCTGGACAGATCTTGAGGCATGAGCCTGGTATTTTTCAGCGCTGGGAAGAGTTATTTTCAGAGATCAAAGTTGAAGAAGGAAGTAGTAGAAAATCTGTTGGATATCACCCTTTTACTTCACGTGTAGACTGGGAAGTTGCACAATGGGCTATCAAGGAAAAGGTCTCACAGAAGTCTTTTGACCGCTTGCTACAAATCCCTGAGGTAAACAATTCTAAGTAATGCTAATCAGTACTAATCATCTTAATATGTTTCCTTCACAATTTTCAAGATCAAGGAGCGCCTGGGTCTCTCATATAACAATTCTAGATCCATGCTCAAGCTCATTGATGTTATTCCTGACAGATGTGGTCAGTGGTATACCAAACAGCTATCTTTCAGAGACCAGCCAAATGAAACCTTTATTATACATCATCGGGATCCCATTAAAGCTATTAAAGGACTCTGGGGTGATCCTGCTTTTGTAAATCACTTGGTTTACAAACCTGCCAATCTCTTCTGTGGTTCAAAACAAACTGAAGAGGAGCGTGTATTTTCAGAAATGTGGACTGCTGACTTTTGGAATTCAGTTCAGGTGTGTAATCAACATTTCTACAGTAAAGTCACAATTTGTTAACTTGAAATGATTTCCACTTGAACTTTGATTAACTTATCAATTTTAGATGTGCATTCCCAAAGGAGGCACAGTTTGCCCTGTTATTATAGCCACTGATAAAACTCAATTGACTCAGTTTTCAGGCAGTAAAGTGGCCTATCCGGTCTATTTGACAATTGGCAATATCCCAAAAAGTTTGAGAAGACAGCCCAGCTCAAGAGCCTGTGTCTTGATAGCTTATCTGTCTGTGGATAAACCTCAGTCTTCTGGCGGTGACAGCAAAAGCAAAAAAAAGTTATCAAAGACTGCTCTTAAGATGAAAAATTATGAGCTATTCCACTGCTCTATGGCACATGTGCTTGAACCCTTAAAAAAAGCTGGAAATGCTAGTGGAAATGGAATAGAA
This sequence comes from Collybiopsis confluens, assembly GCA_013368555.1. Lineage (NCBI taxonomy): Eukaryota > Fungi > Basidiomycota > Agaricomycetes > Agaricales > Omphalotaceae > Collybiopsis > Collybiopsis confluens. The sequence continues at coordinate 217,188 of JAACJN010000041.1, forward strand.
ATGGTAGGAGGTGATGGAGCAGTGAGAAGAGTTTATCCTTTATTGGCTGCATATGCTGCAGATTATCCTGAGCAATGTCTGATCACATGCACCAAGTCAGGAACATGTCCAAAATGTAGGAGAAAAGCCAAGGAGTTGGAGCTTCCTAATTCAGGAGATCTCAAAACTCCACTTTGGACAGTCAGTGTCATAAAAGAGGCTAGAATCCAAGCAAATGACAGTAGAAAAAAAGTTGGTAACATACACAAATATGCCATGAAACATTATGATGTTGCTGCTGGAACATTTGATCCATTTTGGGCCGGATTCCCTCTAGCAGATATTCATAGATGCATTGCTCCAGATATCCTTCACCAGTGTTATCAAGGTGTATTTAAGCATCTGGTGAAGTGGATACAGAGTATTGTTGGAGAGAAAGAACTTGATAGGCGCTTACAAATGTTACCACCATCCTCTGGGGTGCATTATTTCAAAAATGGAATATCAGGTTTGACTCAGCTCTCTGGAGCAGAGCACAAGCAGATTGCTAGAGTTTTCCTTGCATCACTTGTAGGCAAGGTTTCTCCACAGGGAATTAAAGCTTGCAGAAGTTTGCTGCATTTCATATATTTAGCCCAATATCCCATTCATGATCAGGAGACTCTCAAATATATGGTGAAGGAATTGAAGACCTGGAATATAAACAGATCCTATTTTGTTGAACATGGAGTCCGGTCAGATTTCAACATACCCAAGTTTCACTCCTTGACTCATTATGTGGCATCTATCAGGTGGCTGGGTACCACTGACAACTACAATACAGAGATGTTTGAACGTCTTCATATTGACTTTGCCAAGGAAGGCTGGAGAGCCAGCAATAAACGGGATCATTTTCCTCAAATGGTTCAGTGGCTTTCTAGGCAGGAAAAAGTTGCATACTTTGATTATTACCAATCTTGGTCAGATTCAACTAACACCTTGGAGGATCTAGCACTAGATTTGAATGATCCAGTGGCAGTATCAGATGCAAATACTATGGTTGTCACTTGTGAGTCAAGTTCAAGTGCTGGAAACTTGACTCATGAAGAATGTGATTCTTTCAAGCTTGAAAGCTTTCAAACTGGGAGAGATGTGAACAGTAGAGCCAGTACCAGAGCCAGTAGCAGTGGCACTGCACGCAGATCAAAAAAGACTTTGTTGCTGGCTCAGCCCAATGACTTGTCAGAGACTAACATTCAAATTGCTAAATTTTCACATGAGCCTAGAAAAAGTCTTGCTAGAATTGCTAGATCTCATGGTGCTCCTAGTTTCATACTTCAGCTGAAAGTTTATCTAAACTCCCTTCTGCCATCATCTCAACAAGCCAGTAGTCAAGCTGACCTTCTTCAAGGTTCTCTCCCTTTTACATCTCTTGATATATGGCATCACTTCAAATTTATGCCTTTCAATTTATTTGATGATAAATCAGATGTTACAAAAGAGACAGTGAAAGCTGCTCCTGCTTGGAGAAAAAACTCAGTTTCTAGATATGATACAGTAATTGTACTGGAAACTGATAAAGCTGGAGCCACTGCAGTCATTGGATGTAGAGTTGCTAGATTGAAGGTGATATTTTGTCTTCCAAAGGTTGTAAACCTAATATCTGGCCTGAAGATTGCTGCACCCTCCAATTGGCCAACCACACCTCTAGCATATGTGGAATGGTTTACTCAATTTGACAAGAAGCCAGATCCAGTGACAGAAATGTATCAAGTAAAACCTATACTACCAGACTCTGCTAGTACTACTGGTAGAAATGTTAGTGGTTCAATCATTTCTTTATCTGATATTCGCCAGAGTTGTATGCTTGTACCAAGCAAAGAAGAGTGGGATATGGGCTGGACTTCAGAAAATATACTAGACAAATGTTCTTCATTTCATGTAAATAATCTGCAAAGTAAGTATTCATATCAGACCATTTATTGAATATACTAGTACTTAGTACTAGTTTACTTCAAATTTTGCACTTCCAAGTTGCTATAATCTTTGCTATAAGAATTTGTGCCAGTTGATCTCCTCCAAATATAATGTATTGAAAGCTATAGAACAACTGACATTTTTATTGTGCACTTTATGAAAGGACTGTAGAGTGAGTAATTCACAAGTGAAATTTATCTATATACTCTTGTATAGATTGGTTCATGCTCCCCGTTTTCTATACCTCAGGTGTATGAAAACTACTAACAGATCTATAGTGTCTATGCACTCAGGCTCCTATACGCTGCTATACCCTCCATAAACATGCCAGTAGAACATCTCACAATGCCGAAAGAGAAGGGCGGGTAGAGAAAACAAAATATGCCCGGTAATAATGGCGGGATTCCAATCTTATCTTATCTTATCTCCCCGTAAGCCGGCTCTGCGACTCACTGGCACGTGTCCCCGTCACTCTTCATCTTCTCCCCATCATGGGAAAGAGGAGAGGCTCCGCAACCGCACAGGCCCCTGTTTCAACCCGGTCTTCCAGCAGACGAGGCTCAAATAATTCTCCAGCAGTTCTCGCCAACCATGCTACAGACCCGCCGACTAGGAAACCAACACGCAAAAGAAAACTCGGTGCGGAGTATCTTCAATATTTGCGCGTTTGACTAACTTTATGCTGTTTAGTTGAACCCGACAATCTGTTGCCTTCAGAAGATATCCAAGAGTATGTCCCGACACTTCTCCATACCGGCCAATCTGCGGACGTAAAAGGCACCAAACGTTCTCGCGGTTCAAAAGTGGACGGTACTGTAGTGATATTCTCTAGACTTCTCTTGCTGACAATCTACTCTGAAAGAAGCAGGTATGATGATTAGCGCTATCTTTGCATCTTTTTCATTATCACCCTCGCATTGTTGAAGCCACATTGAATGCTGATGGAATTGCGTTCTTGAATGGTATTGGTGGTACGTGTATTGCATTCTCGAGAGGTCCCCCGATGATTCATTCTAGCTAGTCACTCCTCCGGTTCGACCGATCGGCGGTAATGTTAGCGAGGTGGACGTGAGCGATGACGAGAGTGGTGAAGATGATAGCGACGATGATACTACTAGAGGCGATGATGTGGAAGCCGATGATAATGCAAGCTCTTTTCTTTTCTTTGCTCTCACAACCCTGATTCTTCCTCTAGCTTATTGTTCAAGACATTTCCAAGAACAAGGGACTGCAGGGTTTGAAGACGAAGGAGATCCGTGGCAAGATTCTCAAAACTGATTTCGACTCTCCCAGGCTGGCATCTTTTACCCGCCTCTGTACACGAAAGGCTGTCTGTCTGCTCAACATTTTCCCTGAAACTTCGTCGTTCGCATGGCCTATTGTCCATGAGGAAATCAACAGGCTCAAGGCAGAAGGAAAAGGCCAGGAGCTTGATGAGGAGCTGAAGATGGTTGAGAAGAACCCGCTGGAAATGGAAAAGTTGGAGAAATACGTAAGTACCTTTCTATTTGTCAAAAATTTTCTCGCTCACCAACTTTTGTTGTTGAGATGTTCTACTCCACTTCCAACGTCCGCTATGATTTTGCTCAACATGTGCGTCTTAGGGCTGTGCAATTCTACGGAATTCCAGAGAAATTTATGCACGTTACTGACATTGTTGAGTGTGGATTAGACCCCCAAGAGACTGTGCTGACCTTCATTTTTCTAGGCCGACGCTGCGAACTGGCTTATTGCAAATCAAAAATTCCACCACGGCAAAGTTTACCTGGAAGTATGGCTTTCTTTTTACGCCATACCTTTTGTTGCTCATCATTTACCAGGCACGGACAACCAACAATGCCCCTTTCCGCTCCCCCCTTGTTCCCATGATTCTCCGCGGTTATCTTATTGAGTCGAGACCAAATCTTGACCAGCTGCTTGTGAAACATCTTCATCTTATCCAACGAATTCCGGTGCATCTGATAGTCATGATTGCTGTTCTGGTACGGCCCGTTCTCCCTCTTCATTTCACTGTTTCACTGCTAATTTGCTTCTAAGATACACCATTCGCTTTCGGAATACACATCGGGGACCAAGACCAATAATCATCTCTCAGGCGCAAACCTGGGTCGCAGCTACCGGGTTATTACAAAAACTATGGACGGATTAGTACAAAACTCTCCCACATACGTCGATTTGCTAGAATGTGACTTGTATACGGAAATGATGTAAGTTTCATTTGTTCATTTGTTTTTGTGCAGTCCACTCACTGTCATAGGACTGCGGGTCCGGAGATTGTTCCCCCTGAGACATACGATTATAGTGCTCTGGAAAAGCAAGCGCGGACTGAACTTGAGGGCAAGGCAGTTACTTCCGCTGCTGGACATCGGCCCGAGGGCAACGCTGCCGGATCTTCCAAAAAACGCAAGACTAGCAAGAAAGACAACGCCATCACCTATGCTTCTACGTCGTCAAATCAGAGCCGGCCTTCAAACAGCAGCACACCGCTATTTGTGGATGGAAGTGAAAGCGACATTCAGAGTGTTCGCGGGGGTAGTGATGGCAATGGTGGGGACGGTAATGATGGTGGCAGTGGTTCTTGAACTGCCGGTCCTCACAATAGGTGAGGTGTTTGTTTTGTCATATTTTATTCTATTCTGATTGGTTTGCCAATGACCTAGTTTTTTCCTTGTCGCCGTCGTGTCACCACATTTACTTAGTTGTCTGCTTATCTTCCAACCTCTTTATACTCGCTTTGAACTGTCATTATTGTAGCCCCGTTTTAGTAGCTTTTCTGCTGTATATAGATTATTATAATATGTGGATTTCTCTGTGGTCTGTTAACAACCAATCAAGAATAGTATGATAAATATGGAAATTTGAGAGCATGCTTTATAAGCTTTGGGGTGATTTGGACGTATGGGTGGGGTCTTATGGGCGATTCTACCAAATCCACTAGATTATGTAGAAGTCCATGAGGAATGTTGAAGCTAGCTTGAGGGAATATTTAAAAAATTCTAGTGGATTGGCTTTCAATTTTAACCAGTTTAGGGATAATATCAGAACTATCGCGGATCTCCCAAGAATAACCAGACGGTAGGAAAAGATGACTCTTAATAAACTTAAAACACTTCTCCTGACACTTAAGCTAACTTTTAAGGTGTTTTGATGTCAACCAGAGATAACCAGAGATAGCCACAGATAGCCAGAGATAGCCACAGATAGCCACAGATACCCTGAGGCACCCTCAAATGCTCTCGATGATTCCAGATGTATGCATGTGGACTCTCAATACAAGAATATGAGCTCCCTCTTAGAGTCTTCAAGATCCTCAAGTTTGACCTAGAGGAATGTTAGAAATATTCTGGCTGCCACAAGGTTGTAGCCTTGTACCCGTAGTGGTTCACAATTGATTAAAGGTGTTCTTGAAGCATTTCGAGGAGTGTCATTGGCTTATCTTAATGTAATAAGGGTGCAAAAAAAATCTCATGAAGGCACTGTATTTAGCCCTCAAGATATTGAACATTAACCATAAAGAGATACCGAGTTACCATTTGCTTGCCTGTAGCTGTTTCATATTCCTTTCAAAGTATGGAAGATTGCTCTTGATAACCGTGGATTTAAGGGGTAGCTCTAGGGTACCTGGGTATCATGGGGATCCCATGATACCCAGATCCCCTAGGGAAACCCAAAAGAGATCAATATTCTACATGGCCTAAGGGTCTTTTTCGTGATGTCGTCAGTATCCGGCACCGTCTCCGAAATCTTGAGAGGGTAAAACACGCACCCCAGCAAAAACCATACACTCCCACGTTCTTGAAGCCCTCTCTCTTGAGATGCTGCCCAAACGTGATCAAATTTTTGACATTCTTGGGCGGGTTGGCTGTGGTTCCGAAAAAGTTTTGGAGAGCCTTTTTGCCTTCATCAGTAGTGGGAGGGAAATCTTTTTCGGGGAAGGGTGGATCTGGTTCGAAGAAATCAGGCATAAATACGGAGCTCTTGAGTGCAGAGGCGATTATGTCTGCTCCTTGTTGAGTCTGAGATAGAGAGTCGACTTCACGGCTATGATCGATCAAGTGGATAAGTATCTACCTGAGGGAAGAACCTGGTATAGAATATAGTAAAATCATAACTAAAGTATCTCTGCAAGGGATACTTACCCAAATATATCATACACACAAACTATCGCGGAAGTGCTGGTCGCAGGACCGGTAACATATACCTTATTGAAACTTCCTACGCTCTTGAACGAGCCATTGGGAGTATAGTTTGATTGCACCGGTGGGATAGTGCAGCAGGCCTCGTTGGTGTTATGGACGTGAGTGGCCATGTTTCTGCGAGTGGGTGTCAAGTGGCGGAAGAGAGAACGGAGTCGTGGAATCATAACTGGTAGTTTGGAATTTATAGGAGTTCCGTCAGGCTATATTTGGAAATAATGTTCCCACGGGAATACTATAACCAGGTCACATTATCGTTTTTTTTTCCTGATTCGAACCCTCACCCGGCTGAAGTGCCTTCGTCGCTCAGCAACTCTCTCTTCTTCTTCGATTTGGGGGTATTGTGGTTGATTTTTCAGAATGAGGGAAGAGTAATAGGGCTCAATTAAGCCGGAGCATCGTCCAAGGGGGTACCCTATCCAGCTCTTTGGAGAAGGAATGGAAGATGCTTGACTATGAGGTCCATACATTACCGTACGTATTTGTACACATATGCAGCTCTTCCAGCAAATAAAATTTCATTGGGTGAACATGTCAAACTACACTACAGATATACAAAAATCAATTATATACTGGGTCGTCATCAACTTGTCCTACAAAGTCATAAGAGCATAAGAGCGAGTCCCGCCTCGCTTCCGTAAAACTCGCATTCCAAGCGTCCAGAAATTCATCATAAAAAATAGTCCGAGTGTTGTCGTTCCAAATGTTTTCAATATGATTGATGCCGATGGTGCCTTGTTCGACGCGTCCTGATAATGCTGGACACGAGGCAAAGAAGCGCGGCAAGGTACTCCATTACAAGGCCCATAATAAGGTATGTCAAATAGTTTCCTGTTACAGGGTTGAACTCGGCGAAGGTTGGGTTGGACGAGAGTTGGGTGCCAAAGATGTCAGACGAAGACCAGGCTTGGAGGATGGCGTAGGCCGCTCTGGCACCGAGAGGGAGGAGTGCTAGTGTTAAACCGACGAGGAGCTACATAACCCCCAAATATTAGAGAGAGAGGTAAGAGAGGGTGATAATGGCCTACATTTTTTCTCCACGATCTCATTAGGTACCTGTATGACCAGGACATGAAGGTTGCGCCAACGAGCAAGAGATAAGTCCCGGCGTAGATGCCAGCAGATATCCGACGTAAAAGGAGTCCAGTTTTAGCATCTGGGTCAATGTGTGTCCCCAAAAGGCCGCCTGCGATACTAAGAGCAAGAGCCGCTATTGCAAAGAAACTGATAACACGCAGGAGATAGGTTGTCCTGCGGTATTCGCTGACCGTGTGTTGACCACTGTGAGATGGAAGGAGATTAAGTCAAATGGCAGTGCAGGATCTCTGGTTACGCACGCGAGACCGAGAAAGCCAAGGAATGCAAGATAGAGCAATGCCAAACCAGCAGGAAATAAGATGTACGCGGCAATAAACAAGTCTGTGATCGCAGGACGAACGAGTTCTGCAGCTACGATGAGAGCACCTCCAGTAATTCTTGCTAGAAAAACGTGTCACTTTTGGTTACATCTCGAGACGATTTTTGGAGACGTACTGAGAGCAAAGAAAAAAAGAAAGAAATAACCGGCATCTTTTTCGAAAGCATGTCTGACGGTGAAGAAGAAGGATATCGCGGCGATGGGGACGTAAAAGGCTAATTCAGCTGCAGCTATTTCGCCTCGCAGGTCTAGAGAAGAGGGCATCGCGGTGGGAGGAGGAGGCGAAAACGCGAAAGTTCAACATTCCCAAATGGAGTTGGTTCGTATTGGGCGCTTATCCTCGGCGCCTAAGGTATTTCGCGTTTTTTCACCCACGCATGAAGCTGCCCCGTCGGGTGCCTTGGTCGTCCATCGCTGAATTAGACCGGGTCTGTGCCGCAATATTCGCAGATGAAAATGACTTGGATGCAAAAACTTTTGCAATCAATAGAGTGTGTCTCCTCTTTTTTGTTTTTTTATTTGATTCTCATCTCCTTTCTAGCTCGTAGCCTGGAAAGCAATTACTGCCCTTCCTCATGCCATAGAGTCTACCCTCAGCATTCTAATCGTAATCGTACAAGACAATTACTCAACGACTCCCAGTTTAGTACTCCGTCAGAGTTACGCCGCAGCCATTATTCGACTCGTAAACGGACTCGTAGATCCTTTACAATTCGGAATCTATGCAAGGTCTATTGCTGCCATAGCTGCTCAGCTTGGTCTTCCTCCCTGGCTTGTAGAGCTCAGACATGCCGCTACCCACGAGGATCTCCCTACTCTTGAGCTTCTCCGTGAAGCTGCACGTCAAGTAGGAACATTATTTTCTGTCTTGCAACAATTCTAATCAACCTTGCAGTCGATGTCCTGGCTACTGCATAATTACTGGCTTCCCACACTCGATCCATCTACCGCAGTCCAGCCTGAAACTCCACCTCTCCGCTCAATAGAGCCAATTCTCAAGGAGTATAAAAACTTGCTAAAGCTTACCACCCGCGATGCTTCGCTCAACAAGCAGTACAGGCAAGCAAAACTTGTCATTTTCAAAGATATCGAGAAATGGCTTGCCGAGGCGACGGTTGCGGCAAATGTCGCCAGCAGAGACCTTGGATGGGATCACGCGAACCAGACAGACGGTGCTGGCGGTCGACGTGAAGCTAGGGAACGGTGGGCTTTGGAGATGTTTTCAGACGGAATAATTGACAAGGGTGGTCTGGTTCCGCTATCCAAAAAGTGCAATTTTCCTTTCTTTTTTTTTTCACGGTGTTGACTAAACTCTTGACTTTTTATTAGGAAACGCGTCTTGCCTCCTGATTCATTTTTACCACCTCAGCTGTCTGTTCAAATATGGACCCCTCTTCTCACAAATGTTCAAGCTCTCCATCCTGAATTTCCTTCTGTCCTTATAAATCGAGCACTTGCTCGCCTGTTGACGCAAACTGCTGGAGATTCGACCTATGACGCAACCCTTTCGCGCTGGATATCTTGGTTGATAGATAAATGGGATTCGGATGAAGAAATTCGGGTTGAGGTCGTTGCCTCATTGCTGATGGCCTTGGGCCCCGGTTCTGAACATTCGTCGGGCTATGTGAAAAAGACGTAGGTCGCTTTCTTTCAGAACTATGAGCGCCCCTTTTCGATCTCTTCATTATTATCAGACTTCAAGCACTGCTGTCGTCGCTATGCGCGGGATCGCAGAATCTCAGTTCGGCATATACCACATTGCAACCCTTGGAAGGCACTGCATACAAAGTGTGTTTTTTGTATACTATCACGGGATTCCATAGTCTTCAATCATTTTGTTATCCGCAGAACTGGAACGAGGACGATATGTCAATCATGAACGATCGATTAAATGTTTTGTTATCGGTGGTAGGAGCCGAGAATGAACAGTCCGCGTCTGAAGCTGTAGAGGGTACTAGGGCGGTGGGTGTACCAGGCTGGAAGTTGTTGGATTGTTCGAGCTGGAAACCTTGTCCAATGGGTGTTGCGTGCGTAATTATAAGGTAAAACGTAACAACAGGTTACAGGTAATATATATATATATATGAATCTAGTTATCTGCAAGCGAATAGTTCCTGAGCACTGTCGGTCCTGGATATGTTTCGTTTCTGGTCTGGTCTTCGGAAGCACTTAACTACCATCCTTTCGTTCCTCCCTCCAAATTTTTTTCAGTGGCTTTACTGGGTCTCGTTTGGACCGCCACCGCCGAGAACGGAGCTTTTTATTATTCAGGGCTAGATTTGGAATTCATTTAGTCCTTTTTCCTCCTCTTCTTCCTCCTCCCTTTGCTGCCATGTCCTCGAAATTTTCATTATTTCAGGTCTTGCTGTCAGCATTAGTCGTTTCTGGGTTCTTTGGGTGTGTTCGGGCAGATGACACAGATTTTATGCAACAGGTACGCTCACGCTATCGCCTATCCATGACACCAGTCTTGATTTCATTTTCTTTTCGTTACAGTCTTTTAGTTTTCAATGGCAGAGTTTTGCGGTTCCTGTTCCGACGACGACACAATGTGATACGCTGAACATTCAATGGTCAAGAGGAAATAATGTCGGGTGCGCGTTTTCAACACTGTTTCTCATATTTTCTAACCGCCCCGCTACAGACCCAACCCCGTCGCGCCGTATTATCTTTCCATATACACATCGTTCGTCTCTGCTTGTCATGCTGTTTGGGGTGATGTCCACGAGATTTCTGGCTTTTCAGAGCATACGTTTTCCCCTTTGTCGTCGCTGCTGGATCGTCGCTAAATTTCGACTTTACCGTTCCTTTTGGGCCTGGGACTTTGGTATGTCTTAAAGCTCTTCTTTTTTTTTTTGACTCTAGATTAAATAAATGACGATCTCCTGATAGTATCAAATCTGCATGGTAAAATCTCCTCAAGACTCATCTCAGATGATGGCGGATTCTGATTCATTTCCTAATAGTTTGACAGTCAAGGAAATACCGGCGGCTGTCAGGCTATCTACACTGTTATTCCCAACACGACTGCTTCATCACTGAGTTGTTCGAATAACACTCTCACCTTTCCGCTGGGACCATTGGATATTGAGACTGAGGTTTCGGGCGGCGGGGCACTTAGTCAGTATGGTTGGATACCTCAGTGTTCGGATATTACCGTCACACCTAAGAACGGCACCGGTGCGTCTCTTTTTCATCTCGTGCTCTCGAGTGATAGCTGACCTAATGCGTAGGGCCTTACACATTCACGGCAAGTGATTTCGGGAAATCCATGGATCATCGCAATCTGCTAACTATCACCCTGTTTAATAGATCGCGCCTACGCTTCACCCTCCTTCAAATATAACATCTAGCTCTGCATCGAGTATGACATGGACAGTTGACTTGACGTGGGCATCACCTTTCTTTGTAGGCGTTTTGGACTCTGCGGGGAATTCGTGGGCGTATGGCCCGTTGCATTCTGGGCAGGGAACCGATTCTTGTATGGGCAGGTGAGTCGTGTTTCCTTTGATATATATTCTTCGATTTATGTGTGTGTATATGTGTGTGTGTCTAGTGGTTCGAAAGGTGTATCAGCAGGAGCAGTGGCTGGCGCAGGAGTCGGAGGGATAATTGTTGGACTGTTGGCGGGAAGTGCCGCCGCCTTCTTCTTCCTCCGCAGTCGCAGACGCGACCAAAAGCGCACGTATCTGGGCTTGGACGTTTCTTCTCCCAGCGGATCTCCCACCACGGGAGTATACGGTACGGCGTATCGCCCACCGCAGGTAGCTGGAAGGTTGTTTGGTCCGACGTCGTTGGGCCGTTCTTCTTCGGATGGGACGGCGTATCACGTTGAACCGTTTATGATGCCTGAAACGGGGCCTAGGTCCCCTACGCATGATAGGCAGCAGACTTCGTCCAGCGATCCTGCGGGACAGTCGAAGTCGGTATATGTTGTGCATCATGATGGTGGACGAGCACCGGTGACAGTGTATCATGACAATGGGACAGAAGTCGTTGAGCTCCCACCAAGGTATTTGGATGGAGAGGCTAGCATGGTGGCTGTGAGGGGAGGAGGAGGAGGGAGTAGCATTAGGAGTCCGAGTGATTCCAGGAGTGAGGCGGCCAATAGCGCGACGCTGACGAGTGGAGATGGGAATTCGAGGCCGCCTACAAGTGATGGTCAGCTTCCTGGGTTTTTGGAGCCGCAGAGGAAACCACAGGCGACTCATAAGAAAGCTTCATCGTCCAGGGATCAGCGTCCTCCTCCATCATAGGTCTTTGTTTTTTTTTCAGGACTAGATGTCAGACAGTCATTTGTGGACGCTTTCGGCATACTTGCTGTACATATTTTACTATATTTCACTCCTAATGGGTGGAGATGACTATTCATTCACTCATTTTTGTTTTGTTTATGTGTACGATTTTACGAACGATATTTGTTCGCCACATTCCGTCTTCTACTCCCCTTCTCCGCCTTTTGCGTTTTGATTGTGTATATATGCAATCCTCTACCTGGGTACATATTTTCAAAGAGAGTTGGCATTCGACTGCGCCTCGAATTACGTCATGCAGAGAAAGTAAAACGGTCCGAGTCCGATCGCTCTTAACTGGGCCACGTCCGTTCCGCTTCTTCCCTTCTTGCCTCAATATAGTCGTACCACCTTCCTCCCAAAGTCTTCGATGAAACTGAACTCGCCACTTCCGCAATCGTTACCGAAAGAATGTTTGAAGGCGGCCAAAATCTGTAAGCATTTTTTTTTGTCGAGTTGTTGCCGGAGAGAAAAATCAGCTGCTAATAATCGTTCGCAACTCATTCGTCGTCGTCGTCCTTTGAACAGTCCAGTCATTTGTTGACAGCGGGAACAATGGATTGGACGGAGTGATCCCAAGACATGTATTGGAGAATGCAAAGGGATTTGCGATCTTCACGATATTCAAAGCTGGATTTCTATTCAGGTGGGCATGGCTGGGGATGCTGGAAGTGTTTTCGATGGACTGATAGTCTGACTCTGATCAGTGCCAGAGCTGGTAGTGGAATAGTCATTGCCAAGCTGTCCGACGGAAGTGAGTCTCTATGTATAGGTTTCAGCTGCTGCGACTCATGATTTCTCTCTCACTGACAGCATGGTCGGCACCTAGTGCTATCGGTACAGCTGGCTTGGGTGTGGGTGGGCAGCTTGGTGCAGAAATGACGGATTTCCTCGTTGTTCTCAATTCGAGATCTGTAAGTCTTACATCGACTACATAAAAGAGTCTCTGGGCCGACATCTTTACAGGCAATTGTGAGTTTGATCCGCTGCCTATTATACGTTCAAGTCAACTCAAGCTTCTCAAGAGATCTTTCATGGCGGCGGGGTCCCTGACTCTTGGAGGAAACGCTAGTATTGCGGTCGGTCCCCTTGGTCGAAATGGAGAAGCCTCTGGTTCGCTCAATACCAGTGGCAAAGTTGCAGCAATGTACAGCTATTCCAAGACCCGGGGACTTTTTGGTGGGATATCCATCGAAGGATCTGTCATTGTCGAACGTCAGGATGCAAATGTACAAGCTTATGGCAACGATTCTGTTACGGCCAAGCTGATTCTCGCTGGAAATGTTAGTCCACCTCCGTGGGCGACTCCGCTAATCAAGACTCTCGAGGCATGTACAGGGATGCCAGGGACTAGAGCTTGGATCAATGATAGTCGAGATGCAGGGTATTCCTTTGGAGGCATGGCTAGTCCCGGAGCGGAACTGCCCTCTTCAAAAAAGCCAAGAAGGCCTTCGTATCCTCCGGCCTCATGGGGAGAGCCCAAAAGTGCAGGCTCGTATTTCAACACTGCGCCAGATAATGACAGCCAGAGTAGTCTTCATTACGGCACTGGAGCCGGTACTGGGTCGTCCTCAACGAGACCGATGTCGATGAGTGTTCCTCGATCGGATTTCAGTGACGGCCGTGTCACTTCGACCTTTGACACTCCATTCAAATCTGACTATGTAACGGAGGGAACTCTAAGTAAAAAGGCAAATCGAATGAGCTCGTATACGCCCAGCAGGGAACCTTCCGCAGGTGATGACCCATTTGGGTTTGGGGATTTTTCTTCGCCATCGTATGCTTCTCCGGGACATGGTCGATCTGTGAGTGTGGCCTCTCCATTCTCGTCGCGCGCCACCGGTCGTCAGAATTCCCTTTCGTTGAATCCTTTCTCAACCTCTGCACCGTCGTCGGATAGTATTACTTCTGGGATGGGATCCATGTCTATTTCTTCTCCGATAAGCAAAAGCTTTACTAGTGGCCAGCCATACATTGCACCAAAGCCTGAACTAAGGAAACCTCTGGTTGGAATTGCGCGTGCCATTGCCTTGTATAATTTTGAGGGGGTTGAGGTGCGTTCTTTCTTCCCATGGGCTCAATTAGTGCAATTATAAAATATTCTGTTTGCAGCTAGGAGATTTATCCCTAAAGAAGGGAGATGTTATAACTATTACACAGAAAAGTGATAGTTCTGAAGACTGGTCTGTGCGACGATTTTCTTTGCGCTACTTTGACTGACTTGTGTTACCCAGGTGGACGGGAACAATCGATGATCGAAAAGGAATATTCCCTGCAAATTTTGTTGAGGTTGTATAGTTTGTATGAAAGTGTATAGTATCTGTTTTTCGCTTGGTAGTATCTAATCACCTTTTTGTATGCATACTTTATTTGCCTCGCTGCTCTATCCCTGTTTGTATTACCACCGAAGAGAGAAAAAAGCAAATGCTCCAATCATTCATTCAGCAACTCTCACCTGAACATCGATGTTCGTAATTTCATGAGCGGAATTTTCAACCCTCCATTGCCTATCACTTCGCCTCTTGACTTTTTCTACGACCCGAGAACACACGGATACCAAGGACCTTCTCGAACCGCTCGTCTCCCGAGAGCTTGTGTGAATGGTGGCGGTTCAATATCAAAGAGTCCAGATGGAACGAGATGTGTGGTAGCTGGAAAAGAATGTATGTACTGGTTTCTCGAGCTCGCAAAAAGAGTTCGGACGGCAGTAATATTCTGATTTTTTCCTCATTTGGACAATCTAGCTCTCAAGATTATCCGTGTAAAAGACGTTCTTGAAAACAATGTCCCAGAGGAGGAAGATACGACACAGTACAAGAATTCGGTGGTTGGCAAAGGGGGCTCTCGCATTGAAGCATCTAGAAATCTTTGGGAAGTCAGTGGGTTGAAGATTGAGTGTACTCCTACTTCGGCAGCTTGGTGTCGTCAAGGTCGGTCAGCATAGAGCTTCGAACGTTTATTCTATTCAAATTGAAACTGGAATAGAATACAAGAACAAGATCCTTACTAGTGCGCGGAATGGAGAACTTATTATGTGGGATATCAATAAAACGGGCTCAAAGTACGGTACGTCGGCTGGCCTGGTGATAATGCAAGTGCAGAATTGCTGATTGCGCTTTTGTTTGTTTTGAAACTGAAAGAGCGCAAATCCAAGGACCATTCGAGGTCGATACATGCACTCTCGATATCTCCTGTTGTTTCGAATTACTGCATCACGGGCTCTTCAGATGGTGATTTACGCGTATGGGCGAGTGGAACTTTTCTTCTTCTATTATAATGCTTGGGCTATAAACAATTTTTTCCTAGGATTTGAGGGAATTCCAAAAATCCATCATGCGCGTGCGTCACCCAACCGGCATTCGAGGTATCGTGTTTTCGCCAATCGTCTGGTCTCCCCTTCAGGCAGCAGTTGGATTGGATAATGGAAGCATCTACAGGTTTGAAAGAGCCGCCGGATTAGTGTTTTCTCTCTTTAAGTGCTGTTCATTCTAGATGGGACCTCAAGATGGGACAACGTGGCGCCCTTGATCGTATCCCTGTCGCTCATTCCGCTTCTGTGACTTCCCTCGACTGGTGTAGCACTTCCACTGCAACTTCAGCCTTTGGGCCTCCAACCATGGAAAGTGTAGGCAACGGATGCGGCTGGATAGTTAGCGGGGGACTCGATCGCTGTGTCAAAGTATGGGACCTGACATCTGTCACTAGCAGCAAAAGCTCACATATACCACACAAACCCACATATACCCTCCATCCCTCTTTCCAAGTCCGGAGAGTCCATTGGCGACCTTCACATGAATGCGAGATTGCTATTATCTCAAACGGCGCCTTTGCTTCAGGAAGCAACGCAGACATCAACAACTCCGCTTCTGTATCTGCTCTACACAGTTCTGTCACGGCTATAGCTCGAACACCTTCGATGCGCAGTGTCCATGGGCAAAGCAGTGTTCTTAGCAAGATTGGGACCGGACTGGGACTAGGACTTGATTTGCTGGGTGGGAAAGATCAGTATGGTGAATCTCGAAATGACAAGAAGGGAGATGTTACACCAACAGGAAGTTCAAAAACCTCGTCTGATCATGTTGGCGACGCGGCGGAGATTTGGGATGTTCGGAGAAGTTGGATAGCGAAGTGGAGCGTTCAAGGAAGCGCTGTTCAAGGTGGATGCACTGGTATGTTTATGAGATATTCTAGTTCCCGTGTTTATTCTCATCCCACTTAGACATTGCTTTTGGGGATCAACACACTTTATGGGCTCAACATGGCTCAGGGGCCTTTTCTCAGCTCGACTTGAGGGAGGCGATAAAACCTATTGACGCAATACCCCGTGTCGCACTCGCCTCTGAAGCATCTGGTTCGTTGACATTCGTGGCTGGTTCGGCTAATCGGTGGGAAATACCGTACGACGACGTGTAAGTCGCGATTCTTTTTATTTTCTGTCTGCGATTGAATCGATTCTGCAGACGACCTGAGGCAGTTAAACAAGCTGGCAGAATAGGCGTTAGGCGAAAGACAATTGGAGACCCTGCATTTCAAAATACGTCGCAGACCGTTGGAACATTCACTGGACTGGAGTCAGACGATTTACAGACATTTATCCAGCTTGCGCGAAGCTATGTTATCGAAGGTGGCGATCGACTCCATATCTGCACTACCAACGCGCAGGTAAGCTCGCAATGGCTGTCAATAAACGACTTAATCACGTCTCGTTCACAGCTTGCTTTCGAGGTGGGTCATTTCGAAGCAGCGCAAGTGTGGTCACTCGTTGCAACGTCTTTGGCTGACATCGTACCCGACACACCTCCTTCTCACTCGCTGCCATCACGAAATAATATGCCGCATTCATCGTCCGCTCCTGCCATGCTTTCCTATAGCTTTCCACCGGAGCGAACCAGTTCAGGTGGCGGGTCAGGGCGTGGTTCCGACAAGGCGGCGTCTATCTACGGCAGTCAAACGTATCCACGCAGTTTGTCTACCTCTGGAAGGAAGCGGCTGACACCTGCCTCGTCCAACAATACATCTCCTCGTCATGGCCTTGCACCATTGCCACCGTTGACGCCTATTACAACTGCAAGACCCCCTTCATATTTTGGAAGACGACAATCTGTCGACTCGAACATGGGCACTCCGCCTCTTCTTCCTAGGCGACCGTCTGTCTACCGACGACCTTCAGCATTGCACAGTGCCAGTCCCAGTAGCTCTCTGAAGCACGTTGGTGAGGGTGCCTTGGATGACTCTGATAGCGAGTCGTCTTCCGAAAGTGGTGCCAATCCTGAGCAAACAGATGGCCTTTTCGAGAACGAAGAGCCAGGGGTTCACAAGTCCCATATTTCTCCTGCGATAGCCGCTACGCGGACCTCCCATCCCAGTCCTCTGTCTCGCCTGGTTGGACAACATCAATGGACTGAAACGGAACCAAGGGAGGAGGATGATGATGATGAGGCATCTCCTTCGCCCAGATCTACGGACAGCGAGACATCCGATGGCGGTAGTCGCACTTTGGCCCGGTCTGGAACGTATCCTAATCGCAGGTCCCTCAGACGCAATTCTACGTCGATGTCTGTGAAAAGAGTCGCGAAACCCAGGAGTCAGAGCGCAACGTTACATACCCACCCGTCGTCTATCTCAAAGAGTGGTAGTCACTTGTCGGTATCGTCGTACCAGAAATCACCACTGGTCCGGCAGACCTCTCAAAGCAGCATGCTTACTGTCACTGCTGGAGAAGCTTCGTATCGTAGCGATCAGAATGTTTTTTTAGCTTTGAGGGGTGAAGAGACGGTACAGGATATACGACAGCAGACGAGGGATAAATCTTTGGTTCCCTCAGAGCCGAGAAAAGGTCAAGCAGACCACTCCAAGGATATTGTTTGGACATGGAGGCACGGAGATATTGTACAGAAAGAGGAGGACAAGATGCGGAGCATTGCATGGGCCGCTGCGCAGCAAAAACTTGAGGATATGGCCGATGATGTATGCCTAGTATTGGCGTTCTAGTCGTGCACTATTGCTTATACTTTTGTTGCAGGGTGATGTACAGACCTGTGCAATGTTGGCTATTCTAGTTCCTGGCGAGCTTTCTATCGGGAAACGCAGGCAAACGATGTTGATCGAGGCTTATGTCGGTGAGTAAAAGTACAGTTAGACGATTGGACTGCTAAAAACTGGCTATTCCAGACCGCCTGAACCGCTTACAACTATTCACTTGCGCGTCTTATATTAGGAAGTCTGTGACAGTAGAGGAGGTCCGAAATACTTCTCTGGTAGAAACAATCATCTATACCTCTTGCGGGCGGTGTAAAAAGGCGTTCGTTAGCACGGGAAATTCATCTGCAGTTCATGGCGATTATTCCTTCTGCGCTAATTGCAGAACGTCAGTTTCCTGTGGAATATGGTAATTGCAATTTTTTTTGCTCTCAGTCTATGAGGCTAATGACCCTGCCTAGTCGTCTTCCTGTTCGCGGTTTGATCTTCCAGGTATTTTTACCCTTTTGCCTTTCGGTTTCTCGGGGTGCTAATAGAATGCAGTGTTCGGTATGCGGCCACGGGGGACATCAACTCTGTTACCGAAGATATTATAGGAGCCGTTCAATGGTGGATGTGCCTTCGGTTCACAATGATCATACATCCCAATCTAATCAAGTCCGTGGAGGAAGCGAGATATCCAGAAGCACCACCAGCAATGCCAGCATTGTTAGCACAGATGATGAGAGTGTCGGCACTGGTGCCAGTACCAGTGCTCAGGACACTGCCAGCGATGGGGATCCTTCAGAGCCTACCTCGACCGCCAAATTAATGGGGCATCCTTGTGTGTTCCCACTGTGCGGTCACTATTGTTGGATCGCGAGTCTGGAAGAGGAGAATCATCTAGCACAAGCCTGAATAGGCCGCTTGTATATATAATGATTATTTTATGATACCGGTAAACCATGTTGTACTAGTGTACACACATACCTGAGGAATAATTATAGGAGCGCGGCGTGCTTAGAACCCATCCTGGTACATGGCCATACTGTCGAAATCGTCCATTTCTTCATCGATGTTGTGTTCAGCAGGTGGGGGGGCAGGCGCACGGGAGGCACCGGGAATGAAACCTTGCCATTCAACAACTTTCGCTAGGACCTTGGAATGGGCAACCACTCTACCAAGAAAGGGTTGGTAAAAGTTTTAGCTCAATAACAGAAGCAACTTACTTCGATGGGTCGAAGTTTTTAACCTCCAGCGTCTTCAGATTAGTCGCACGTGAAAGGGCAACATATGCTTGGATATCGTGTTAGTGTTCCGGGAAACCTCGAGGCAGTAGGGACAAACCTTGGCCCTTTTCAAAGACTTGGCCAAGATCTACTTTTACTCGTTCGAGGGTCTGACCCTGGGACCTGAAAGCTTATTTGAAAGAATGTACAGTGAGCAGGAATGTCTTTGCGCACTTGTGTATCGACAATGCCCATGCTAGAATGAGGGGGACTTGCTCCCGTCTAGCCTCCATCGTGCCAAGCGGTGTATTGACCGTGAAATCGAGTGGGATGAAAAACAACTCCTTTCCGTTCGTAAATTGAATTACCGGCCAAAGACGAGCTTTGGAAGCTTCGTTTGATTCTTCCTCCTTCTCCTCGTCTTCCTCTGCTGCATACGGCTGGTGAAAAGGCTCATTTTGACCAGATTCCACACGAGCAGCGGATATCCCACGCTTTTTGGCCGCTTTGCGAGTAAGAAATGTCGTAACGACGCCGACGGATCCGTTGACTAAAGACCCTTGATGCAAATTCTAGATTTCATGTCAAGAGTGGGAACTGTGCTGCATCGTAGAAATGCTTTCCTTGACCAACATCACTTGGGCTCCGACCTACGGCAGCAAGTCAAGACAATGACAACGGCGCAGAAACTATCCATTACCTTCAAATGTATAAACTTTGGAACGACAAGTCGATCCAAAAGACGTCCCATATGTTCCAGCGTGACCTGTTTGCCATCGGAGTCGGTTCCCGGAATGTCCATGGCGACATAGGAGTGCATTTCCCCCGAAAGTTCTGCGAGTCGTGTTCTATTAGCGTGATCAACTTGCTCTCGACGAGGATACCTGATATTTTCAAAGCAAAAGTCAGAAAACTGGTAATGGAACGTGCATTTTCCCTCTGCTCACAGTTGTGTTGGTTGAACGCCATCTTCATAGTGGACAACCCGGTCTAAGGAGCGAAAGGTTTTAATAGTTTTTTCTGACATATCACCAAATCGCATTTCGTTTAGCATGTTGATGAAACCTGTATGGGAAGGAGAGCTTGAATCGGAAAATACGATAAAATGCAAACTTCGCGTACTTTGATCTTTCTGCCGGAAGACCTTCTTGAGCACGGTAGGCGGACCGACACATCGGTCCCAACTTTGGGCTTCGAAAGCGAAAGTAGCGAGAGATACCTTCCCGTTTCGCTTGTTCGGCACCGGAGGAAGTTGACAAAAGTCACCAGAAAGGATCAGCTACAGCAAGTACATGTACAGTCTCCGCGCTGTCGACAGTAATTGATGTTTACCTGGATGCCTCCGAAAGGTGATGCATCTTTCCGAAGTTCTCGAGCAATAAACTCCTAAGAAACAAACGATCAAGAGTTGTTCAACGAGTAAAACAAAGATTAAGACACTCACCAGTTTATCAAAAAGGTCGCCATCGAGCATAGAGACTGCGGTAGGGTCAGAGATGTTCCCGGTGAGCTGGCCTAATCTCTCACTTTCATCGATGATCAACGCCTTGACATCGAACCAGCGGTCTCGAACATTCCTGAATTTCTTATTACCCCGAAATTTTCCGACGTATTTGTCGACTTCATCGTCGCCCAGACCGATTCCTGCCCAAGAGTGAATAGTACTTCCACCGATGTTGACAGCGGCTATGCCTGTATAGAACTTCCATTAACATAACGTGGAGCCTGAAAACGCATTACACATACCAGTTGAGGCCGTTATTGCAACGTTTTTATTGCTTTGACTGAAGTGCTGAATGATCTCCCGAAGTAAGACCGATTTTCCGGTGCCTTCATACTGTCAGTAAAGATCTCGAGTACAAGAGTGAAAAACACACCCGCAGATCCCGTGAAGAATACATTCCGACCATTCTTGACTTTATTTAAGACCTTCTTCTGCTCCGGAGAAAGATTGATTTCTGGAGGTTCGACACTGGCTGTTAATGTTGAAGCCGGTGGTGACGGGGGGTCGACGAATTCAATATCTGAGTCGCCACTGACATCCTGCATCTGCTGAGATTTTGAGGCCGGCGGTGTGGGGTTGAAGCTAGTAAATTCTATGTCCGAATTTGACGCGGAAGAGGAATTTCGATCAAGGGCCAGTTGACTGGTCAGCCAAACTTGGGCGTCTTGGTAGGTGGAAAATCCTTTATGTTTCGCGCCCGCGTATCTCGTTGTCTATTGCATAAGGTCTCGCAATGCTCTTTGAACTTGCAAGCTCGAATTCTTACGTTGGCCTTGCACTAAATTGAAACAATATCAACAAAAAGTAAAGCGAAATCAAGCGCAGACGCACCTCATCCCACGAGTTATAGATGGCAGGCCCTCCTCGACCTTTGCAAACTGCGTAGTAGTTCTTTTTCAGAGCTTTGGGCATATGGCGGTATGGAATGGGCAGTATCACGATCACGAGGTCTCGTGAGTGAATGTCACGTCGCGCAGCACTGTGACTCATTGTTTTAATTTCTCACTTTCTCACGACACCCGAACCCCACGAAACGCGGCATGCCTCATTCTCTTTCAGCGAATTTCTACGTCCAGGGAGGGAGAAAGCATATTTCGAGTATTCTCAATGTCAAGTGAAACTAGTCAAGGCGTGTTTCAGTACTTTATTATTACAGGGCCGCAGGGGCACAAATCCAAGAGGTTCCAATTGAGGTCCGTTTCTCGTGTCTCGTCTCAGCTCCAGATCCTAAATACAACTTTGAAAATCAGGTCGCAGGGGTTAGCATTTTGGATTTACACTCAATTTACGCCTAACTCACCGATATTAATCCAGCACTTTAAAGTCCCTGGGTTTTCTTCGAAGTCTCAAGCTGAGAGACATATACGTGCACTTGAAGCCTGGCGTGAGCAATATCCCCCTTCCCAGATAGTAACTCCTAGCAGAGTACGTGCTGGTTCTCGATACCCAAACTCTTCTTCTCGCTGGGAAGAGTCTGACTCTACTCCGCCGTCGGATCCTCCTCGTATCCAGCGAATAACACCATTGCCTACTCCAGAACTTGAAGCTCAGGCTCCTGCTCCTGTTGTAATACCGCAGCTGGCACAACCCCCACAAATCATCCTCTCAGATGAACAAAAACTGGTCCTCGAAAGAGTGAAATCAGGCGGGAATGTCTTCTTTACCGGCCCTGCGGGTACCGGCAAGTCTGTTCTTCTGAGAGCGATCATACAAGCGCTACGATACGAACTCAATTTGGAGGTGGCAATGACTGCGAGCACTGGTATCGCAGGTGTGTGTGCCAATGAACCCGCTGATGTTTTACTCAGTTGTCATCTAAGGCCTAAATGTGGGTGGATCAACAGTTCACTCTTGGGCAGGTATTGGTCTTGGGAAAGAGAAAGCTGAGATCCTCGCTTCCCGAATTGCGAGATCAGAAATTAAAAAGTATCAATGGCAAAACACCAATACTTTGATAATCGATGAGAGCAAGTGATAATCATTCCACGTCAGTTTTGCCCACCGACCGATCTATTTACAGTTTCGATGATAGACGGAAAGCTTTTTGACAAGTTGGAGTATATCGGACGGGTGGTTCGGGGAATAATCTTCCATTCGGGGGTATTCAGGTTTGTAGGCAGGATCCTCTACTCGAATCGTGATCTTATCTTGATCCAGCTCGTCATTTGTGGAGACTTTTGCCAACTACCTCCGGTCCCAGGCAAGAGTCACAAACACGTACAGCCTCCGACCTTTGCGTTTGAGGCAAATACATGGGATCGGTGTATGGGCAAACCGATTCTATTAACCCAGGTCTTTCGTCAGCGGGATCGAGGTTCGTGTCGTTGACGAACACCAATTGTAGTCCCTCTGACTTACCTGCATTACATAGCTTTTGTAGATCTTCTTTCTGCGATGAGAGTGGGCGAGCTGACAACAGAACACATCGATATTCTCGCCTCGCTATCACGTCCTCTCAAATTAACCGATCAAACCGAACCATGTTCTTTGTGCGACATCTTCCTACACTTCAGCTTTCATCATACTCTCTGATAAAAGTTGTCCAGGTTTGCCACCAAATTAGAAGTTCAAGCGTGCAATACCAATCGATTAAATGTGTTAGGTGGTCCCTCTGTCTCTTACAAATCAATGGACTTCCGGGGCGTGGATGTTTTTGGCAAAATGATGGAACTTGAGGATGCCAAGGTGTTGCTAGACAACGAGGTGGTGCTCAGAGAGATAACAATCAAGGTGAGGTCTATCGTCTACATCTTGAAAGCATCGAGTCAAGCTGAATGTATATTCTAGGTTGGAGCGCAGGTCATGCTCATCCAGGTAAATATTCATTTCATATCCTGCTCCGAGTTTTCTCTAATATGTATGTGTTTAGAACGTTGTTCAGGGCTCTTTGGTCAATGGATCTGTGGGCAAGGTGGTCGGTTTTATGACATCACAAGAGGCTCTCTGGAGAAAGATTTTCATCACTGAAATAAAGAAAGGACGCATGAATGATGACGCCCCCAGTCCGCAGGCCGCTGTGAGAATTGAAACAGAGGTAATCTTGCCCGCAGAAGACGAATCAGAGTTCGAGCAGATCAACAAACACGTCCAATTTGGGGTAACCGACGAATGGCCTTTGGTCGAGTTTTCTGGAGGGGTTTTGTTGCTCTGCGCTCCGACAAGGTTCACAGTGGAAGGGTTTATGGGCAATGTCGAGGCTAAACGTTCGTATTTCTCTCTTTCTTCTAATCTATATCTAATTTATACCAATTTCGGCTCATCTAGGCGTCCAGATTCCTCTCATTCTCGCGTGGGCACTGTCTATGCACAAATCGCAAGGGCAAACTCTGGAAAAAGTTAGGGTTGATCTTAACAAGGTGTTCGAGAACGGCCAAGGTAACGCAGCCCCACGTCTTCGGACTCTGCTCAAACCAGGTTGACCTACTGAATCATTTCTAGCATACGTTGCCATCTCTCGAGCTACCTCATTCGAGGATTACAAGTGGTAAACTTTAATCCAACCAAGTTTGTGACCCCCTTTCCCTTACTGTTATCCTATTGAGCAATCACTGAAGTTCTACGCTTGCAGAATCATGGCAGAACCTCGGGTTTTGCATTGGCAACAGACGTGGATGCCCCGACCAATTAACTCTAATGCCCAAGGTGTCGCTCAAGCAGGGCCTTTCCGTGTACCCTCAACGCCACTGAGGCAATTACCCAGTCCTATCTCCAACTCCCGTCCAGCTTCTCGGCCGCTGCAGCGACAAGCTGATCCGGACGAGACCCTGTGGGACGAGATGGACAGCGAATATTCTATTTCACATTACTACGACAATATTCCAAAGTGAACTTTGTGACCCTTACTTTTTTCCCCGATCCTACTATCAATCGTTTGCGATCTCTGTTTTGTTTAATCTGACTGACTGCACACCATACATCTTGTATTTTTTTCTCATATCTCATTCACCATCTTGTCTTAATGTCTTGAATGCTAGTATTCAAGTTCCCATTATATATAGTCGAGAACACTAAAATACTTAAATATACATCATCAGGTAATTGCCAACGTACAAAAGAGACAGCCTGTTCGGATTGTGCTTGCAAATAATACAGGGAAGAAGAGTAATCGATGCGTTCAAGGTTCAAGCATATGAGGATATAGTGGGTGTTCGTTTCAAACATGAGAGAAAAGAGAGAAAAGAGGAAATACATAGAAAGGGCATGCATGGTAAGAAGAAAGAAGAAAAAACCAAGGGGTAGAATGTTCAAGACGCCCATAATCAATTAAAAACAAAGACAAAAGACAAACAGTGAAAACCAGGTATCATACTCGGATATTTCGGATACAAAGAAAAAGGCATGTGGAATCAAATCACAGAAACGAGCGAAAATAACGAACGAGATACAAAAACTAGTCCAATTGGCTGATCTGGAAACACCCACCAAATGCTATTAACATCAACGCGAGATAAAAATCGGGACAAGGTTATGTTGTCAGGGTCGTCGGTGCGGGCTGTGACCCCGGCGCCAGCTCTGAATTCTCCTGCTCCCGCTCCTGCTGTGATGGCTGATTAACTGAAATTTCCGCCATCGTAGCCTTGACAAACTCCCCCTTATCCGACTTTCCAATATCAGGTAGATCCAAATCCAACGCAGTCGACCGCGGTCCCAAATGTTCGGGATCCACAGATGAAGAAGCCGTCCTCGTCAAACTCAGATTCTCTCCTTCGTGATACGACGCCGATTCGTCCGTTTCGAATATTGATGATGACGCGGAGGGTGAAGGTGGATAGGATAGATCTCCCCCTCCTGCAGCAGCACCCCCACCGCGCGACCGAGGCGGTAACGGGGGAGGACCCATTCCCATATCTGTCCGTTCCTTCGTCGGTGACGAAGGACCTCGAGCAGAGGGATGTATACTATTCGCAGGTCTCGGAGGAAGCTTGGGTGTAAAATCTTCCGAGACTGCCAAAGCAGCATTATCAAGTGCAGGAGGAATGGAAACGATCTTGGTCTTGGTCGTCTTGCTACCGTACGAATATACTGGGGTCGGTTCGCCTGGGGGAGGTGCAGGTAGAGGGTGTTGAGTATTCTGAGGCGGCGGGGGGAAGGCCGGGGTCGAGCCTGAGATTGGGGAAGAGGCTGCCGCTGCTGCCGGATCATCGGCAAATAGGATATGTGCATTGTTGATCAGATCCTCCATTACTGTATCGTTCCACGACTGGACACTGAGCAGATCACCCGGTTTGGGGATTTCATCTTCACCGAACATCACGCCCGCAAAGACGATGGCAAGATTCTTGGAGTCCATCTTGTTCTTTTCAAGATTGGCTGCCACTCGTGCGAGGTGCTCGACGAGGGCTTTGAGAGTGGCGTAGTGCACCGCGGGTAGTCTTCTCATTTTGGAACGGAGGAGAGCAAAATTATTTGATCGGTGTTCCGCTGGGAGAGTTTTAAGCATAAAGTGCAACAGTCCTGGAGAGAGTTTTGCTCACCTAGATCCAGTGTATGCTGTATTCGGTCCTGCAGCGAAAATCTAAACACCGGTTCCGGCAATTCCCTGAGGTAAAGCTGAGAACCGACATGAGCGAAATGCCTGCTTCCCAATAAGATAAAAACCAGCCCACCTTGACCAATGAAGCGACCGCATAGACATCATCCTTGGGCTTAAACTCAAACTTGGCTTCATCCCTCTCGTACTCGTGCTGCAAGGTCTGCACAATAGCATGTCTCCCCGAAACCCGATATATACCCTCTGCATCCAATCCGCGCTTATCAATCTCCGCAATACATACGCGGACGATCTTTGGCACTTCCCCTTCGGGTAGGTTCTTTGTTGTGGCGTAATCAAGTAGGCTAAAACCAAAGACCAGGTCATTGCATTCGCCTACTTGGCCATGTTGGTAAAGGATGGGGTCGGGGATGGCAGATGCCAAAGAACGAGGAACGTGCGTCATAAACCGATTCTTGTCCTTTTCTGGTGATATTTTATTGACAGCCGAACGGGCGTGGGTGGATAGTTGTGTTTGAGTTGTTGTAGTTGCCGTCATATTATCAGTGTATCTCTCTAGAGCGATTTTCACCGCTCCTGAACATTCTTCGACAAACATGGAAAGGCTCTTTTGAATTTAAATTTTTAGTATTGCTAATCTTAAGAGAGAGGCGATTGACTCACATTATAGCCACTCTCCAGAATCTTGGTCCGTCTCAGCCTTAGCGTTTCTAGCCAATACACCGCCTTTCGATAATCCTTATCGGCCTCATCAAGCTCACGCTTGGCCCGAACCGTACGTAGAGCCGTATTCTCCCTTCCGCCTCCAAGCGAATCCTTGACGGTGGCACTCTTGTCCAAGAAACCCATAAGGGTATTGAGCTGTTTCTTGCCTTGCTGGGCGAGATCCGAAAACGCAGTGTTCGAGGAGGGAGAACGATTTCGGCCGCTTGGGGCGCTGCCTGACGGTCGCCTATCAAGGGCCCGCAGCGGCTGAGGAGCGGTGACGGTTGGCCGAGAGGAACTGGGGGATTTGGATAACCCTTGATAGTCGGAGGTAGGCATGATGGGTGAAGTTGGAGGGATTGCGGCTGCAGCTCGTTTGGATTCCTGTAGCTCGATTCAAAATGATAATTCGAAGAGAGAGAGGCTGGAAAATATCTGACCTCGACCTCTGCAAACTTTTTTGAATATCTCGACTTGAGCTTTGGCAAAGAAACTTCGGCGTAGTCATTGTACGCGGATGTTGATTCTTTGAGGTCTTCTTTGATTCGTTTCCTCGTGCGTTCTTGGGTTTCCTAAGACATGAATGAGAAAATGAGGGATTGGGCACGCGAGAGTAAACAGACCTTGAGCGACGTGAGGGGAGCGATGATATCTGAATTTAATGTGTGAAGGAAGGCTTGTCTGGCTTGTGCCTCTGTAGAATTGGCAAGGATGAGTACAGTATAGCGGGCAAAAGAACAGGAACTGGCCTCGCTCAATGTTTTCTCTGATTTCTGACCAGGCCATGCGAGCCGTGCTCATGTCACTCCGATCATCAAGAAAAGAGTCGATAGACTTGATCTTTCTGTACAATTTGAGCAGCGAATCGACACTGTGAGCCTAAATTGAAGCGTTTTAAACCAGGTAAACGAAGAAAATCTCACTAATTTTCTTCAATTCGTTTTCTGAAATCGAAATGAGACGGAACCCGGAACATCAAAAAAGTGAGAAAGACTGACCGCTCGTTGAAGAGACTGAGATATGAGTCATTGAGGAATCTGAGCTGGACGTCGAATAGCGGAATTGGGCCTGTTATTACAATTGGAGTGTCAGAGCTCATTGAACTCCTTGGGGGAGCTGGCTGGGCGTCGTGGTTGCTCATCGAGAATTTGATTATTTAGGCGCTCAAGGTTATCAACTGTTTAGCTCCAGATCAATGAAGATTTTCAAAAAAGCTGGACACTGTGGGAATTGAACCCACGACCTCACGCAGCATTTCAAATTATGCGAAGCGTGCGCGCTACCCCTGTGCCAAGAGCCCTTGGAGCTTCTGCCAGTATAATTACCTCATCTCAAAGTGAGTCACTTCCAGAGTCTTCAATATGGCATGGAATCCCCCGTTTCCCCCGTTTTGGCCTGCAGTAGGAGCAGTTCACCACTGAAATTAGGACCAGCCGTACCCGATCGAACGTCCATTTCTCGTATTTACCTCAGACAAACGTCAAGAATATCACCCCGTCGGACAGCGCACTCGGGCTTGGCAGGATTTTAACAAGATTGCCTTCGTCTTTGGGGGAACAACCTTCTCCTAGGACAAAAGGCTGGTGAGTGAATCGAGCCTGCTTGGGCTCGTTCTCGACAAGGTAAGTACCGACATGGCCCACTGTCCACTGAACGGTGCAGCCTTGTTGTGCAAGAGGATTCTTCCATAGAGCTTTTCACGGGGCAAATATCTATCTCGATGTTCAGAAGGTATCGAGTGCTCTGATTCCTCACAGTAGAAACCCGGGAGCAATCTCCGAACTATCCGTATGGGTTGACGGATCATATATATACAATGCACACTAACACACCACATGGGTTCTCCAGGGACGAAATGACTTCGAATGACTAGATTCCCTATGTACATATTCATTTGAGGGAATAGATCTTCCGCGAAAGAACCAAGCTTCTTTGACCTATACCACCATGTCTATTGGGTGGTCAATCCATTCAGCTTCCTCCGCCCAACAGACTATCTTCAATCCTGTGGATTTCACTGACGCGTATGTATCCACTCCGGACTCAGTGCAAAGTATTCGCCTGATATCCAAAACGCACAACATCTTTACGAGTACTTTGGCCATCCCTCTCTATCTTGCTGCCGCCTCTGCCTTCATTCTCTTGGTCCATATCGTGTCAGAAACTTCATTGGTGCGAAAATTATTTCGGAGACAGCAAATCATCAGCGCAGAGGAGCCTTTGCACGGCCATGCCCAGCCTGAAAACCTCGTACAAGAGGTCAAATCTCATATCAAGGCACACGGTGGACCGGCTATTTATGCGTACATGGTGTCTAGATTTCTCGGCTGTCTGACACTACTTGGTCTCTCTCTCGCAACTCTACTCATCGATCTCGAGGGAAGAGCAGACACCGTCAAAGATCTTGGAAAATGGGCCAAAAAACATCCGAAAAACAAACCTTTGAGCGATCATTTTTCTGATGCAGAACTGCTCGAAGCTGCCATGACTCTTACATTCGTCAGTATCTTTTCCTCTTCCTTGTTTAATCACAGCACTCACTTTCTTTTCCAGTTCTACACGTCGTTTCTTGCTCTGATATCTGTAATTGCAAAGTCTAGATGGAGCAGAGTAACCATCCGTCACGCCAATACTATCCTGCTGGCTGCGTTTTGCGTTTACTTCTACCGGGACGTATACCCTCTGATAACTTACACTCTCGACTCCATAGATCTTTCAGAGGGTGCTATCCTATGGGCAAAACTCGTTGTCCTCACATTGACCGCTATATTTATACCTCTGTTTATTCCCCGGCAGTACATTCCAATCGATCCCAAGGTTAGATTAATACCAAACCAGTCTCCGCTTGAGTCAAACTGATTGATTGGACTAGAACCCACTTCCCGAGCCTAACCCGGAACAGACCGCCTCTATATTTTCTATGGCTTGTTACACCTTCTTAGACCCGCTGGTATACGCGGCATTCCGTGTCACCCATCTGGCCTACAGCCAGCTACCGCCTCTCAACGACCGCGATACTTCTGAGCATCTTAAAGACGTAAGCTTCAAGGTGTGTATTTACTTTACTTGATATCAAGATAAATGGTCACGCCATTTTACCAGCATCTGGACTCATTCTCCGGAGCTCCAAAAAGGCACCTGTTTTTTGGTCTAATGCGGATATTCCGTCAAGAATACATCCAGCTTTCCATAATGATCATACTACACGTCTTCTCCAATTTTGCCGCCCCAATAGGTCTCAATATGCTCTTGCGTTATCTCGAACCTGGAGGCAAAGAAGAAGCTATCGTCCGCCCCTGGTTCTGGATTCTCTGGCTTTTCCTCGGACCCGTCAGTGGAACGATAGCAATACAATATTATATTTTCATCGCGACGCGGACTTTAGTTCGCACTCAGGCGATCATCACACAACTCGTATTTGAGCATGCCTTGCGTATTCGGGTCAAAGCCGAGACGGCCGATTCAGTATCTACAGCAGTAGCGTCCTTTCCACCAGACACACCGAGTCCGGACTCGGATTCTCTTGGAGAAGGTACCACCGATGGCTCTGACACTCTCCACTCGATTAGCCCCTCTTCAGGCGAAGCGGCACATTCTACTTCTGGATCGGTTTCATCTACCACCATCAGCAAGAGTACTAGAAATAAAAAACCCCAGAAAAACGGCAAAGCCTCCTCTTCCTCTGAGTCGAGCAAATCATCGGCCAGCAATCTTGTAGGCAAAATAAACAATCTGGTCTCGACCGATCTTGATAATGTGACCGATGGTGAGTCGCTTACCTATTATGTACTTCTCAGTTCAGCAGCATCGCTGATGTCACTGAAGGTCGCGATTTTCTCTTTGTGGTCTTGTACATCCCTGTGCAAATTGCTCTGTGTATTATATTCCTTTACTATATCTTGGGGTGGAGCTCGTTTGTGGGGTTGGCTGTGATAGTATTCTCCCTCCCTCTGCCTGGTATCATTGCCAAAGGGGTGCAGATGGCGCAGGAGAGAAGGTTAAAGAAGACGGATGCAAGAGTCCAGGCCGTCAGTGAATGTATTTCATCGATTTTCTTCAACTTTATTACCTCCTGGACGACTGACTGCTGATTTTTCTGTGCAGCCATGAATGTTCTCCGAATGATCAAGCTCTTTGGATGGGAATCCAAGATGGAGGCCAAGATTGCAGAGAAGAGAAATGAAGAGTTAGTTTGGATCAGGATCAGGCAACTTCTTGAGATTGCCAATGATATCATTACGTGTGTGCTTTTTGTTGCCCTGCGATTGAAATCTCTCTGATGAAAATGGTCTTGGCAAAGATATGTAATCCCGGTTTTGACGATGGTTGCAACATTTCTGGCTTAGTATGTTCACTCTCTGGCTTTCTTATGTAACTAGCTAAATGCCTTCTTGTTCAGCGTGCGTAATGCTTGTGCCTGCTGCTCGAAATTCACGGGTCCTGAAAACTTACACAATACCATGCAGACGATATTCATGAAACAAACGATTAAAGCTTCAATTATCTTTAGTTCCATGACCGTTTTTGACATGCTGCGCGACCAAATGCGTATCATATTTAGGTCTGTAAACGACACCATGACCGCCAAAGTCTCTCTTGATCGTATTTCCAACTTCCTAAAACACGTACGTAAAATCTTCACGAGTATGTGCAGGTCATGCTCACATAATCATGGACAGACTGAACTCCTTGATGCGTTTTCCGAAAAAGCCGAAGAGAGTGAATACTTGGTTCCTGCGGATATGCCCCCAGATTCAAACGACATCGGGTTTCGTAATGCTGATTTTGTATGGTCCGAGGACGCAGATGGGTCACTTACACCTTCGAAGCGGGGGTTTATGCTCAGGATTGAGGGATCGCTTTTGTTCAAGAGGGATTGTGTGAATCTGATCGTTGGTGAGACGGGGTCGGGGAAGACTTCGCTGTTAATGGCCTTACTATGTAAGCTGTCGTTGCCGTTCCAATGGAAGTCACTAATTAACTACGGGAAATGGTACATAGCCGAGATGCATTTTGTGCCTTCTGGACCAGATTCGTGGTATAATCTTCCTCGAGAGGGCGGGATCGCGTATTCAGCGCAAGAGTCATGGGTTCAAAACGAAACCATCCGGGTATTCTTATTTTCCTTCCCAGCAGCCGAACTTTATCTTAGTCCTGAACACTTTAGGACAACATCATCTTTGGCTCTCCATTCGATGAAGAAAGATACAATAAAGTCATATACCAATGCGGACTTGAGCGAGATATTTCGATATTTGAAGCCGGTGACGCCACTGAGATTGGGGAGAAGGGCTTATCGTTAAGCGGTGGACAGAGGGCCCGTGTTACCCTCGCTCGAGCTATTTACTCTGATGCCAAAATCATTTTGTTGGACGATGTCCTAGCTGCACTCGAGTAGGTTTCACTTGCGTTAAGCGAGGAGTCAGTGTGACGTATCCCTTCTTGATAGCGTCCATACCTCAAAGTGGATCGTCGACAAATGCTTCTCGGGGGACTTGATGAAGAATAGGACGGTTATATTGGTGGTGAGAAATTTTCGCTGCCCACTGGTCAAAAGTGACTGAGAACATGTTTTTATTCTAGACTCACAATGTTGCCATTACTCGATCCATTGCAGAATTTGTAGTGGCAATGAAAGACGGGCGTATAGAAAGTCAAGGCACTGTCTCTGAAGCCCTCAGCAATGATCCTGTCCTCGCTGATGAAGAAAGCAAAGACCAGCAAATCATCGACAAAACCGACGAAGAGGTGGACGTGCACCCTCCAGCAGGAGAAAGCAAGGGTGATGGTAAACTTATCATGGCCGAAGAGATTCAAGAAGGGCATGTCAGCTGGTCTGCAGGTTTGTGCATTTTCTGAAACAATACCCACCGCTTGACGCCATGTATAGTCAAAATGTACTTGACGAGCATGGGCGGCGAGTATTCCTGGACTTTCTTTGTAACGTTCATTCTCGCCCTCTTCTTCGGCGAATCCCTCAATGCCTTTATTACTTGGTGGTTGGGTTTATGGGCATCCCGGTATGAAACCCGTGATCCCACCTCCGTGAATGTTTCCTAGTGAGTCCTTCTCGTTCCTGTTGCTTCGACGCACTGCTGATTGATCGCAAGTTATATTGGCGTCTATTGTGAGACGATTGTGGATATGGGAATTTAGCGCCTTGTTAATCCTTCTTTGATAGGTGTACTTCTAGCGATTCAAGTTGCAATATACACCCTCGGCATTTTCGTTTACATCTTTGGAACCATTCGTGCTTCTCGATCTATTCACAAACAGCTCATCGCTTCAATTTTAGGTACAACCTTAAGGTTAGTCTACTGCTTAACTACTTCGAGTGGGTCACTCATGCACTTGTGTTTCTCATAGATGGCTGGACACCACTCCCACTTCTCGTATCCTCACGCGATGCACCCAGGATACCCGAGCAGTGGATGGGCCAGTCGCTATGTGGCTTCAATGGGTCTCTGAAATATCAGTCAGCATGATCATGAAATATTTCGCCGTTATCTTGTTTAGCCCGATATTCTTTTTCCCTGGACTGCTTGTGCTTGTGCTCGGAGCGGCTTGTGGACAGGTGTACATCAAAGCTCAGCTGTCTGTCAAACGTGAAATGTCCAACGCTAGAGCTCCGGTTCTCGCACAGTAGGTCATTCATGGTAGTTTCTGGATGAATGTACTAATCGTTTCTTAGCTTCGGTGCTGCCATTGCCGGCCTGAGTGAGTCCTTTCTTCGGATTCTTGTCAGTTTTGGATTCATTCCCGTAATTCAGCCTCAATCCGAGCCTATGGTGCTCAGGCGAGGTTCAAAAATGAATCATTAAACAGGATCAACAAGTTCACTCGTGCCGCCCGGACGTTCTATAACCTGAACCGATGGGTTTGTATCCGCATTGACGTTCTCGGAGGTTTTTTGGCCGCGGGCTTAGCTGCTTATCTCGTTTACTATCGTGGCCAGACGGCTTCCAACACTGGGTTCTCACTCAACATGGCTGGTAAGCACTTGCGTGTCCATCATACGGTTTGACACCCATAAATGCTATATATATAGTTGGATTCAGCTCGATGATTCTGTGGTGGGTGCGTACGTTGAACGAATTCGAAGTGCAAGGTTGGTTTCCTTAGTTAAACCAAGATCTTTACGCTGACATTCTGCCAGGAAATAGGCAAGTATGCTGTACAATTATTGATGAATGACGGATATGACCTTTCGAATCAGTCTCGAACGTGTCCAAGGTTACATCAATATCGAGCAAGAACCAAAACCCTCCGCCAGTGGTGTGCCTCCAGCTTACTGGCCTGCCTCAGGGGAGCTTCGCGTTGATAAACTATCTGCTCGTTACTCTTCGGATGGTCCCAAGGTTCTGCATGATATTTCCTTCCATATCCGGTCCGGAGAACGAATTGGCGTTGGTGAGTAGGCTCGCATATTGTCGCCTTCACACCGCATCCTCACCATTTCTCAGTTGGAAGGACTGGGTCCGGGAAAGTGTGTATCTCCTACGGGTCACATCATCGAATTCTCATTGATCGAATTTGTCCCAGAGCTCCCTCACTCTGTCGCTATTACGATGCATATTCACCGAAGGGACAGTTTATTACGACGGGATGCCAACCGACAAGATCAACCTTGATGCATTGCGTTCGAACATTACAATCATACCTCAAATAGTACGCCTTCATCTTTTCAATCCATAGTACATTCCTCCTACGTCCTCCCTCATTATTAGCCCGAACTCCTTAGTGGCTCACTTCGTCAAAATCTGGATCCATTTGACCAGTATGATGACGCCACGCTAAATGATGCTCTACGTGCCGCTGGACTTTTTGCACTACAAAGCGAAATGAACGAGGGGCGGATCACTTTGGATAGCCCAATCGCTAGCGGAGGCGGTAATCTGTCTGTGGGTCAGAGGCAGATTCTTGCATTGGGTTGGTACTACTGGAACTCGTGAGGTCATTTCTGACATTTTCATTTCTGTAGCCCGAGCACTTGTACGCGGATCAAAGCTTTTGATATTGGACGAAGGTTTGACAAGACTGGCTTCCGTTTTCGGAGTATGCTCATCACGGTTTATTTTGTCCTATTAGCAACCTCCGCAATAGGTTAGTGATATTCAATCTGTCCAAACCCCGAGCTCAGAGTTTTTGATCCTCCAATTGTCAGATTATAAAACCGATTCTATTATTCAAGACTCGCTTCGCAATGAACTCAAGGGAGATGTTACACTTATTACCATTGCTCATCGTCTCCAAACTATTATGGACGCGGATAAGATCGTGAGCATCTCTTAGAATCTACGTTCCACCCATCCTCATCGTCCCCAACAGATGGTATTGGACGATGGACGTATCGTTGAATTCGACTCTCCGCGAGCGTTGCTGAAAATTAAGAATGGAAAGCTCCGGTCATTGGTGGACGAGTCCAACGACAGAAAGATTCTCTACGCCATCGCAGAGAAGGAACATTGACGGTCGTGGCTTATCGCTTCATCTAGTTAAGTTTATAGACATTTTCATTAGAAAGATTATAAGCAAGAAAAAAAGAAGCTGTATAGACAGAATAGACTTGACGGCTATAAGGTAATTAGCAACGGCAGATAGTAATTCTTTTCAGCAGCAAAAGATGAGCGGGTAGATGTAACCAGTGGAAAGATAAGGGTGATGATTTTACAGATGAGTTGTCACTTGAAAGACGCAGATAAGTCTAAGCTCTTCGATAGATTTCGCCGTCGCGTCCAGTGCGACCGTAGTCCCTACTAGAGCGCGAAGGAAGAGGAGGAGGAGGAGGAGCTCCGGGAGGTGTAGTCGGGTAATGTCCATTTTGAGTACTCGTTGGTGGGTAGTCGTAAGCAGCAGACCGAGGAGGGGGGCTTGCAGAACGCCTAGTAATAAATTAGATATAGAAACCCAGTAAGAGCATCGGCTACTTACCTCAAATACCTGTCAGGGGTGACAGTTCCTCGCGGATAGTCAGGGTAACGAGGGGGGGTGGCGGGCCTGCCGCGTTCTCGGTCGCGGTAGTCGTAGTCGCTGGAAGAAAAGCTCCATCAGCAAATACAAGGACGGCTAGATGAAAGATGATTACCGAGGAGGTGGATAATCATCACGATACCTGGGAGGCGTCCGAGGCCGTGCAGCTGGGACCGGCGGGGGCGGGGGCGGAGGAGGATAACCAGCATATTTTGAATCACGGCTGTAGCGATCATAGCGATCGTATGCAGGATATGGAGCAGCAGCAGGTGGAGGAGGGCCGCGATAGGCAGGTTCAGGATAGCGACCACTTCGGTAATCACCCGGAGAAGGAGGAGGCGCACGGTCCCTGTCCCTAGGATAGTCGTCGTAGCGAGAACGAGAGGGCGGCGGTAGATAGTAATCGCGGTTGGGCGAAGGAGGCCTGCGATAGTCACGAGGAGGATAGTCGTACCGAGGATCCCTAGCATCTCTAGCATCCCGAGAGTCACGAGAGTCACGAGAGTCACGAGGAGGGGGAGGAGAGTAGTCTCGACCCCTTGAAATTCGGTCAATCAACGGAGCATCGTTTCGACGCGGCATACCATGACCCGGGGGACTGAGAAATGAAATGAGTGGATTGAACAAGAAATTGGAGGCCTGTTACTCACGGTCCTGGGTGATGCGGGCATTCTCTGGTACTAACAGTGAGGGCGATACTACGAGCTTAAGCTTCAAGGTACACACCTTGCCCAATGGCCCACTTGCCCACATCTGAAACACGATAATGGGTCATTCGAGTACTTGGCAGTTCTGCCTCCTCCACGAGAAAGTTCGACCCTGATTTTATTGCCCATGAAAACACCTTCATGATATTTGCTTACGCTCATTTCAGCTGCCTCGCGAGTATCAAATTCCTGAGTAATCGAGTGAGAATGCAGAAGGGTCACCACAAAATATCACATACAACGAAGCCATATCCAGCTCTAAGGTTACCCGAAGATAGAAAAAAAGAAAGAAGGAGGTCAGAAGATGTTTCAACTAGTCGAGAACAACATACTTCAGTTCGATGGCAGCAATAGTTCCAATCTCTCCAAAACAATTCTGCAAATCTTCGCGCCTTGCATGCTCGGGAAGCCCACCGATATACACTTTGTTCGGCTAGACAGACAGTAGAGAAAGTAAACACCCAGGTCGTTTCGGAGAAGAAGGCGATGTTTGCCAGGGGAAAAACGCAAGAGCCAAACAGCAGAGCTTCCGACAGAAGACAAAACCAGCCAGAGCAAAGCACCAATAAACACGCAAATGTAAGGGGCCCCGCCCGAGATGAACATTTTTTTAGTGGCCCGATTTAAATAAATGGCTCCAAATGAACAAGATGGGTGGTTGGCTGCTGTGT
Organism: Collybiopsis confluens; assembly: GCA_013368555.1. Taxonomy (NCBI): domain Eukaryota; kingdom Fungi; phylum Basidiomycota; class Agaricomycetes; order Agaricales; family Omphalotaceae; genus Collybiopsis; species Collybiopsis confluens. The sequence continues at coordinate 254,263 of JAACJN010000041.1, forward strand.
GCTTGCTCTTACCGGGAAACGAAGAAAGAGACAGGGGTGGGGGAGGACAAAAGAGGAAGACCTAAGCACCTTGACCTGTTTTTCGCGATATGAAGACTCGAGATCTGGTTTCGGAGGAATAGAAGCAGAACCGACACTGTCTCCTCGAGGAAAGTCTGCTGGATTTTCAGTGTCCTGAGTAGGCAGATTGTGGTGATCGTCGCCACCGCCGTTTATGGAAGACATTTTCTTGTCGCGCCGAGCAGTATGATTGTGGTCGCCGTCCAGGGTAGCAGAGGAGGAAGCTGACATGGCCAGGTTTTTGTTTTTTTTTTTTTTGCTTTCTGATTTGCAATTGAAAGGAGTCTGACACAAAGGTGGACGGAGTTTCAAAAAATTGAAATTGCGTTTGGATCACATGCTAAGTATGACGTAAGCATAGCCCGTCACGGTATGTACCGATGAACAAGACACCAACCCACAAACCAGTCCATGATATCCTAAATTATATACATGCAAGTATCGTAAGTAAAAGAAGGTATAGTCTGTTTCAGCCGTTTTAAGAAATGGTCCAAATTCCACTCGCAACACCAACCACAACGATTGTCAACATTCCAAGCAATGCCTGGCTATTCGCAATCAACGGAACAGCTCCGTTTCCCTTTCCAGAGCCAGAAGAACCCGAGCCAGACCCGGAACTAGAGCCAGAGCTAGAGCCGGGCGAGTTGGTGGATATTCCAGATGGCAGGCTTGGGGTGAATGTCGCAGAGGGGTTGGATATACACGACGTTTCTGCTGCGCTCGCGGAGGCAGTTCCTGAAGCCCCTAGAGGATTCACTGATCCATTTCCAGCAAACTGGCATGCTTCAGGTTGCCTGTTCTGCAGCTGGTAGTACTGGTTCATACTCCAGGAGAGTTTGATGGTCGGGTCACATCCAGAGACAGGACCGTAAACGCCGCTACTGCCGTTCCCAGCAATGTCGTTGCACGTAGCACCGGCTTGTCCGAGAAGTCCGCATGCAGTATTAATTAATTCTCCAACAACAGCAGAATAGTTACTGGTAGGAGGCTTGAAGGTGCATCCCAGGGTGCTCTCCAAGCAATTGCAAGCGTCTGTGTTAGGGGTCGGGGGCAGCGTGGTGGAAGCGGCGAATGAACTATTTTGGCCTGGGCACGAGGGGTAGGTAGCCTGGGACGAGCCCCCTGAAGGAGTATTTGGAGGCGACGTTACATTGCCATATTGAGACTGAAGCCTGGTGAAGTCTGCACTGGTAGTCACAGTCTTTCCATCGCTGGAAATGTTGACCATTCCGAACTGGCCCTGTACGCTGGAAGCTGGGAAGTAGGAGAACGCAATACCACCAGACCAGACGGGACTCATTTGGGTACTGAAGAGGGCTCCCACCTCGGTCCAGAGACGGGGAGGGGACGTGATACAGCCATATTCGCTAAAGTAGGCTGCAACGTTGTAACCGCTATAGTCGCCTTCAACCCCGGTATAGGCCCCCTCGAAACTTGAATCTCCACACCACTCGCTGGGAAGAATGTGAGCAGATGTAAATAGATAGATGCGCAATCAAGATACGTACTAGTTGTTCAAACCATAGAGGTCAATTGACGCAGCACCCGAATTGCTATTGGTCGGATCGCACGACAAAAAGTTGGCAAGAGGAACACGGAAATTCGAAGCACCGTCAATAGCTGCGTAACCAACCAAAGCAGAAGATGAGATCGAGGTGCTACATTGAGCGGCAAAACGTCAGTCGGCCCGAACCCGAAAAAACAACCATCACATACAGGTAAGATCTGACATCGCGAGCCGCAGCCTTGATGAAAGGAGCTACGTCTGTTGTGTTCGAAATAACAGCCTCGTTCCCGACATTGAAAGCCAACACGTTGTCATATTTGTTGAAGACGTTGATCGTTTCAAGATATTGGTCTAGGATATTTGTCGACCAAGATGGGGAGGTTCGATCTATGGAGCCGTTCAAAGGCAGGGAGAGGTCAATACTGCCCGTGAAAAGAGCAATATTAATATCTTAACACGGAATATGAATGCCATGAAACATACATGGTGTAGATGCCGGCACCGCTAAGAGCGCTCATGCAAGAATCGTGATTCTGGGCAGAGTCTACACTGTAGACTCGGACGGTGTTAACCCCAAGCTGCTTCAGAAAGGGCAAATCTCGGTTGCAACCGTCAGAGTCGGCAAGAGGGTCGATGAAAGTTGAGGGTTCGCCGAAAGCAGAGTTGGTATCAACAGTACCTGTATTGAAGAAACATTAAAATGGCTTTTCCGAGAACCAAGTTTGAAGCTTAAGCACCTTGCGGCTGGTAAGCCACACCCTTAATGTAAAATCGAGTACCATCGTCCGTGTACAAATACCTAGAAATAGGAAAGTGTCAAATATTTTCGTCTTAAAAGCAAAATAACTGCTTTACCTTCCAGAACGACTAACCTTGGATATAGCGTCGACCTGAGCGAAGAGAGACGCCACCAGGGAAAGCGTAGCAGCAATTCTGGGTAACTTGGCCATTTTTGCAGATGGAGGGGAAAGGGAAAGTAGCGGCAGGCGCTTTATTTATGTAACTTGGCATGCGGTCTCGGCATTCCTTGATGTGCGGTGTGATGTGAGTGATCTTGTTCGCATTAGGAACTGAATCCCGTTATTTAATTCTGTCATGCCCCGCAGACTGCCCGACTTGGCGGACCCTCTGCGTCGGCAAACCTTGCCTTAAGATCGCTCAAATACCGCAGACAACATAAAAAGTATGCTCAGCGGACTGAAAAATCATTTTAGAAGAGTGTTTCTAGATAGAGGATTTAGACGCCAGGGTCTACTAGTCCCAAGTTTTCCTTTTCCGTCCGCCTTCTATCGTTCCCCACCATGGGTTTCAAAGACACGAATACAGTGGCATACAATCAACAACTACATCGGTGTCTCCTGACCATCATAGTGCTCGTCGAAAACTCGTTTACTAAACTGTCCAAACGTAACTTGAGGAGATAGCTGCTGGTCGATATTGGGCTGCATAAAGAGCGCAAACGTCTCTCTTGACACCCTCCCCACACCAGGAGAGCCCCCAACCCTAACACAATGCGGAGTCGCTCGTAATTTGCCTCCAGTAGCGATTTCCAGCGCTTCACCCGTCTGCGAGGGTTGTTAGATATAAGCATCCAGTGCCGGGTTTGGATAGAAGAAGCTCACTTGGAAAGCAAGACAGTCTACCGGTATAGCTACTTTTGTCAATTGGCCTCCTCGAGCTCGGATGTAGAGTCCAGATGAAGGAGAGGGTGAAGAGACCACATCGGGCTCTGTCCCTGCACTCTTTTCTTGAAGATACATAGCCTGAGACGGATAGAATCAGATGCCGAAAACACAAATGTCAAATCGCGTCCCTACCGAGCACAATCCGGTTAACAGCGAGTGATCCAGATGGAATCCACACCAGCTGTCGATGGGCTCATCTTCTGTAGGCGACAATACAGTCTCATCCGAAGGCGGGAAGTAGTGAAGGAGTCGCGCTTTGGTGGTTTGAGAAGTGGAGATCAGTGCTGGTAGAGAGACATTCGAATCCGATAGCTGTTTGAGGGCTTGAGGAAAAAAAGTTTTTTTTAACAGTCAGTACATGCAAATCGAACCTGGGGCCAACTGCATTTGCATACCAAAAGGCTGACAGGCTTCCGCCAATTTGCAACCGATGTCAAATACAAATCTGGAATAAAACATTCAGTTTCTTCAGTTTCTTGCTTGCAAGTTGGACGTATCACTCAACCTGCCAAGATCTTTGAATGCTTGCTCGAAACCTTCAACGCCCGACTCGTCCGCTTTCGGCCCTATGCTCAAGGATGAGATACCAAGTAACGGTCGCCAGTGTCACCTCACATATATTGGTACCATAGTATTCCGGATAGTCTTTCTTATGTTCTTCAGGAACTTCGGGTGTATCTACGACTGGATTGGCATAGAAAGATCTACATATGAAAAAAAATCTCGTAAGGCTTCAAGACAGCATGCGCATCGAGAATCATGCACATACCCTTTCAAAAAGTCGAGCTTTCCATTCATAATTTCCTTCGATACAATTTATCAGTAAATTGAGGACGGCTCAAAATGAACTTGAACGCACCTTGCCATGAGACCATCCAAAGCTATACCGACTGGCAAAATCTGAATACCCTTCCCTGACCGATTCATCCAACTTGCCAAACTGGTACGCGAGCTTGAGCAAGCGTTCACGAAATCTAGCGTACTCTTTGGGCAAATCTCGAACGACGATGATCCCAAGACAGCTCGGATCGGAACCAAACGCTTTTTCTGTGCAAATTATCAACCCGTTCAATCACCCAGAGGCTGGACAAGAAGGGAAGGAAAAGAACCGATGGATGATTCCAGACTCAAAGGATTTGCTATCAAGTCCCTATACGAGATGGTCACTGCGCCCTCCGGAGTAACTGTGATAGCCTAGATATAAAAACAGCTCGTCAACGACCCTCAAGGATAGGCCCAAATTTCGATAGTGAAAAACCTTCGAATTCGTCGACATGGGATTGGTAGGTGTTCAAAAAGCGGAAGACCATGATCCGATCCTAGTGAGAGCATATGGAGGCCTAGGTTTTTCTTAGCCTAAACATACAACGTGACTACAAAAACAACAGCGAGGCTATGTACTACAATTCCAACTCCAACTCCAACAGTCCAGTCTGAGCCAACGCATTTTTCAAAGCCGCACCAGACTCATCGATAGATCGTAAAAATCTCAACAACTCCCGACATAACTGCCAATCTTTACCCTCCATCGCACTCTTTAAAAGTCGGATCGCATCCATATTGTTCTCGTCCAGTTGTTCTAGATTGTGCAGCACGAGTAAATACGACCCTGCAGTTTTTAGCCGTTGCGATGTCAGACAAGTCTACGAAAATAGAGGTTATGAGCATTTTGCATAACAATACACTGCCGCGTTAGGCCGCGTTAGGAAGGGTATACGGGCATACCTCGAAAAGATTTTTGGGATTACCGACAACATCAAACAGTCGCCTCCACCTTGTCATCTCTGTCTTTCTTGCACACCCAACGACAACGTCAAGTGCAGCCTCAAAATAATCCAGAAACTCTACTACCGTTGCAAGCACTTGCTGCTGCTCTTGTCCATCTGCCGACTCGCTTCCTGTTTCTGAAGAATCAGCCTCGGATTCGACCACGTCGTGAAGTAGAATCTCTAGAGCATGCGCAAAGTAAACAAGATCTTGATAATGTGACGCAAAGACGACGGCAGCTTTGACTTGGGTCGCCTCCAGATGGGATCGGAGGATGTGGTGTAGAAAGAGGTGAGACTGTTCAGATCAAAGTTTCAGTGAAGAGACAGACCGTACATACGAGATACACTTACACTTGTCGCGTGTCGAAACATCACGAAAGGTAAATTCGAACGAGTCGCCATCTCGTGTTCAGCGCCAATAATGATACCCTTGTCCATTAAAACCGCTACAGAAGAATCAGTATTAATTGTTCTTCTAAAAGAACCGCAGAAGACAAAACCTACACAAAGGGTAAAACTCCAGCGGAATGTTGACGCTCTCTTTCACACTCTCGTGGATCTGAATATCACTGTTCTGCTCCGGGGCAGCTGCAAGAGAAGGGTGTACAGCCTCAATGGCCAGTGCATTCAGCCACACCTTCATCCCTTTGCCATCATAGGCCCACAGTGAGTTTTCAAGTGCCGCAATGCCCCGGAGATGGATCCAGCAGAATTCTATCCGATCAGCAAATATCTGCATATCGTATTTCACTTCCTGATCTGCAGACTATTCCAGACGATGTCAGTACAGCCCTCGGAATGGGAAAAGAGTTAATTACTGACCTTGCGCGGTTTTAAAAGGACTAGCTGTCCCCCAACGACCATCAACACCGTAGCCACTGCTAAATCTTCAACCGGATCACCCATTTCTGCGAAAAAATGAGTCTTGAACGAGGTAAATCAGGTAAAGGACATACGTTTCTGCGCACTGGGAATCATCCAGCTCAGCATCCTCACCGCCCCAGGTGTAGCAATCACTCCAGTAAACGAGATACTCCCACAAAGATGTAGCTTGATCGTCTCTGCCGTAGGTACGATCAAGAAATGGAACAGGGTGTTATCCGCACAATATACCAGCAGAGAATTGTCCACTAGGGATAGTATGATGACCGGAGAAGGCATGACTTCGCGATGTAGTACATTTTGGTTGCTCAGCTCGAGATCGCGAGAATACAGTCTGATCTGGTCAACACATCAGATTGAAATTTGCTGGGAAAACCCCGCAGTTACGTACCTGATAAGTTTTCGATACCTCGACAGCAGCTATCAATACATGATGAAACCAAATGAGACCTCCCTGAACAGAAATGGCCTGTTCTTGGACAGGATCCGCGAAGAGCTTCCAGCGACCCGAGCTGGCACTAAAGTGCACGAGACCGCGTCGACCGGCGATGGCGATTAAACGCCCATCAGAGCTCAGAGCCGAATACCGAATGGGCCAGTTCGTGGCCAGGTAACTCTGCGGAACCTGCGAATGGATTAAACAGAGTGCTTCCAGAAAATGAGTAAATAGTCACCTTGATATGTTGCCAAACGTCCGATTCGGGATTGATTACACTTATATCAGGCTGGTCCGCTCCGCGATATACCAGAGCGCGATCTTCCAGTTGCAGAAAAGCGTAACGGGTGTTGTCAGGAGAGTGTTGGCCGGTAGTGGCACTTTTGGCGAAAGGAACGACGAATACTTGGCCATCAATAGCTAGAGAGAAAGATTAGCATTCCATGACGGCCTTTTATGTGAACCTAGCATTACTCTTTGACGAAGGCTGAGCAAGCACGAACAGCTCAAAATTTCCCGGGGCCCAAAACTGTCTTCCGTTCAACATTGGAGAATGTGGCAAGACGAAGTCTGCTCACGAGATTTAGGACCCCATACATGAATGTATCTTGAAATCTTTCGTAGAATGTCAGGTCATTCTGCTTTAGAGTGGAAACGCGCACTTTTGCTCATCGACAGTGTCATCAACCCCAAACCCAGATACAAGACACCGTCCTCCAACGCTAAATATCCCCCACCCGTGTTGCCATCCCACAGCAAGCACATACCCATCAGAACTCCACTCCATGCAACATACAGATCCAGTCTGTCGATTGAACGGATTCGGTATATCGACTTTTTGTGATGCAGCCAAGAGACCTTCTTCATTTGGAAATGGTGTAAATTGTATGCCGCCTCTACGTATAGCGAAATTAAGCTAAAAGGTCGATATAGCATAGCAGTAGGAAACAACACACCCGAGCATACCAATTGCAATCAATGAAAAAGTTGAGTTAATAGCGATCTGTAGCACCCTTTTGGGCTCAAAATAGAGCGCATTGGGATCGAGCTCGTGCGGTTCGACGCGTTTCTGCTTTTGTACCCAGCGAGGAGTAGTAAAGTCATGTATACAAGTTCCAATCCATGTACTTGAAGACGCTTCAGGGTCAGACCTGGGTGTTAAAAGGGTATTGGATGGGTCCGCTGGTGTAGAATCACTGAGGTAAACGACATATGCTCTCCCGTCCGAGGCAACCCACGACTCTGCACCTGTGCCTCGATCGTATAGAATTCGAGATATGGTTACTTTTAATCCATATTTCAGCTGGGTTTGAGATGCCTGACAGTTAAGCATACCTGAATCAGGCTCAACCAGCCAACTAAAATCGCGTTCGCTAATGATCCACTGGTCAAACGCTTCCAGTTTCTTGTTTTCTCCGCCTTCCTCGTCTTTTCGCTCTGTCGTGTACCCTCCCTTCTCCTCATCTTCCTCATCTTCTGCAGGCCAGGGAATTCTCTGTACAGCAGGCGGATTTTTCGTCGAGAAGACAATACTTTGTCTTCTTGGAGAGACGCTGATTAATGTCCCTTCTATTCTGATTACGCCTTCGAACTGTAAACTGATGCTGTTGAGAGGGAGCGCTTCTCCAGGACCTGCCAAAAAGTTTCGTTGAGCGGTAGTGGAGAGCGGAGGAGATTGATATGTCGCTGATAATGATGTGGAAGTGGTATTATATATAACGGTTATTAGAACGAGATAAGAGACCGCGGTCTGTACTGAACGTGTCAGTAAAAAGAAAGCTTTTTTTCAGCGAATTCGCGCACTTGTATCACAATACGAGTTCCATCCGGCGACCAATGCGCTTCCTTGTTCTCTCCGTGATCGATAATAGATGTTGGTGTACGCGAAAGAAACGCCAACACTGCTGAAGGCTGCAAGTTTCAAATTTGAACCCAAGAAACCATAACCAAGCGTCCAGACTCGTACCCTCACCCGCCAGATAGATATTCCATTCCTAGTTAGTGTACAAAAAAGTGATCTTCGTGGACTGGGTATTATTCCTAGAACAGATTCAGGGGGTATATTAGGGAGAGCTGGGACCGTTGAGAGACGTCGAGCCGTGGAAGTGGGAAAGTACATTTGTCTTCATCTTTAGCGCCCAAATTATCATTGCCACCGTAAACCCCCGGAGGTACTTCAACTGTGCAGCAGTTTGCTACTGGGCACTTTGACGACATAGGTAAGGAATAGTAATATTAAATATGTGTAGATTGACCAGATGAATCACAGAATCATGCGAGAGTGAGTTTTTTTGGATACCCACATGAGGAAGTGGTCCGCAGACTCAGACTCGGAGACTCGGGATGTGACATCGATATCATCTTTACCTCGAAGTAATAGAAGCTCCATGATTCGTATCTTTGGGGTAGAGTCTCCAGACCGAGTACTATCTCCCGCGGCCGTTTCATCTGCATCCAACAATGGCTGACCCTCGCTCAACACTTCCAAATGTGGCTGGGGATCATTCTCCCACCGAAGAATCACATCCTTCCCATGCGTATCAAAAACGACACTCCGGAGGGGTGTCATACCCCCATATAGATACTCCAAGTTCTTTGGCATAATTGGACGCGACCTGAAGAGCAGATAAACAGTCCAGAATATCAGGAACCCGGACGTGAGGACGAGAGGGAGGAATCCAAGCGCGAATGGGAGGTCATAACACGTAGCAGAATAGCCACCTGTGCTTAGGACAAGCATAGGCGAACGACTCGCTGCTACCCAACCGGAATATGCCAGGGAATTGAGGACGTAAGACGCTCCAAGCTCCCCTCCCCATTTTGTAACTCGGCTAACATTGAAGGTAATCGGATTATTCCCATCGTTCAGGATATTGAGTGTCGAAAGCGAAAAGCCGCCCAAAATCAGTGAACTACTGGAAGCCATGAAACTAGCGACTCGAGTCATAGCCCCTCCGCCGCTTCCTGTTCCAGTTGTGCGAGAGTCGGAAAAATCACGGTTCTGAGTAATGTAGTGCGATGTAGATCCGTGAGGGTTAACAGAGAGCGTGAACCGATCATAGGGATCAAAGTTGTAGAAAACGGTGTCCAATGTTCCATCCCCGTCCCAGTCCGTCTCGTCAATATCATAGAAAGATGCTCTGAGATGGTTCAAATCTGCTGGGATCCGTGTGTAGTCCAACAGGTTGATGCTCTCATCGGGGTTTGTAGAAATCTTCCCGGAGACCATGTTAATCTGGGTTGCAGTTGCACAAACCATTCTAGCTAGTCCTTCGACCACATTTCCATCATCGGCATTCACGGTCCCTCCTAAACCGAGCATACCGCAGTGCTGAGCAGCCTCGTCCGAATAGTAATCGGTGAGGTTCAGGCGAGATCTGAGTAACGAAGTGCAGTTTCCCATAATCGCATTCAATATATCCGTTGAATTGCTGATGCCGAAGGGTAGATAGATGGGCAAAATGTTGGCAATAGTGGATTTCGTGAAGGAGGAGCTATTGATGCCATTAAGGTAGCCATACGAATCTAGGGAAGATTCATTGAAGAGGGGACGATACACTGCTCGAATATCGTCAGCTGCTTTGCTAAGAATGTCTTCCATGTACGAGGGCCCAAAATACGCTCGCCATGACCCGTTGGTCACGAAGATATCAATTCCCCCGCCAATGGCATCGAGATTGTGCTGAGAATCAATCCCAAGTGCCATACACCCCATTTCAACTTCCAACGCCATGGCTTTGTCCACTGAAACACTATGCTGAGGTGAAAGGTTGGGTACGCCAAAGACGGATCGAAAGCCTTGTTCATGAGGGAAGACGGCGATTCCATTTTGAATTGTTGGCTGTTGGATTCTGCTTACACCAGGGCCGATGTAATAAGTGTTTAGGTCAATGAAGGCGGACCGAGGTTGGTCTTCGTGGGTGAGTTGACGAGGCATGAGTATGTCAGAATCAGTCGAGTTCAAGACTGAGAAAAACGAAGAATTCGCGAAGGTAGAATTTTGCCAGGAATCACAGACGTATTCAGTCACATTACCCCCAAAGTTAGTGGTCGTCACGGATGAACAGCTAGGAGAAAACTCGGTTCGGTAAACGGAAAACTGCAGATGGATTGTAAATCGCATACCGGTAGGCCTTTATACTTGTCAAATTGTTACCAGCGACCGTTGCATTCATTGTCATTTGATAGGCTTGATCTGCGTTGTTCACGCTATTCGGTCTATCAAACATGCTCGGTCCTGGGACTTCGCATCCATGGAAGCCCAAAAACCCCACATCGCTCAAACTCACGAATGCGCCATACAGCACCAACAGACTGATGGCTACCACGAGTTGTGGGGGTGTTCGTGGGCCACCAGTCTTGCCTCGGAAAGTGGCTATGACCCATATCAAGGATGATTTAGTGAATGTTGATTTGGATACAGCGCGATTGATGATATCGTGGGTCTTGAGGGAGGCCGTCCGGGGAGAGGAGGCGAGAAGAATATGTCCAATAAGAAAAATGCCGCCAAAGCCAAGGATTTGGACAGCAGCGCGAAGGATGAAGGTAACTTGACCAAAGGTGAGAGACGAGGAGATGAGCATTGCAAAGTTAATTTTTCGTGAGGTCAGGGACAAAGGAGATCCTGCAAAGCGAACTTATCTATCTGTTGCAACGACTGTTGAAGCTTGAAGGCTAGTCAAATCCGTCAACTTTGGCACTCTGACTCTGCGAATCAACATACACCACCAAGGACGGAGCATCTGAAGTGGCGTCCCTGGCACAATCACGGTCCCTGGGCTACTGAGCAAACAGTCTCGATCGCATATGTGGCCACACCGTGTGCTGATATGAAAAGTGGAAGAAGGGACCGGTGATCCCACGCCTTTAGACGCCTCGTCAGCCGCGTTCACTAGCGTCCGAAATGTTATAACAAGGAACAGTAAATGACATTCACAGAATCAGCCCCGCATTCTCAAGTAGCCTCTCATGGCATCGAAGGAATCACTATGGAGTATGAGAAGGCAGTTGGAGCATGAATGGCTAAGCAACTCTCTAGGTCGCAAGAGACTCGGAACAACTAGGAGTGGTGTACTGATTAGTATGATAAACTGGTCTAACCGGACCTCCCCAACGGTACTATCCTAAGTATAGGGACCTTTCAATACCACGATCACTCACTGTTGATGGTGCACTCAACATTGCGTTTGTGAGCGTTCTTTCTTTTAAATTCTTCTGTCCCTGGCTAACGCCTTTGTTGATCAGACTATAATATCACGTATCACGATGATCTGACCTAGGGCCATTAGCACTTGAACCTATTGTGTAGGAAGAGAATAAGCGAGAGTACTTATTATATGACCTGGATCTCAGTCGAGGAAGGTGGTAGCAAAATGGCTTCCTGTCATTCAGAATGATGAGTGTTGTAGGCTAAGCAGGGCAAAAGGAGGTATGCGGCTAACAGGCAAACTAGTGACTGGAATCGCGGCCCCTCCACCACCGCAGCCTGCTCGACTGGAGAAATTGCAGCTTTGAGTAACGAAGCGTGAGATAGATACTTGAGGATTATCCGAGAGCGTAAACCAGTCATATGGATCAAATCGTGAAGAGGGCGTCCTGGGGTTCTGTAAAACCAGGGCATTGTGGTGGGATGCCCGACAATGCTGCGAATGTGCCGGGAGCCGTGTCAAGTAAGATAGAACCGCTCAGTAAACGATCTGGTTCAACAAGCAGGAATTGGGAGAATCTTGGGAGTATGCACCAGTGGACTCGGAGCTGTCTGCACTAATCACGTTATTCGGTCTATCGAAGATGAGAGAGATAGGAAGACGACAACCGATTATTTGGCTACCGAATTGTGGAGGTGTCACCATCCAATCCGCGAAGATGCCGAACAGGGATTTGCAGCGCGGAAAAATGAAAGGGAATACTTAGTCCACGTGCTCTTGATGAATCCTCCAATTCTGAGTTATCGATGATACGCCCTCCTTCTAGCACCTGTACGCGATGTCCCAATTCGATGAAAAGTAAGTAGAAATTAAATCAGGTCTGATCGTACTCAACCTGCACACCGATAGATGTATCTTTTGCTTGATAGTCAAAGGTCGTACCTCAGGCCGCTTCCTCAGTCCAGATTTCGACTCAACTCCGAGTAGGAACGATTCCCAGCTTCAAGGTTTATGAAACAGAACATAGGCATGTAATTTATATCGAAGAGCGTTGATTACATTTTTCTAAATTTTGATTCTACCGGCGCAACTCGACTATAGTATCGCCTTTCTGGATATCTCGCCTGTGTCTGAGGGTCATACCCAGGTCATACCGAAATGTATGTGTCCCTTTTAGGCGTATCTAGAGCTGTAGGTACTGAAGGCTAGCACAGACCATGCCGTGACAATCGCAGACTTGCCAGATGAATACCTCGCAGATATTGGACCAGTTGTGAAGAAGGTCGCTGTCGCTACTGGAGCAAAGGCGTACAATGTTCTGCAGGCAAGCAATGTCTAACCGTGTGGCCAAACCTAATCCCGCTCATTGACATCGGACATTCGATAGAATAATGGCAAATTGGCTTTCCAGGTGGGAAATACATCCTAATTCTTGTGGAAGACCGTCGTCGTTTGAGGCATTCCATTCCCAGCATGTTGATCACGTACATTTCCATGTCATTCCAAAGACGAGCGAGAAGGATGGTCTTATCTTGGACATTAATCTCAACTGGCCTCAACGGCAGGCGTCCAAGGACGAGCTAGCCAGTGTTGTTGAAAAGATTAAAGCTGGAGTTTGAGATGGACTTGAGGCAGAGAATGATTTGGAGTCAGCCAAAGTTGCTACCCGCCATTTAGAGTACATACTTATTTCGGAACAGGTACCGGCTAATCCCGTTTTGGTCTTATCTCTGTCTCAGAAACCAGACTCCGCGTCCTTAACCAGTGTATCTATTTCCTGGTATCCAGCTTCCCTTGGCCCTTAACACTGTCTGTACCCTATTCGGTCCAAGCAAAGGTTTGCATTGAGGTTGAAAACGCCTTGAACATATCCTTATCTCTAGTCTCCATGTTTCGCGGTCTGACGTAAAATGATATTTCATATAAAATCCTTATCGCAGGTTATGTTTTTTTCGATTCTTTGAATTCTACGGGCGACTTGTGACTTGACCTCCTCAGGTCCCGCAACAGCGCGCAACAAGAACCTGGCATTTTTTTCTCTCAGTGCTTATCTCCTCTCCCAACCGACATGGACACCGCAGTACTTGACGCTCGCACCCTATCTGTTCATATGAATTCGCTATCTCGCCGTACGTGTTTTTCAAATTCTTCCGGATCGCTCAAACTTCCCTCTTCCTTTCATTTCAAGGCGCCGACCCGACGTATGTTCCATGAATTCTGCCCATCTCCGAGTAACAATGTTCATTTGTTTTGGTATGCCAGTTATGATCGTGGCGATGTCTCTTTCATTATTGTCGCCGGGGCGATGGTCCTCCTCATGGTACCAGGGCTCGGTCAGTAACACGGCATTTTAAGCCATCAGCGCTTGGCGCTGACAATCCTCCATCAGCTTTCCTCTACTCAGGTCTCGCTCGTCGTAAAAGTGCACTATCATTAATCTGGGCAGTCACAGCCAGCAATGCTGTCGGTATCTTCCAATGGTTTTTCTGGGGATACAGTCTCGCCTTCTCCTCGTCCGCTACAAACGGCTACATCGGCAATCTACGTAATTTCGGATTGATGAAAGTACTGGGTGATCCTTCGCCTGGGTCGCCTCTCATCCCAGAGATTCTGTACAGTTTTTTCCAGATGGAATTCGCCTGTGTCACAATTGGCATTCTTATGGGTGGGATCGCCGGTGAGTATACCTCTGAATACTGGCTCCTTTTTTCCCCTGTACCCATGGATCTTGACAGAGCGCGGCCGACTTTTACCGGCGATGGTTTTCACTTTTATTTGGATGACGCTGGTATATTGCCCATTGGCTTACTGGGCGTGGGGTGCGAACGGTTGGGCGTTTACATGGGGTGTCTTGGATTTTGCAGGCAAGTCCCCGCTATTATCGAACGTCAAGTCAACGCTGACACCGCTGACCGTAGGCGGAGGACCGGTTGAAATCGGTAGCGGCGTGAGTGGGTTAGCCCTCGCTTGGATTATCGGCCGAAGACAGGAAAAAGAATTACTCAACTTCCGTCCGCATAACGTGTCCCTGGTCAGTCTGGGAACGTTCCTGCTTTGGTTCGGATGGTTGGGCTTCAACGGTGGGAGTGCCTTGTAAGTCGTATTATTCTGAGCTTTCTTTCGAGGAGTGCTCTAAAACTTGTTTTATCCATTCAGTGGTGCAAATCTTCGCGCAATCCTCGCTATATGGAACTCCATGCTAGCTGCTGCCTTTGGCGGCATGATCTGGTGTCTAATGGATTTCCGATACGAAAGACGATGGAGTATGGTCGGTTTCTGCTCTGGCACGATCGCCGGACTGGTCGCAGCAACACCCTCATCAGGATACGTTCATCCGTGGGCTTCAGTAATCATCGGTGTCGTTTCTGGTGCGCTATGCAATTTGGCAACCAAGTGTAAGTACTTTGCTCCTTTGACATTTGTCGCAGCTTTAACCCGAATTAACTAGTTAAATTCCTTTTCCGTATCGACGACGCCCTCGATTTATTCGCAGAACACGCTATTGGTGGTGTTGTTGGCCTGCTCCTCAATGCATTCTTTGGCACAAACGAAGTTATTCGTCTCGATGGTGTCAACACCTCCCTACCTGGAGGCTTCATGGATCACAACTGGAAACAGCTCTACATCCAGTTCACATATGTCTGCGCTACTTGTGGATACAGCTTTGTCGTCACAGCTGCTATCGCAAAGTTTGTTGACATTATACCTGGATTGAAGTTGAGAAGCACACCCGAAGATGAATCTCTCGGAATGGACGAGGTCGAGGCAAGTGATATTTCGCTCTTATCTAGTCCCCGGTGAGCTCACCGTATTTGACAGATCGGAGAATTTGCGACGGATTACATTGAAATACGACGAGACGTTACCGACGGTATTTTCATGAGCCATAATCCCTCCGAGCATCATGTTGCCGCCGGTGACAGACATGGACGACCGGAAAATGAGTTACATCAGGCCGCCATGCAAAATGGCAACGGCCATATACATGTAGGCAATGGCAATTTGCCGGAAGTGAACGAGAAAAGTGAAGGTTACGGCCCTAAAGAGTAAAAATGGTTATTGATTTCTTCTAAAACAAAAAAAAAACGAGACGGCTCGTATTATCATTCGTCGTTCACGTTGACGATGGGCTTTGGAATTTGGAACTTTGTAGCTTTGTCCTCTGTATTGATTACATAAATACGTCAAGACAATGAATTGACTTCAAAATTGTGCATCTTCGCCTCCGGTCAAAGGCTTGGTGTACGGAACCACGGATGATTGACGGAACACTTCGCCCCTTGCTTCCCTTGCCCGATGTCCACACCATTCAACACGCTACTCTCAACGGGGCTGAACTTTCTTGCAATGAACAAGTCCCAGATCGGCACTCAGTCAGAACTAAGCGCTTTAAGCAGTGGGGTCATCAAACTATCGAGAGCGAATAATTGCTCTAGGTAGATGAACGTGGGCGATTTGAAACCATCATCTTCAGCCTTCCATTCGATATGCATCTGAACGAGAAAGTTCGGAGATCACAGAGGGGAGATGAAAGATATCGTGAAGCGAGGTACGAGGCCAAGGCTCATTGGACTCGGTGCGTCAAGTGGATGAATGTATTCATGACACTTAGAGAATTCGCCTCCCGAAATTTGGCGGATCACGTGATTGACAACCCAGTGCTCTTGCGCCATTTCCGCGGACAGGTTTTCTCGGCGCGATGTTTTTCCACATCAGAGATTTTGCGTCGACCGCGAGGACGTGTTGGCGTCTATTTTGTGTCCTCCGCGTCTTTCCTGACTAGCTTTTATGTCTAGTCAGAATCACCCCCGTGTACCCAACCCCCGCGCTCTCAGCCTCTCAGTAGTAAGTACATATCTTCCTTTGTTATTACTCTAGGTCTCTCCGCCATTGTCCACCCACTCTCCCTCTGCTCCCTGTTAGTCTCACCTTGTAGCTTGGACTCTACGGTTCAGGCGATAATTCGGCACCGTGCAGGAGATGCGAGCAATATGAGCTACAAAAAATATTCGGGAGTTCTCGATAGCCGCCAGTGACTCGACATGGTATGCTTTCAAGTTCTTCAATTTCATTTCATATTCCCGAATCTCTGCTCATTCTTCCTGTAGCATCTTTCGCAAGTTCCCATCTGCTTCGCATCCGCACCTATCCAATTTTCGCCCTAAACCAGGTTCCAAACGAGTTGATTGGTATGCGGGATTCCTAGGGCTTTCAGGCCGAACCGGCACACCACTAATAATCAGAAAGAAGCCCAAAGAGGCCCCGATATGCTTTCCCGAGAGTATAGTGATTTCATCTGGCTCGAACTGAACCAGACCTGGATACAGCGAGCAAATGCAACCAAAGGATGAAGTGGGAGAGATAGAGGAACTTGAACATGGCACCCTGTAACACTGGATTTATTTATAATAACTGACAGCAACAGTGCTCGGGATTTTGGGTTATAGGCAGTGGTTGTAAATCAGTAATTTGATTGATTGTATAGATAAGAAAAGGCCGAAAAAGTCTTAAGTTCAATGTATCTACAATACCAATGGCGAGCAGCTCTCGTTAGGGTTGGGTTAGGGCTGGACGCTCTCGTTCGAATCTCAGCCATTGCTTCTTTTTGAAGCACCGTCGCCCCCGTTTTATTGACGTTGACTAATTAATATTGTATAATGACTAACTAGTACTAACTACTTATCACCATCGTTTACATTCTTATTGACAGATTATTATTTTATAATGACTGACTATCACCACCGCAAACTTTACATAAATCCCACGGCTGATACCATTTATTAAGCCTAGGACGACAAAGCTATGGCGTCACCTCGGACATCACGTGCGGAAGTTATTGCTCTCATCATGTCGCCTGCATCCGACGATTTGCTAAAAGCCAGCGAGGCCATCTACAACTCGATTTCTGATAACGAGCACAAACGACTAGACCAAGCTGTCAAAAACAACCCTATGGTCGAGCTTCTCCTTCGATTGGAACAGCATTTAAACCCCCAGTGTCAATATGTGGTCCTTTCCGCCATTTGTCAAAGTGCGGCAGAGTACGGCTTAAAATCTCTCGGGCTTCAAGAAGCAGAAAGGCTGATTGCACAGTATCCCCAGTTGGGCAGTGCAGTGAATGAGGCATGGATACAAGGGGCGCATTTCAAGAAGAAACGAGGCATCCGTGAGTTGCATTCTCTATTTGTTGATTATCTCACGACCATACAGCTCTCCTGAGGGTGAACCCGCAAGACGCGACCGGGAGTACAACTAACGAGCCGCTATACCGGGCAAGCGTTCGGGGTCTGTGGCGTTCCATTCCGTATCTTTTGCACATCTATCTCATCGATTCATGAACAGTTACGGAGAAATCTTGGGATCACAGCTACATAGGGCAGGCGTACCTTGCATTAGAGAGACATATCACGGAGTATCGCAAAAATGTGGACAATAGTTATGCCCCTTATTGCGCTATCGTTCAGTCGACCGGAACAGGGAAGTCGAGAACAGTGGATGAATTCAGTAAATACCACTTTGTGGTCCCACTGAACCTCCGAAAACCGAGCGCCGAAGGTGTGCATGGTAGTCTCTCTCTCCGAGTGCCAATAGCCGGACTTGTCGTATTCTAGGATTTCCTCCCTCAGACGCACAAGTATACAACTTCCTCGCAAGCGATTCGGTTCACGAGTTAGCCAAACGAGACCTGGATCAACAAGTGGAAGCGTTCATGATTGCGCTATTCGAGAAATGCAATGAGGTTATCAAACGAGCTATTGGAGACCATCCAGGCGAGAACTGGCTTGAAACTTCAAAGGCCGCTATATGGTTTCGGGAGAAGATGACTGAAGGTCAGTCATTCGGCAGTCAAGGTGCCTATCGCATACAATTTTACGATGATGTGATAAAAAATGCGAACAAGGTCAGTGAATCTAAAGCTTTATGCTTTAAGCCGTCTCCGACTCATAGTAACACAATACAGATTATTCCAGAGGCGGACCAACCAAAACCAAAGAAAGCCAGAGATAGCGACCCAAGTAAATCTCAATCGCTGGCGTTTTCCTTTCTGACGAAACCTCACAGCCCGAAATCCTCTTGTCTACAGCAAGGCCAAAGAACTGACGGAAAACTGGAACGAGACTTCTAATGTAGTCATATACTTGGCTTTCGACGAAGCCCACTCTCTGACCCGACGGATGAGAGACACAGGCAAAGTCACGGAGATAGGGGCAGATGCGGACCCGCCTCCATTGTATTACCTTCGAAAGGTCCTACGGGCCTGTAGGCTCTTGCCTTTGTTCGCCATCTTCCTTTCGACCACGGGCAGAATCGATCAGTTCATACCACCCAAGGATGACGATTCGGCACGATTACAAAGCGGAGAACTTCGGCTGATCCCTCCGTTCTGTGCTTTGGGTTGGGACCATGGAGCACTCCCTGTTCCTGCCAAGATGAAGCTTTCCTCTGTGGCCTCTATAGAGTATAAAGCTAGTCTGGGGCGTCCTCTGTGAGTATCTTCTCGTCAACCCTCAGTTCTTCCTACTTGACGTTGTCTGCTAGCTTTGCATTTCGATATCGCACAGCTCTTAACTTGAATGACCAAGACCGCAAAGAGATCATCGACAATATCGTATCTTTTACGGCGCAAAAACTAATCAGACGCGACACTAACCACAGACCTGATAGGTTGACACGTGATCAGGAGTTGGCGTGCTTATCAGCCCGTCTACCAATAGAATTCATGTCGTCCATACCCACTCAAGCTGAGAAGGATCAGATCGGTAAGCACATGCGCGTCTGTTTATTGGTAGACGAAGGTTTTCTCCGCTTCACGTCGTTCAATCCTTCGGAGCCAATCGTTGCAGAGGGCGCCTACAACCTCATGTACGACAATAGACTGAGCTTCAACGCACCGCGAGCTCTTTCCAATATCCTTCATGGCTTTTCCGTTCATCAAGGCGATCGTGGCGAGCTCGTGGCAATGCTCCTCATCACTCTTGCTCGAGACTCCGCCGTTTCCTCCTCCTCCAATGGTGTTTGTGGGGTTGTTGAGTTTTGCAGAAGCTCATCTACCAACCTACGCAGAGCTCCGATCATTTCTCCCTATTAATGGGGATCAAACCATCTGTCTATCAGGGCTCAAAGGATCAGAATACCACGCTCGAGAGTGCATTTCGCAAAATCCAACTTCACTTCAATCACTTTGTCAAACGGCAGCAGCAGGATCATCTTAGCGACGAGGTCCTACGGGGATTCATCGCTCGGTGTGCGGCAGTCATGGGCGCCAATAACCAGTCTGGAATCGATCTCGTTGCTCCAACTGTCTTGGGTGATGAGCTGAGCAAGAGCTCCCAGGGGTTCATTATGTGGCAGGTTAAGAACGATGACAGTTACACCGCGAAGATTCAGACCGATCTTTTTGAAAAGATGGATCCTGTCAGGATGGGCTTTCTTGGCAAAGATGAGCGGCTTGCGACGCCAATCATACGAATTGTCTTTGCTTTGGCTGGTAAAACGCCCGCCATCCGCTACGTTCAGACCCAAAAGCAACGGAATTTTACATCGTACGATATCTGGATTTCGGGCTCTCATCAAAGGTGTTCAATGTGGTTAGCCCGTCTGACGAAGCAACTTGGAACACACTACTCGATGTTTCTCAACGCTGGAAAGCAATGTATAGGCATAAGGATACAAACACAATGAAGTTGATGAAGAACATGAACCCTATGGTCGCGAACGACGAAGATTTTTGGGAATTCAAGTACTGAAACCACTTATCTGAGCCCTCTTCCCCCATTTCGACCGTTATATAATTGACTGTGTGTTTTCTTCAGTGTTTCTTTGGAATTGCTAGTGTGCATTAACTCAATGTATAATATGACGCTGCTGGCCTTGTGTGGTTGAACAAACCGTTTGAAAACTGAAAATTTTCCTCGTGCTTCAACCCTTTCTAGAGCCAGGCTAAAAGTGGACCGTGGTCAGGCTCAGATATCTCTCAATCTGTGCTTGAGTGAGCTTCTGATATTATTTACGGCTTTGTTACCATATCTCTTTCGTGCCATGCGGCAGTCCAGTTGCGTCGTTCACCATTTTACCGGTACAATGACTCCACGAGCCAGAATATTTTCCAGGACAGCATCCTTCACAATGTTAACGCTGCTTAAAAGGTTGGGAGAAGAATGAGCAGTGACATTTGGGTACTGGTTTACCCGGCTGGGGTAATGGCAATACTACTCTACGTACGCCATTCGAGAAAAGATTCGACAGCCGTTTCGATCAGAAGTGAGTTTGCCCCGCCCCAGCTGCCTAACGCGATGCCAATTTGTTGTTTCAGTACAGATTTCAAGCTGGCTTTGGAAAATGTATCCGACCCCCGGAGAGATACCACCAAGGGAATCCGGCGGATATCCGTCGGCTCAGTGATAACGACGCGACGCGACGCGTTAACTGATGCAACGTGACCCCGTGACCTCCTCATCTTACTCAGAGGAACTCATTCAAAGCTAACAAAGCTAAATTGTACGTTCCATTGATTGGTCTGGTCTTTCGGCGCTCGCTTCCAGGAAAAAGCACGTGACTGTTCCTTTTGTTATTTTCTTATCGTTGTGGCATTTCCCGTTTAAACAATAAGAGCTGACGTCCACAAGCTGTCAAGCCTTTCTTTTCTGTTTTTCCTAAGCCATGCATATAAAAAGCTCGGCTCACAAACAGATCTGTATCCAGGCTTCCTCCCGTCTACAGGTTGAAAATGACTTGCGCAAAATCATTTTCCCTGCACCCCACCAACGACGAACACGCTTTCGACTCGGCAGCGGTCCCAGCTGTTACGCTCGACCAAAAGATCGGTCGAGTTCTGGGTATTACTATTGTGAGAATAAGAGATTAAGATAATAGTATTGTTGTTTGTAGGCTTCAGTACAAGCCTTATATACCTAAGTACATGTATCTAGAAGGTTCTACTATGTACTATGAGATGTAAGTAGAGGAATAGCAGCGAAGATAATAGAAAGTAATAGAAAGTTCTAGTTTTTGCACTTGCTTACTGAGCGAATCTACAACAATTACTCCCCAACTCATCGATGTCTATAATAATACTTCCTGCAAGTCGACTTTTTTCTCGTTTGCTTTGTCTTTCCGAGGCTGACGAAACGATTATCATATAGCTTCGGACGAGGACGATAGCAGTTTGTATGACCGTAGACGAAGAGGATCCATAGATTCTCAGATCTCTTCCAACTCTGGACGATGGAACAGCACCCGCAGACGGCCTTCCTCACGAACATCTTCTCTGGCTTCACGTATCACCACCCGCTCTTCATCCAGCGAAGATATCACCCTAAACAGCGATGCCAAACCCCTTCTCCGGCTTGCTCTAGCTTCTTCCCCAAATCTTGCGGACGATCTTCGTCAACGCTCCTCTTCACCGTTCACAGACAGCGATACCGAATCCACATTGACCTCTGACCGGGACCTGCGATACACCATCCGACCCGCGATAGAGCCATCCTCCCGAGACTCCTTCATGTCCGTTCCATCGTTCAACATCCCTTCCAACAATAGTCTGCGTTTAGCAAAGATGGAACGAATCCGGAAAACGCTCGGAGATGACGTTCCTCTTCATTTGGTATTTCCACAATGTGAAGAACAGGAATATGAATATGATGAAGAGACTGACTCCGAGTCGTCTACGTCGTCGTCTTTTACTATCTCGAATCCTACCCGCTCAAATCTACAACAACATCCGTAACGATCCGCTGGAGACCTCTTCCCCCTCTCCCAACCGACGCCTATCCCATTCCTCGGTCTACGACAACGACGACGACGAGCCGTTCTAGCTCTAGACTATCCCATCCCCGTGACTCTCTCCTCATCCAGACCTCTGCTCCTCGCCAGACACAAAAAATCAAGCGAAAACCCGTTCCCAAACTCGATTTGGATGATGAAGAGCGGCTGGAACCCATACTCCTACCCCTACCCGGCCTAGACCTGTCTGGGTGTACATGTACTTGTTCTACACCAGCTGCGGTTGTTGAAAGAAGAAGGGCAAGGGAGAGACTGAGTCTCATTTTACCCCATGAGCATGATGATATTGATATTGATATCCATATCAATAACGACGACGACGACGACGCACTTGTCACCCCCGATTCGGAAGTTGGCGGTCCTAGTCCTATATCCGCGTGGTTCAGCAATGTGAGTGGAGGGGCAGACGATAAGGCCTAAAGGCCTAAGGCCTCGTCTTCGGACACGGCTTGTTTTCAGAATTACTTGAATTATGAATTTCACCAGAGCTGTTGATCGATGGTCCTTTTTTTTCTTTCTTTACTATCTCGATGTCGCGACGATGATCGTCCTGGGACGATAGGATGATTACTTGCTCTCTCTCTCTCTTCCCCCCCCCCCCATTCTTTTTTTTCTGCTATTTTGTCTTTGCTCTATTCTACGCTCGACGCTTGATGCTAGACGCTAGATAGGTTCATCCTTTCTGATTGGTTCCCTACCCTCTGTATCTATTCACCCTCTCCCTCTCCTCCATTTCAAACCTTGTCCTCTCAATTCCTTTTTCACGATTCAACACGAAAAATCACAAAATCGCAAACGCACGTACATACCCATGCATTCACACCCAGATCCTCACACACACGCGTTCCATGTATAGCATCCTTTATTCCGCCAACTTTTAAATACTCCGACACTGTTCTCGGGTTCTTTCTTGTGCTTGCTTGTTTTTTTTTCCTTCCTTCGTACATGTATTTTTTGCGTCTCTTCTCAAATGTGTAGGTGTATAAGCCTCATCGTAACATAATTACTTGACCGATGATAATAAACGAAAAAAAAAATGAACCAAGATTCTTATGTAAATCTGAGCAAGTTCGATCCTCTCCTCGCACCCAGCAATACTTATAGTTACTGTAACGGCGGATTGCGACCACTCACGACGAAACGAAAGTCACAATGACAGCGGTGGTTTTTTTGGATTAATTATTGAATTCACAAATTACGAGTAAAAGGAGAGAATTACAGAGGGTGAGTACAATATTGAAAAGAATACACAAAGGTTGTACACATACAACATTGAATGTCAAACCAGAGGAGAGCGTCGCGATTGATTATACATATATATAGATGATTCAGGAAAGAGTCCTGGATGAGAAAAGAATGAAGAAAGAGGAAAGGAAAGGAGAGTGATTCGAAATTCCGTATCGCAATATACTATCTGATTGTTCATAAACCCCATAGAAGAGAGACGTAAAGCCTGCCCACATGCTCACTCTCTACGCCTCTCGCATCCCCTCCGGCCTCAACGAAGGCATCTTCATCGGTAAATTCTCAATAAATTGTGGAGGTTGATGCCATATCTCCGCCCTCTGATACATATAGTTCATCTCTGAAGCAGGTGCAGGCGCGAAAGGGTCCAGAGGGTTCGTCTTCGTTGTACCCGCTTTTTCCTTGCCCTTCGTCTTCGCCCTATGAAAGGGTTGAAAACGTTCAGGGATCTAGATTTCGTCTTGTTCGAGTCATTAGGTGTACGGTCGTGTGTAGACGTCGAAGGTGATCTTGACCGCAATTCGGTAGGTGATCTCGAGAGTAAAAAAGAAGGTGAGGGTGAGGGTGAGCGCGAGGGTGACAAAGTTGTTGTCCGCAACTCGGTAGGTGACCGTGTGGTCGATCTTGAGAGCAAAAAAGAGGGTGAAGGTGAAGGTGAACGACTGAGTGAGAAATGGAAAGAAGGGGATGGATGATCTGTAACTCGGTCGGATTATCCGGGCTTGCCAAGTGTCACGGTCACGTGCTGCGCGTTGACGCGGTAATTACATAACATGCTTACATAACATGCTCATCGTGGCGTGGGTTCGAATCCCACTCTCATCATTTTTGAACCTTTTTGAACGTTTATCCATTATCCCCGAGTGTAGATACCTATTTAGTCCATATCTAATGTAATGTTATCTTTGATTGTACGAGCCATAGTTCGCCGTTGCTTCTCCTTGGTTAACTCACCCCCGACTTTCTCTACTTGATCAAAAGTTCGTTTCAGAAGTTTCCCCAGCTGAGGATGGACTCCTTGAGCCTCACTAGCGATATTGATCATGTCTTCGAAAGCTCGCCGCGTTTTCTCAAGAGATTCTGGTGAGAAAGACATCTGACAGATGCCATCAGTTGTGCCAAGTCAAATGGTAGGGAAAACAATGCAAAATACCTTCGAGGGTGAGTGATCACGCATATTTCTGATACTTTCTCGCTCGGCAGAAGATAGTGTTATACCGACGTATTTTGGATGGTGTTTGTGGGTCAGATTGATACGTGCTTCACCAGGGCACCCTTCCCTCATTGTGATACGAAGCCATCCGCTGCAAGGATACCGCTGCATGTTGTTGCGCGACCGCTGCTTGTTGACATCTGGATGAAGGCGTGACTTCGTCGCTTGTTCAGCATCAAACTGGGCACAAAAAAACTGGAAAGTCTTGATGTTATTGTCCGTTTTGTTGTTGTGAGTTGTTTTATAACTGGATGCTTTGAGTATGCTTCATAATTGCCAAATCTTAAAACTTACATGAAGCGGAAGTCAGTGATACTCCAAACTGTTCGTGCTACATGACGTGCAACTGCGCCAACCTCGAGTTTTTCTTTGTCTTTGTCCTCTCTATCCTCCAACTTAAGCTTGTTCTCTTCCGTATACTCCTCGGCATCTGCCTCCACCTCGAAACAGAGATCCTCAAGATCAACAATGTGATTGAGATCAAGGGAGGTACTCTTCGCCTTGTTGAGAATTGCCTTGAACTGATGCCAATCCACATTGTTCTGGGGCTCAGATATCTCTTGGAAAACTACCTGGACATTTTCCTTGTTGTTTGACGCGTTTTCGACGCGTCTTTTCTGGGCAGTCGCTTTGTCGCGCTCGTGACAGTCTTGACACTTTTTTAGATAAGATAAATTCTTTTTCTTGGGAAATGTCGCGACTTTGCCCTGGTATTGACAATGCGAGCACTTCCTAATACTATCTGGATCTATTTGGTATTAGCAAGAGCAAGTGAGAGTCTTATTTGGCATACCTTCCATTGGCATTGACTCGGATGTGCGAGCTGTACTTGGGCGTTATTTTGGCGCCGAGGTCATTATCTTTGGTCATCGTGCTCACTAATTTTTTCTTACAAGCCTTTTACATATCATAGGCTACCATTACTTCTGTATACACTGTTTTACTATCTTTCTTGCTGCTAGAGCATGCGTACTGGCATTGATTTGTATTCAATGGGCCGCGGAAGGATCAATCTCGTGACCCGCCGGGTTTCGCTGAGGCGAAGATGGGGTCCATCAGGCGAATAGATAGGCGGTGTGTCGCTCTTTGGAGCAAAGAACAGATTGAGCTCGTCGAGATGAGAAGCAAGCTGCAATCCATTTGGGAACGTGACACCGACGCTCGAACACAAGAAGGCAAACCGCCAGAACAAATATTCTCTGAGTAAATGATCATTCAAGATAAAAATACTTTACAGCTCAGCCCAACCATTATCCGACATGTCCTCTCCGCCACTGACAATGGCCAAAGCAAAGACGATGACACTAGCACCGAGCCTCATCCCGAATCCCCGATACAGCTGACCTATACCCGTATTCTTGAACAACCCTCCTTCATCCTTCAAACTTTCAGCCGCAGGCTGCTCGTTGACGGTATTAGCCTCCTTCGCACCACGACTCGCTCGCCTCTTTTTCGTACCATAGCCGCGACGGTTGACAGGGACATCCGAACGCTCCTCAGTCACAATCCGCCATAAAGCATCAACGACACCGTGATAAGGCATCGGCCTCAAACTGACGCATCCCGCGACCGCAGGTTTCCCCTGTCCACTACGTCCCCTCTTCTGTACCTGCAGTCTCCTTCTAACAGTCTCAAACGGCAAGGTAATTAGTAAACCAACACAGCTCCCTGCCAGCTCCGCAATTCCCCACGCGAGAGGATTGTTTTCCTCGGTGATATGGCGGGCACCGACATAGGATGCTATCATGCCTGGGAGGGCTAGTGCGACTAAGGGACGGAGGGTACAGTCAAGAATGGTGGGGAAGAGAAGGTGCGGGTGAAGGTAGAGCCCTTTGACTCCACCTT
Source organism: Collybiopsis confluens (assembly GCA_013368555.1). Lineage (NCBI taxonomy): Eukaryota > Fungi > Basidiomycota > Agaricomycetes > Agaricales > Omphalotaceae > Collybiopsis > Collybiopsis confluens. The sequence continues at coordinate 280,834 of JAACJN010000041.1, forward strand.
CGTCCCGGAGGATTTGAGATAAGGCGTCTAAAGGCCCAGTGTAAGATTTATACCGGGGAATAAAGGATTGGACAATGAGTCGGGTGCGAATGAGGTCTAGGGGGGAGAGGACGAGACCGGTGAGGAGATGGGAGGTTACGGCAATCGGAAGGAGAAGCACGGGTTGATTTTGCTGGTAGAGCGTTGCAGCCGCGGGGAGGAAGAGGGAATGGAGGGTGCTATGTATTATGGGTTGGAGGGTTGAGGAGAGGACTTCGGTTATGCAGGATGTCAAGAGGCCTAGGAGTTCATGAAGAATTAGCTGAGAACAGAGATAGTATGACTAGCTTTACCTTTCCACAGAGCGAGCCACCCTTCACCGCGAAAACGACCTATGCGTTTGATCATTCCCCATACACCGTCTTGCGGTTCGATGGGCATGATGTACTCTGGACGTGAATCGTTATCGTGAGTTGGTTGTTGGTTTCGCATTAGGAGGTTGCCGTCTCTAGGAATTTCATGACGGGCTCTCTGTGTTGAAGGTACACCGGGATCGGCGAAATATGATTCATCCTCGCCGTCGGAGTCGCTTGTCTGTGGTTGACAGATGTAACATCGGTAAGAGTAGAAAAAATGGAATTAACGCTACCTCATCCTCCTCGGGAACTTCTTGTATAACGCCCGAGTCTTGCACATCCCTCGGAACATATTGAACTTGCAAAAGTAGTTTGCCGACCTCCCAAGGCATAGCTATGGCCGTACTAGCGTATTGCAACATGGCAGATGCCAGAACGGTTCTGAGGACTTGGACCACGTTGATATCTGCCACCGAGACATCGTTCAAGTCTGGAGACAGGTCAAAGATTGAATTATGAGGGGGTCGAACGGCAGCTTTCCAGGTGCTGGGACCTGGCGAGCTCACCGCGGCTGCTGAGTTTAGCGGAGCATTAGGCTGAGTGGCTGCCGTAAATGACCAGGATGAAGAAGGGTCAGAGTAAAGATCTCGAATAGAGGAGGAGGAGTTCATTGCATTGTTATGAGTTTTGGGGAGAGCACAAACTTATGCGTCATCATTCGGCACCCGCGGCAAGATTCCCCATAGTTCTCTGCCGTGACGGACCGGTCCACCTCTTGCGCAGCAGATGCTGTGGGCTGTCTTTAGGCTTCATATGGACACCGCATTCGTTACCGCCATAGGCAGACTGACTGCCATTCGAGAGAATCCTCCGCATTCTGCGTGTCTGCCTAAGAAATTTGCTGCGGGGCGTCTCAAATAAGCGCCCAATTGACATCATCCTCGTGCATCATTTAGCCCTTCATTCCAGTGTCCTCTTAGTCTTACCCCCACCATCCTTTTCTTCTTTCTTCTTTTCCACCATGTCCGCCGTTCCCGATGGCAATGGTGCACAGGACGGTGCCACCGCCGCTGCCGTTGACGATGTATTCAAGGACGACGCCAGCAAAGGGCGCGTCGCTGTTCACACCTTTGACCCAGAAGCTTCACCTGCTCAGAAAGCCGCTGGAGCAGCCAAAGCCAAGGAGAACTTGAAAGGAATCAAACCGAAGTCGGAGCACGACGGTGAACGAGGTTAGTCGTTATCCACACTCTTCGCGCCCTTTTTGACACTAATCGGTGGCACAGAGGTTCAGATTGACCTCGGCAATTCAAATGTGATTCCAACTATCAATATCCAGGACGTCGACGGAGAAAAGAAAATTCAACAAAAAGATGCACCTCCTGCACCTTCTGCCACATCCTCTGACGAGACGACCGCATCACTGCCGGGCGCGTTTCCCTCAGGCCCAGCTCCAAGCATCCCCGAATGGTATCAGGTTGGCTGGCGCGCAGTCTCCGGCATCGATCGACCACCGTTACCTGAAGGCGAAGAAAAAGAGCGCTCGGTTCTTCAACTTTTCCTCAGCGAACAATTCTATGGCGATTGGTACCATAACGCTGCCATCATTGTCTTTGTGAGTACAGGTCCACCTGCTTCCGCTGACGCCACTCACGCCATGATTAATAATGCGCTTTGTTTTCGTTCTAGGCCGTCTTCGCTTCTCATTTCCTAACACGTTTTCATTTCGGATGGGGCTGGCTATTCATCATCCTCGCGATATGCAATACGTACTATACAACTTCCATGGAACGGACTCGAAGGCAGTCGCGGGATGATATTCAGAGAGAACTCGTAAAGTCGCGTCTGGCTTCCGAACATGAGACGGCGGATTGGATAAACAACTTTTTGGATCGGTTCTGGTTGATTTACGAACCGGTTCTCTCCACGACAATCATTAGCTCCGTCGACCAGATTCTTAGTACCAATACTCCCGCATTCCTCGACTCTCTCCGTCTCAGCACGTTTACGCTCGGTACTAAAGCCCCGCGTATCGACAAAGTTCGAACGTTCCCGAAAACCGAAGATGATATTGTCATGATGGACTGGGGTATCTCCTTCACACCGAATGATATCTCAGACATGACACCCAGGCAAGTCGCCGGAAAGGTTAACCCCAAGATCGTCCTCTCGGTACGCGTAGGAAAAGGTCTCGCGACAGCCGCTATGCCCATCCTTCTCGAAGACATCACCTTTAGTGGTCTCATGCGCATTCGCATGAAGCTCATGTCCAACTTTCCTCACGTCCAAATTGTCGATATATGCTTTTTGGAAAAACCTGTAATCGACTATGTCCTCAAGCCTATTGGAGGAGAGACCTTTGGTTTCGATATAGCTAATGTGCGCCGTTTCACATATAACCTGTCTTGCTTCCCTATTGAATGAGCTTTTTTAGATTCCGGGCCTGTCAAGCTTCATCCGAGACATGACACACGCTACGCTCGGGCCGATGATGTACGATCCCAACGTGTTCACTCTAAATTTGGAACAGCTGCTTTCAGGCACACCTCTCGATTCCGCTATTGGTGTGCTCCAAATCACCGTCATTTCAGCTAGGGGAATCAAGGGCACCAAGATCGGTGGAGGAACCCCCGATCCGTATGTCGCGATCGCCATCAACAACCGTGCAGAGCTGGCGCACACAAAATACAAGTCGAACACGTGCGTGGCTTATGTAACCCGATATTGGTAACCCCGCTAACTCGTCGCATACGACAGGTACAATCCAACATGGATGGAAACTAAATTTCTATTGGTCAATTCATTGTCTGAATCGCTCAATCTGAACTTGTACGACTTCAATGACCACCGGAAGGATACGTTGCTCGGCACAGCTACGTTTGAGCTCGCTCAGCTGCAGGAAGATGCTCTGAGGGAAGGGTTGACTTCACACCTTCTGAAGGACGGAAAGGATAGGGGAGAACTCAAGTACGATATCTCTTTCTATCCCGTTCTGAAAGCCGAAGAAGGACAGGAGGTTCCCGATACCAGTTAGTCCCCTCCCCTTATTTGCTCATCGGCCAGTTAACCCAATCCATCTTATCAGAAGTTGGAATCGTACGTCTTACGATTCATCAGGCAAAAGAACTCGACCATACCAAATCTCTCTCTGGAGACCTCAATCCCCTCGCCAAGGTTTACGTCGGGAATTCCAAGACAGCGATTCACGCCACGAAATGTATCAAACACACCAACAGTCCCATCTGGGAGGAGCCCCACGAGTTCCTCTGCGCCGACAAGAATACGTCCATTATCACCGTCAAAGTCATTGACGATCGTGATTTCCTCAAGGATCCTGTCGTGGGGTATATGAGTGTCAGCCTGACAGATTTATTGGCTGCGAGAACTGAAGCAAAGGATTGGTTCCCGTTGAGCAATTGCAAGAGTGGGAAGATTAGGGTTAGTGCGGAATGGAAGCCATTGAATATGGAGGGTAGTTTGGCAAGCACTGATCAGTATACACCGCCCATTGGGGTCGTGAGGTTGCATTTGGATAAGGCGACGGATGTGAAGAATGTTGAGGCTACTTTGGGAGGCAAAGTGCGTTTTCTGGTTCTATCTGTTGGGATCTATTCTAATGCACCTTTTATTTTTTATTTTTTGGTAGAGTGACCCATACGTTCGTGTTCAAGTGAATAATGTCACCAAGGGCAGGACAGAGGTCATCAATAACAGTCAGTGTATCGAACATTCACATTGCTTGTGTTGACAATTTATCCCTAGATTTGAGCCCCGTATGGGATCAAATTATCTACATTCCCGGTACGTCCCAACAGGCTTCAAGCGGGGAAGAGCCCTAACGATCATGTCAATAGTACATTCTCTGAAGGAGACGCTGCTGTTGGAATGCATGGATTATCAGCATTTAACAAAGGTAATTTTCCAGCCATCAAATGCGTCCTTTTGCTCAGCCTTACCTAATCCATAGGACCGCTCCCTCGGCTCTGTAGAACTACATGTCGAAGAGCTCGCAGCCGAACACAATGATATCGAGTTCCCGTACAAATCCACCGGGGTGAAAGATGCGACAGACCCCATCCGGCTCGACAAAGGCGGAGGGTACAAAGGAACCTTGCACTTCAAAGCAGAATTCGTACCTGCGCTCAAGCTCAAAGGCGGTGTTCAGTTCGACGATGTTGGAGTTTCTGCTTTGACCAAAGGGGCCACTTCGACAAAGGATTCTTCTGATGCTGGGTCGTTCAAGAGCGCTGGGTCGAATAAGTCTGACGAGAATGGCCAAGAGGTTCCTGACGGTGTTACATTCTCTGAGTCACACACAAAAGATGCCAAGTTGACGGATACCAGTGCGACTACGGAGACCAGTGAAAATGGTGCCGCTAATGGCAACGGCAACAGTAACGGTGAATCTCGGGAGGAAGAGCGTGGTGTCGAGATGCGCAAGGAAGAGCTTTTGGCTCAGCGTAAGTTGTTGATTGTTCATCCAAATCCTGGTCTTATCTTCTCGTAGAATCTGGTGTCATCGTGGTCAACGTTGTCTCTGGGGCATTGAACAAAAAGGCACGGGTCGAGTTGCTCCTGGATGACGGATATTGGCCTTGCTTCAGTACGAACCGCCCTAGAAGTACTAAAGCCACTTGGGGTTATGTTGGGGAAGGTTTCGTCAAGGAGCTCGACTTCAGTCAAGTTTGGATCAGGCTCAATGAGGCCGACGAGGGCGAAAAAGACGCTATTATCGCCGAATGGCGAGGTGAGACGAAGGCTTTCTTGTCTTCGACCATGGTATGTTGTTCGTGTCGTATGCTGCTACTGAAATTGCTCATGTCAACAAGGATGCGCCTCAAACTTTTACGCTACACGACTCAGAAGAGCGCCCTGCCTCTACTGTAACGGTCGAGGCTCGTTACGTTCCTGTGCCCGTGGTTTTGGAAGCTCGGGAGAGTATTAATAGTACGTTTGCTTTATAGAGCTCCATCCGCGTACTGATTGCTCGCTCAGACCAAGGAAATCTGAACATAACATTGATAGATGGCCAAGACATCTATGCCGCCGACCGAGGAGGTCCGTTTTGATTCATCTTTTCGTATAGGGATCAGTTTCGGCTGACTAATTTACAGGCAAGTCTGATCCATTCGCTGTGTTCACTTTGAACGACCAAAGGGTGTACAAGTCCCAAACGAAGAAGAAGACTCTGAACCCTGATTGGAACGAACAATTCGTTGTGTCTGTGGTGCGTGTCGATATTGGCATTTCGATGAACTTCTTGGTTAACATGATCGCAGACGTCCCGTGTTGCCGCCGAGTTGACTGTCGAATTGTTCGACTGGAATCAGATCGAAGTAGCCAAAAGTCTTGGTCAAGCTCAAATCGACCTGAGCGAACTCGAGCCTTTCCAGGCAACTGAGAAAACAGTTCATCTTACGTCTCCGAAACATGGCGAGAAAGGTCATGTCCACCTGCGGCTCATGTTCCAACCTGAAGTCATTATCAAGTCTCGCAAGAACACTTCGACGTTCTCGACTGCCGGTCGTGCTATGACGCAAATTGGAGGTCTACCGATGTCTGCCGGTAAGGGTGTGTTCCACGGGGTGACAGGTATCCTCAAGAAGGGACACAAAGCGGATGATTCTGTCGATTCGCAGATCCTTGCTGCGGCCTCTGCTGGTCAACAGTCACATCCGGTTGGCACATCTGAACTTACGGCTGGTGCCAATCCTTTCCCGCCTTCCCCGTCCTCCGAAAATCTGCCAGTCGAGCCCGGTACCCTTCGTGTCACCGTTTCAAATGCAAAGGATTTGTCCGTCAGTGACGCCAAGGCATATGTCACGATGAGGGTGGGAGATAAGGAGCACAAGACAAAACATTCCGGCAAGACCGCCAGTCCCGACTGGTATGGATTCTTCCGTATCTCGTTGTATAGATAAGTTTCTAACGGGATCTCTTTCATTCTTAGGAATGAATCATTCACCTTTGCGGCTAGCTCACTGACGCCAAAGATGTATGTCTGGATATATGACCACAAGACGCTAGGGAAGGATAAACTGCTAAGCGAAGCCGAAGTAGATGTGCGTCTTCTCGTTTGATGCCCCGGTCGATTGGATGATAACTGACATTATTTTCTCGTAAAGATTTGGCGCCATATCTCCGCCGAGGGAGTGACGGCGGCCGACGTCCGTGTAGACCTTACAGGAGGCTCAGGATTACTGAATCTTCGTTTGGAATTCGATGCTTCCGCCAATCCTTTGACGCGAAGGTCGTCAGTGTCTTCTGGAGAACGTGCGAATGCATCTAGGACGTTGTCTATTGCATCTCCCAGCCGTTTTAGTATCAGTGGGCGCCGTAAAGGTGGTGACGAAGATTGAAAGTTTATACCTTTCATCCCCCACTCGTTATGGATTACGCTAGCCAATTAGTTTTTTTTCGGGTTCTTATATGAACTCGCCTGACACACCTTCATTCTTCTGACTACTTTTCCTGACTACTTCGTTCAGTAATTTACTTACCTTCCGTGAATATCTCCATCAGTCTTTGATACTGAAAAAAAATTGGACTCCAACGCCCCTTTGACTTTCTTTTTTTTCTTCGTCGGACGTGAAAATTTCTTCTGGGGCTTGTACTATATAGCCTTTATGTTTGCCTGTACTGCATCTTCTTTTGATTATCGTCTTGCAATAATATTATTGTTTTCATTGTCGTTTCGAAACACGAAACATACTGACCACTTCTGGGACCCCTTCCCAGTTGCACCGAGTAATCAATATCAATATCAAGACTGGTAGGCCAAAGCAATTTGTATCGATCCTAATCTGGTAATGATCATGTGCTCTCATCAGAAATAGCACTAAGGAAATGATTGATATGATATTTGAACCACTACGACAGAACAAAAAAAAAAAGCTATTGGCTGCTACTCATTGGACACGCAAGCAACGGACCGCACGAAAATAAACAAACAAACAAAACATTTTGCACCTTCCAGTAATGCATTTCTGAATCTTATGCCCTGACACCAGCAGCAGGGCCGACAGCAGAACCCGGTGCATTCGGTGGCCTTCCGCCTCTTCCTCTGCCCCCACCACTGGGTCCACCTCGATAACCTGAACCTCTCCCACCCCTACCACCTCTTCCACCTCTCATATCCCTTCCACCAGGACCGCCCATCCCAACCCCTCCAAAGCCGCCTGAACGTAGACCGCCATGGCTGACACGGCCTGCCTCACCAAAGGTAGCGACATTTTTCACTCTCTCTTCTTCCCTCCTCACACGTGCCTGTTGAGCACCATCAGGACCGCCCCTGGGACCTGTGGGCCCTCCACCTCCACCTCCCTGGGCGGGTGTGAGAGAATCAAAGAATGATGTGGACGGGTCATACGCTGGAGAGGTTTTGGTATCCTCTCCGTTATCCTCTACAGATCCGTCTTCTTCGTTGTTGGGTTTGCTGAATCTGCGATTTGAACTTTCGAAATCAAAGTCCGTCGTTGGGACTTTGAGAGATGCATGGTTGCCTCCTCCGCGACGTCGGGGGGGATTTCCAGTGTGACCGTTGGATTGAGCGACGCGGAGGTCACCTAGGGCTCGTTCGACGGTTTCTAGGGAGGCTGTCGCGGAGTGGAGCCTGTGGGCTCGTGCGGCAGCAGCAGCTGCAGAGGAAGTACCGTTATTTCCGTTTCCTCCTCCTCCAGGCTGTTGTTGTGGTTGTTGAGCGAACTGAGCTTGTTGTGTTTGAAGGACTGTCTGAAGTGGAGGTTGTTGCTGTTGTTGTAATTGCGTTTGCGGTTGTTGCTGCTGTTGTTGATGTGGGAGTTGAGAGGAAGCACCGAGGACGGCTGGGTCGTCATGCACGCTTCTTCCTCTGGGAGGTTCTACAGGTTGGTCTACGGATAAGTCTTTGACTTCTGAAGCACGAAAGATGATGAATTCGTATGGGTCTGGGACGGCTGGTATGTATTCTTGTGGTGGGCGTCGGTCTTCTGTGCCCATAGAGTATACTATAAACGGAGAGATGAGAATACGTGCATGATGTGGTCTGCTTGAGCCGACCTTTGGACAGCTGGATTGTACTAGCTGCTGGGTCAATACCAGCCAGTATACCGCGGTATCGAACATCAGAATGAGAAATGAGAGCGATTGGTTTCCTGAGGCCGCGTCAGTGGTTTTTCTTTCACTCTTTTTTCCTTTTTTTGCAGTTTTTTTGTATGGAAAACGTACCCGATGAAGCTTAGAGCCATGTTTCACGGGATAAAGAGAGAGGAAGAAAAAACCGAGTCCTTTTTTTTGGGTTTTTTTGTCGACGAGAGCGCTGCAAGAGAGAGGATGATGGCAAGGGCGTGACCACAACGGTTTGAACAATTGAAATAGGCGCCCAAGATTTCTGGTAGCATATAGCTATCTATTCAACTCAGTATACTCTAGAAGCATCTATTCACACAGAACTGTTGAGTGAAGACGAAATGCTTCTGATTTGTGGTGCCAGGTCCACTTGAGAAGCTCTGACCCTGACCATGACGTCGAAATCGTTGCCGTTTTGAATTGTATAAAAGGCTGAGATTATTTCTCTCACTTACCTCCCTCTTTTCTCCCATCATGACCTCTGTAATCGACACAAAGGCAATTGGAAAACCTAAGAGGCCCAGGAGACACGTTCGAACGTTGACCGGTGAAACCCCCGTTTCTCTCAGTATCTATCCGTCAGTGCTCATCGCCATCGTAAAGGCTACACCCCAGACACCGACGAGTCGGGCAAAGAAAAATGGCCAAGGGGCGACGAGAAGGTTTGGAAAGCGGGCTTAAGAGGCGTCAGCACCGGTCAGTGACATCTGATCTTCTTGGATGAACCTAGAACGAGCTCCCTTTATCTTCCAGATGTAAACTCTATCACCAAATCTATCGTCAACCACGTCCAGACCTCTCTGGCGCGTCAGGCTTATAACCTTGGTTATACCAATCCCCTACCCTCGCAATTACATTGTACTGATATTGCGCACAGATAATTTCGGCGCGTATCAAGCTGCGGCTCTTTCCGTCAGAGATGACCTTATCGTATTTATCCCACCTATACAAACCGTGTTGAAAAACAATCCTCAAGTCTTTTTTTTCAATAGGTCAATTGGAATGAAACTCAGTTGCATTACAACCGCAAATCCCCAAAGCGCGCCTATTATCTTTCTCTTGAGTTCTTGATGGGTCGTACATTCGACAACGCCGTAAGCTGCTTCAGGGTGTAAAATCGCTGTTGTTTGAATTCCTTTCATTTAGCTCTTGAACCTCGGGTTAAAAGATCAGTATCGAGATGGTGTAACCAAGTTAGGCTTCAATATGGAAGATGTTTTGGAACAAGAACGAGATGCTGCCCTAGGTAATGGTGGTCTTGGGCGTCTTGCAGCTTGCTACCTCGATTCTTCCGCTTCTCAAGTAAGCCTCCACACGCCCTTCTTCCTTTCATGTTGGACGCTAAATCAATATCCCTGACAGGAACTGCCCGTGTGGGGATACGGATTGAGGTACAAGTATGGTATCTTCCAACAGGTCGGTACCATCACTTGCCGCCCATGAATACCAACATCTCATGCGATCGCTATAGCTTATTTCCCCCGAAGGCCAGCAGCTAGAGGTACGTCGAAGAACCTTTGTCTAGCTGTGAATGTGCTTTCTCATAACCACTCGTAGGGACCCGATCCTTGGCTCGAATCTCAGAACCCTTGGGAAGTGAGCACGAACCAACCCATTCTCTTTCCCTGTATTCATTCACGAACCCGCGCATGTAGCTTCCCCGACTGGACGTCACATACGAAGTCCGTTTCTACGGAACCACAGAGCGTGGGGAGGAAGGACGTGGAAACTGGTATGGCGGACAAGAGGTTCTTGCTGTCGCTTACGACGTTATGATCCCTGGATGTTACACCAAGAACACAAACAATTTGAGGCTGTGGGAGAGTAAACCCAAGAGAGGCTTTGATTTAAATTCTTTCAATGGTAAGGAGTATCAGAGATTCTTGCGACAGGCTGGGAGGCTGGGTCGATGATTGATCCCGTCCTCTCTCCCTCGTAATAGCTGGAGACTATGAACGTGCTGTCGAATCATCCAACAGTGCTTCCGCGATTACATCCGTTTTGTATCCCAATGATCATACGTAAGTTGTTTACCCCGCTTCTCCGAGTGTTTAACGAACTTATCACTTTTTTGTCGGTAGGACGTGTGCGTTACTAATTTACCAACCGAGATGATTTCATGGTTTTTTTGACATTCTAAATAGTTGGAAAGGAACTTCGTTTGAAACAGCAATAGTATGCTCTTCTGTTATTACCCTCGGTATCTATTTTACTCAGCCTGCTTCTTTAGCTTCTGGACAGCCGCCAGTCTCGCAGATATCGTTCGCAGGTTCAGAAACTTGGGAAAGCCCTTCACGGAATTCCCTGACTGTTGAGTTGATCTATCTTGTCGGATCCATCGTCTTTTATTGATCCCGTTCCGCATGCAGTTGTCGCTATTCAGCTGAATGATGTAGGGATAATCCTCGTTCGAGCCAATTTCAAACTAACTCTTTCGCCTTCTTTCTTCTTTAGACTCACCCGACTCTGGCCATTCCAGAGCTCATGAGGATCCTCGTCGATGAAGAAGACATTCCTTGGGGACGAGCCTGGGATATCGTTAGAAATACTTTCTTCTACACGAACCATACAGTTTTGCCTGTAAGAAACCCTTGCTTTTTGACTGAAACGGATGTGAAATGAACACGCATCCATCTCCCTTTCATTAGGAAGCACTAGAGAAATGGCCTGTCCCGTTGATGGAGCATTTGCTGCCTAGGTGCGTCGTCGTCGTTCCTCCTGAGTCCCCTGATTCGAATTCTAATATTCGAAATGAGTTAGGCATCTACAGATCATATATGATATCGTAAGCTCTCTTTTCTGACCTCCCTTAATTAATGTTAATCTAATTGGACGCTTGGTTCAAAGAACCTGTGAGTGCAGAAATGCTGTAAAGTGTTCTGATGTAAACCATGCCTCTACTTTCGCAACAGGTTCTTCTTGCAAGGTAGACCTTCTCTCGTTTTAAATCGTGAATATAATGGTTCTAATACATGCACACACTGGATAGCCGTCGAAAAGAAATATCCCGGGGACAGGGATAGGCTGACTAGAATGTCTTTGATCGAAGGTCAGGATTTTTGCTTACTTGAATACGGAGCCGCGATACTGATTTGGAGAATGCAGAGGGGTTCCCTAAACAAGTTCGAATGGCACATCTCGCTTGTATTGGTACGCTATAGCTTTTGCAGGCGGCCCGACTTATCTATATATATTCCCCAGGAAGTCGCAAGGTCAATGGTGTAGCGGAGGTATGTTTAGTACCGACAAGTATTTCTGAAGGCGGACTGACGAAGGGTTTGATTTCTGGTCCATAGCTGCACAGTGATCTTGTTCGGGCGACTATTTTGAAAGACTTTGTTGAGTTCGAAGGTGTCGGCAAGTGAGTCGTCATATTATACTTTTGCGCGTCGTTTCTTGGTATTGACGTGATACCGCGCAGATTTAGTAACGTTACCAATGGAAGTAAGTGACGGTGGCTCCACCTTTTCCGTGAACAGAGCTCACTCTGTTGTTGCGATAGTTACTCCTCGTAGATGGTTGGACCAGGCGAGTTTCCCCCTGTCTGCCTTGTCGTTCACTCTATCGGACATACTGACCCCTCATTCGCGTTCAGTGCAACCCCGAACTCAGCGCCCTTATCTCCAAGTCCCTTAAAACTGACAAAAGTGTCTGGCTCAAAGATCTAGATCAGCTGAAAGGGCTCCTGCCTTTCGCCGAGAATGCGGCTTTTCGCACGGAATGGGCAGCGATCAAGCAACGCAACAAGGAGAGACTCGCGCACCACGTTGAAACGACCCTAGGGTTCAAAGTTAATACTAACGCGATGTTTGATGTGCAAATCAAGGTGAAGAATTTGGACCGTCAAGAGGTATCTGAGCTCACTGTTTTCTTCCTTCTAGCGTCTCCACGAGTATAAGGTTTGTCTGTCTGTCTTTTGAGCCCGGCAAACGTTGCGATTTCCCTTTCTTACTTCAGCGACAAACGTTAAACATTCTCGGTGTCATTCATGTACGTTGAAGCGCTCCTCCCTTCCCCTACTTTATTCTGCGAAAACGTTCTGAAATCTTTGCCTTGGTAGAGATACTTGACGCTGAAGAAAATGTCGGCCGCAGAACGCAAGAAGGTCAACCCTCGAGTCGTCCTTTTTGCAGGCAAGGCTGCACCCGGATGTATGTTTGTTTTCTCTATCTTATGTATGAGATTCATTTCCTCAAGTAAACCCTCATAATCGTAGATTATATCGCCAAGCTGGTAGGAGAAGCATTTTGTTGATTGCCTAAAAGCCGCGTCTTAATCTTTGTTTTTCTCTCCCAATGATCAGACTATTCGCCTCATCGTCAACGCTGCCAGAGTGATGAACGCTGACCCGGACACACGCGATCTGCTCACAGTTTACTTCTTGCCTGATTACTCCGTTTCACTCGCCGAAGTGCTCATTCCTGCTTCGGACATCTCGCAACATATCAGTACCGCAGGAACAGAGGCCAGTGGGACCTCCAACATGAAGTTTTGTTTGAATGGAGGCCTTTTGCTTGGGACTGTGGGTGAGTTTTTTCTTCTCTTTTCTATTTAAGTGCTTCTGAATCTGGATCCTGGATAGATGGTGCTAATATCGAGATTGCGGAAGCTGTCGGAGAGAATAATGTTTGTACGTACAATATTCTCTTTCTATCGTTGACACTGATTGATTTCGGACGATTTCTCAAGTCTTCTTTGGACATTTGACCCCGTGTGTTTTTACCCCTCCGTCCTTTTCTCATAAGGAAATATTAACGATCTGTCTACTTCCTTACATAGTGCTGTTGAAGACCTGAGGTACCAACACATCTATCATCCCGTTTCTGTAGAGGAAAAGTGTCCTCCACTAGCCAACGTCTTGAATACAATCTCAGGCGGTATGTTCGGAGACGGCGGTGTATATGAACCGTAAGTATTTATTCATTCATAAGGAGGAGCTAATGGATCGGGATTTCGCATTCACAGTCTTCTGAACACGATCCGACAAACTGACTACTATCTTATAACTGAGGACTTTGATTCATGTATGTTTGTTGTTGTTTTCGTTTCGCAATAAGAGCACTGAATGCGAGGAAACAGACATTAGTGCTTTGGCATTGGTGGATGAAGCCTATCTTGACAGGGAGGAATGGATCAAAAAGTCTATCAAGACGACTGCCAATGTGAGTGGTTCTGGCAATTGAAATTTGTTTAAGATCTTGATATCATCCCGCCGTACTTAGATGGGTAAATTTAGCTCGGACAGAGCCATCCTCGAATACGCAGAGAGTTTCTGGAATATTGAGCCTGTCAAGGTTCCGTGAACGACGACCGATTCAGGATAGCTTTCCAGATTGGGCTTTTATTAACATTCTCTGTAGTTGTAGAACGATTATAAGAAATTGTAAGATGCGGGGAGGAAATTACAGAATTATAAGATACGGAACATTGTATGATACGAGTAAGATATGGGGGGTTGAACATTCGTTTCGCCAGGAACACACGAAACCTTTTATGTGCCTGCGTAATTACAAAAACATGAAACCGCAGTTGTCTGCGGGCGGGGGGGGAGCCATGGGGTTTTGTATTGTTTGACCATTGCTGAGGCTCAAGCTGTACAAACAGCGGTGCTCCGGTTCGGAGTGCAAAAAGCAAAGATCCGAGACTTCAAAGTCTTTGCCTCCGTAATCGCTCGCGACCGTCTCCGTTTCTGACGCTTTTCTCTACTATCCGACAGCGGGGATGATGATAGGCACGTTTCCGATTTATCCGTATCCGTATCCGTCTCTGTGTCTGTGTCCGTCAGGACAAACGTAGGGATAGATAGAACTGGTGGAGGAGGATTGGAGATGAGACAGGGGCTTGGGGGAAGGGAGCGATAGGGCATGGCGTGTTGGAAAGATTTTGGGCGGCCGAGAGTTCTTAAGGAGTCCAATGAGTCTGAAGAAGCGGAGATAGATAGGGTGGAGCTCGGAGGAGTGGAGAATTTGAGCATGCCTTTGGACGGCCGTCTTTGCGGAGGACGTTGGCTCAGCAGCTGTGAGTTCCAGCCTATGTCGCTGTGGGAGGTCCGGAGAACTGGTATCCTTTGGAGCTGCAAGTTGTGCAGGTCGCTGGGATTCGCACCCGTCGCGGTATGGGGACGGGTAGAGCTCCTTCGGATTGGCAATGGTTTCAAACCTGTTGAATGATCAGGTGAAGGAGCACGGGGAGGAGGAGATGGAGGACGAGAGAATATCGAGGTCATGGCTTTAGTCAAACCAATGAAGGAGGACTTGGGGCTTTATAACTTTCATTGTCTCCTTGACAGCCTCGTGTAAGAAGGGTGCCATACACCGAGATCGGAAGCACTGAAACAGGAAGTAGCTCCGGGGCTATCAAACACGACAACGGGTTTTTACGGAATCATAAACCTTTCAGCCCAACGGTGATCAAACTCTTTTTCATCTTTGGCCCATGATTAAAATAATTGTGGCCGCACTTCTTCGAGGTTAGTAACCGTACAAACTTTCAAGTTTTTCAAAATAAAGCCTTGAACATATCGCCGCCTCACCAGCACGGGGTCGAGGTCAAAGCCCGCCCTATGTAGTTTCTGAATTTGTTACGCAATAGTGCCTTTGAATTAATGTCGCTTGGCGCACACCTCGCCGTCGAGTGCAGGCCGCAGGGAGCGGGGGAAGGGCTGAAATGGACTTACGATGGGCCGCATGCGCGTTGAGTGATTCGCGGAAGAACCTGAAAAGCGACTTTTGGTTTGTATCGCATAGTATTGCGCGTGCCGATCTGGCCCACGGCACGTTTTACATATTCACAGCTTTGACCTCTACCAAGTATCAAAGTCCACTTGTTCGGTTCTGCACCTGGCGCTGCCCATCATACATAATTAACGCTGCTGGTTTGAAGCATGTTTGAACAGCCGGAACACGACCTTCAGAAGGAACGGCGTGGCGAGCCTTGGAATGACTCGGGGGTAAACCTACAACATGTTGTATATACCACCACCTTATATTCGGGTCGGGGTTTACTTATGTTTCATTTCAAGGGACATTTTCGACAATCATGGAAGCGGAGCTTCTGCTCATACATAGGCAATTGGGTCATCATAAAAATAATGCACTCCAGGCCGCAGATGAGTCGCGACTTGCGTCCTCTCCGCAGAGATATCCACCCCAGTAGCCACTGATGTATGGATATATTTTCAGGTAATAGCGGGGAGCCTAAGGCTGCTGTCAGATGCAACATTGCAGGGCTCGACGTGCTGATATCCATCCAAGGTGCAGTGTACATATTGGTAAAAAAACGCGCACTCTTCTACAAGACACACTGATCGTGAATAATTCGTAATGTTCATGCCATGCGGAAAGTTGTACAACAGTTCGTAATGAGCGTATCCATGAATGGAAACAAAAAACAAAAACAAAAAAAGAGTATAAAGATATTCATGAGACCAAAGCCCAAACTGCCAAAGAAAATGATCTATGTCTGAATGTCTAGAATCCAAACGACAGCAAAAGCCGTCCCTCTTCATGAACTAATGATCCACCAGCCTGTAAAAGCCAGCCCGAAAAGAATACCAAGAGCACGAGCGACAATCACGACAACTAGCGCTTTCCTAATCGCGGCATAAAAAGTGCTCAGTGCCTGTCCCGACCAATTGATTCTGGATAGCTGAAATGAGCGGCGGAAGCTCAAATTGAAATAGAGACAATGAACGCACCGTCGATCATTGACACCTCCTGACCGTATGCTAGCTTCCCAGCCGCGC
This sequence comes from Collybiopsis confluens, assembly GCA_013368555.1. Lineage (NCBI taxonomy): Eukaryota > Fungi > Basidiomycota > Agaricomycetes > Agaricales > Omphalotaceae > Collybiopsis > Collybiopsis confluens. Next base: position 297,019 of record JAACJN010000041.1, read on the forward strand.
ACAATTTCTCGATACCGCTTTCCAAAGACCCTGGGGTTGAGCAAAGGATCAGTAAATATGGCGCAATACTTCAAGTCGAACTCATGCATACGAACCAGATCCAAAAATTGACATCAGGGTAGGAAAACTTTGGGAAAACACTAGCTAAACTTGGAGCAACAACTTCCATGCGGAGTCCTTCCGGTGTCCCATGATACGGCAAATGCATGACCGATGGAGCAAAAGGAGATGATGTACGGGAATTCATTCCTCTTGACTCGGTCTTGATTTCAGGCTTGTTCGATGATGAAGGGACCGGCATAATCATGTATGACATAAGGTCGAGTGTCATACCCAAAGAAAGACCCCAGAGTTTGAGGATTTGAGGAGGGCTCGCGTTCGAGGCTTGGGGCAGTGATGAACAGGGATGCAGGATGATAGCTGGAAATTGCATGCTTCCGACAAGGGCGCGTACAAGAAGTTTCAGAGCGACAGAGTGCTTTGGAGCAAGACGCGATGCAGCATCGACAATGACGTGCGACCACTGGGGAGGCATAACGGGTGACACGAGGCTTTCGAGAGGGACCCAATATAATGTTGTTGAAGGAATAGGGTCGGCTGCCGGAGCACTTGGTGTGACCTGGAGGAATACAAAGGGAGAAAGAATCATTAACAGTCGCTTCCCGAGCGAAGTGGTAATTTCGCGATCATCGAGTTGACCAATGCAGAGATAATCTTTTTCGGCGAGGTCTATGCCGATCTCCTCCCAAGTTTGGCGGAGAGCTACCAGGGAAGTGAGACAATTGTTCAGTGGCCCAAGAATAGCGTGTGTAGCATACCGGTGTACATTCCTCCTTCATCATCGGGTTCTGTGCGTCCGCCAGGGAAAGCGACATGGACTTCATTGCGACTTTTAATACGAGCTTGAGAGTGCGCTGTTTCTTCCGGAAGCGGGGTTTCCCTCCGCAAGAATAGAATTTCTGCACGAGCATTTGGATCTTTTACCCAGTCGAGTTGAAAAAAATCAGAGAGAGTGGGCTGGACCAACTGGGGCGAAGGTTGGGAATGAGGAGAGGGTAGAACACGAATGAGAATAGCGACTGATGCTCTTTTAGGCTCTGTAAAAATAGTGTAAGACACTGGGGAAGGTGAGGCCAGTTTCGGCACATACGAGTTGGAGGGGAAGCTATGATTCGAGGCGGAGTTGTTCTAATTCTATGCAAAGCTCTGGACAGCAGCGGCGTCACAGCAAATGGTTTTTCTGAAAAGCATATCAGTAGAAGAAGAAGGCACAGAAAAACAGGAAAAATTTATACCAGCCATAATAATGGTTCAGTCCAAGAAATGATTTGGGGAAAACAGGCGCCCGGTCACAATTTGTTGGGGAGATCAAATTTCCCACGTTCCTGATCGCCTGTTTTTGAATTCGCAAATCAAGAATTTCGACTTTTATTCGGCGTAGAGAGAGTTTTCAATTAAATCTTCGTATATCTCGCTTTGACAGTCGCAGGTCAGCTGGCACAGCGCCGTCGGTAGCGAGTAAGGTGCACTCGAGCCGTTAAGCATTGTGAAATCTGTCTCACCCGCCGCCAAGTGTGAGGGAACGTACCTGTTCCTGGTGGGCAAGCTTTCGTTCAAACTCCTTTCAGAAACGCCCTACTGACTCTTTCCCTCTCATTTGCACCATCGGACTAGGTCGACCGAGGACAGAGGATAGATGGGGTAAGATTTTTGACGTTTTCAATTGATAGTTCTCATCGTTTCTCCAAGCTGCAGACTGATTTTCCTCCCTTGCCGTGATAGTAAGGACCTCTTCCCTTTATCTTCCCGTTGCCAGTCCTTCGGTCTGGTCACGGCTGGTCACGGAAATGTCTCAAGGTCGAAACAGGCGGATCGAGCCCCCCGATGAACAGGTCATTTTCATGAACGTCGAATGAATTGCTGACGATCATGTTGGAAAATCCTTTGACTTCAATGGTTCGGCAAAGTCCGGCTGCGTCGGCTCCTGCCACCGACTCCTCTGGCTGGAAGTTCTAGAAGAACAAAGGAGAGTCACAATAGAGCTAACCACACGGGCCTCACTTAACAGAAGTTCCGGAACGACGAATGTGCTCGACTAAAGCCCGCTTCAATCCACGTCACATAGGTTTCGCGCCACCCACTACAGCAACCTCATTAATCATCAAAGGGGACAATGTTTACGGTCGGAGACTGGCTATAATCCATCGTTATAACTGAGCCGTTTTTTTTTGTTTGACAAAAATCTCGAGACTCAGACGAGACCTGAGTAGTTTTCTACGACCCGATCATTTTTGTTTGTGTTTTTCACCTTCCAGAACATACAAGGACCAAACAAGCCCTAGTTTTACAGCTTCAATCGCCCTATACAAGCAAGTTTTGCTGGCTGTGGTGCCTCGTACGCTTTTATATCGAACGCTCATCGTAGAGAACACACGTACGTGTTTCTATGTCGTCAAGCTTGAACGGTTAAACCACGACTACTCAGGCTTGCTGATCTCATTTCTCGGTCGAAGCGGCCTGTTAATAGAAACGATTTAGCAAGTGCAAGGATCCCCACTGCTCCCACTGGAATTTCCTGCTCCTGAGTCCGATGCTTGCTACAATCATTAGTACTTACTGAGAGACAAGTCCAAAGCGGTCCATGTCGACCATGAAGGGCAGGTCGACTCGTCTGTCTTCTCAATTTTTGCATGAGCAGTTACAAACTTATAAAAAGCTTTTCGCCTCCGTATAAAAAGGGGAAGAAGTCGTATCGCTGCTTGGATTTCCTACTCGACGATACTTAGAGGACAATGACTTTTCCGACTTTGCGAATCTGGGACTAAAAAAAGATCATCAAGACTTACCGAGATCAAGTCAGCAGAATGGTCCAAGGGTAAGCAGGACAGTACAGTAGTATCGATACGCGATTTGACTATCTTCTGCCGCTATCTTTGCCTAGCGAGCAGCTACCTACATATTTTTGAGATCATTTTTTATTTTTAACAGCTAGTCATCGGTATGAAATGACCTTTTAAAGTACCATCAACCGTCCCGTTTCCTTTTGATTGCACCACTCGTAGTCCGTTTAGGCGGATGGCGGGCAAGAGACAAGCGAACGTGCTTGGAAGGGTTCCTTCCCCTGATGATCGCGACCATCACCTCCGAGTCTTTTCAACTTTCAAGGGTTGTAAAAGTTTCTTCTAGGTTCCTAGGCAGATACGGTAGACTGGCGCTGTATAGTTTAGTGTGTCCCTGGGACTAGTGCAAATCCTAGTGGGCAGTCCAAGTGGCAGAGGGAGACAGATCGATGTGTTCACTGCTGTTAAAAGATGTGCTGGCAAATACAATAGACCCAGCATTCCGGGCTTGCCTTATCGAGTGGCTTCGGAATATGCAGTTCCTTTTTTTTTTCTCAAATCTGCTCATCCCAACATCGGAACTCATTGACTAGTACGTCGATCCTTAGGCTTAGGCTTTATGTCCTGGTTCTTCTTTTCCTTGTGCAAATTATCAATTTTATCCTTGCGCACCTGAAGAAAGTGTCCCATGAAAAGGCAGGCGTGTATGCCCGCGGAAAATTTTCCCATTGATATATACGCCATTGTCTTGGACGAAATGGTCATAAATCAATAGATCGCGATTACAACTTTGTCCACAAGTCGCCCCAGCATCCCCATACAGGGCATGGTCGGGGCTTTCTCGGAGTTGGATATAATCCCTGAGAAAGCGCCCGGAGCTAACGGATTGAAAGTACGCGGGCCATGGATGTTTATAAATTTCAGTATACTATGTGGTACTGGGACCTCGCATAGCAGATCCGTCTTACCAGCGCGTCGGCACACGAGTTAATCAAAGGCTTGCAATGTGAAAGCTGTTTAGACTTTTCTATGTTGCAATTACAATGCATCATCGGAAGTGCTGTCCGACCGATCTTGAGAAAAATCGAGCCAGGCAACCAACGTCTGGGTTTCTCGGTTGCATTAGAGATTTCATGGGAAGGTGCGTATTTCGGCTCCGATCGTAGAATATCTTAAGAAACTTCGGACCCTGTCTCAGGAGGAGGAAGCGAGCGATGCACCTATTCTTGAGACGCACCATAGGAAAAAAAAATATAAGCACAGCCTCGTCCTCCATCAGGACAGTCACGCAAAACGGGAATGATTCTCTCTTGGGCATTCAATTGACGTATAGAACATCAGCAAACTAGCAGCCTATTCGAACTCACCGAGGACCCTCTAACACGTTCTCTGCAGTCCGAATATGGGAGTAATTCAGACTGCAAATCATACCATCTTCCTCATCTTCCTTGATTTGATACTCCTCCAGCACCGCGCTCGTGTTCGTTTCCAAACCCTCGGAGGTCCGAATTTACGTCGTCGGCCGATCCCTTTCACTGCGCAGGCGGCTGAAAAACCAGATTTCGCAAGGACAGCATATCATCTTTCGGCCGAATGAAATACCCAAGTTGTAGGTAGCATTCCCATTGGCCTAGAGCGCAATGCCAATCAGCATCCATTCGTATCAGGAGGGACCCGGAAACGTCCGAGTTGCCGTACGCAGAGTCGTGTGCGGGTATCAGGCAACAGGCGCTCCGAAAACCTCAGCCGAGGCGAACCATCATGAGGAGCATCCATCGCCGCTGTCCTTCAATATGTAGTGCCAGTCAGATTATTTGACAGTCAACCTGGTGCGAGAGGAGCAAAATTTGTTATTTGGAAAACTTCCATGACGCTTGTGAAAAATTGTTAGAACCGAAGACGAGAGGAGAAATACCGTTAACGTCGTCTTTCATCTCACAGTAAAAGGCACGGGTTCAGTACGGTTTCTGGAAGGAATCCTAAGATGTTTTAGCTTGGCATAGCCCCTTCGAGTCCGAAGAGAATAATCTGAGCAAGTGGTTTGAGAGCGTGAGACGAAGTGCTCAAATCAGTCAAGAATCAACCTACTTGTTTGCGCGGTAGA